>LPNX010829483.1:30749-108662 GCA_001517045.1 Pseudotsuga menziesii | reverse complement strand
TGTGGGGACTTACCTAATGACTTGATATGACTTGTTTACATTATTAATCCTCCCGATCGGAACATCGGGGCATGAACACATGACTCAAATACATAATAGAAAAATCTCGGAATAAACATCGGGTTACAATATATGAAATATATAGAAGAATACATTCCGAAGTTACATATACATCAACAATTGTTGTCCCCTCAAGGCTATTTAGTGCAGTAAAAGTTGGACTTTAACATCAAACACTCGTGAAAGAGAAGAGATGTAGAAATACATATTAATTGAGTTAATTGATACAATTTGCTAGCATATTTTCATTGTGGTTTAATTACTTACTCTACATGACCATCCCTAACTACCAATACTAAATGTTATCCATTAACTTGATTGGTCACTAACACTCATGATATTTATTACACATTAATACATACTATATCAGGGATCCTAATATATTATTGAGCGTCACTTATTCTAGCACCTCGTCTTAACACAAAATACAATTTTTTCAACTCCCCTCAATATAAAATCCATAGAAACTTATTGAATAACTAAGAATAATTACAAAAGTTGAAGGGAATTCCTGTTCAGTCTTCAATAATGTAACACTTCTCTCGTTCTTAATATCTAAACACTACATTATGTTATATGATGCAGGTTGTGTTGGTAAATAAATGTATGCAATGTCATATCAACCAAGTTTTGCATTGGGACATCAAAGGTAGTTTCTTGATTTTATCAATCTTTTTTCTTCTCTTTCTTTCATTATGATATATGATTTTTGAAACAAGTATTTGAACATGCAATTTTATGATTTAAATATGATATTATCTACCAATTGATAATAATGGGATTCTAAATATTATGGATTTTTTCATGACAAGATCCTTCTGTAGTGACCAAAATGGAAACCTGACCAATAGAGTAATCACATTGTGATATAGGTAATTGAAATATGGTCTATTTTATGATCACATTCCATTTTTTTTCTGAAAAATATAGATGGAACTTCTTTAGAGTGTTGATTTTGCGTTCTAATGTTATGTGTGTGCCCCTGGAGCTTCCATTTCTGACTTCTTTGTTTCTTTATGTTAGAAATAGTAAGCTCACCGCCATCGAGTATTCCTATGACATGGAAGGTTTTGCATTCATATTTAAATGGATGTTGTTCATAGTCCTTAGGCAATTATACCCATTTCCAACATCTTCATAATGACTATAGAGTATAGTCCTATTCCCTGTCATGATTGTAGTTTGTTAAGTATATCTAATTCCATTCCTTCTCCCAGTGTTTCAAATCATTCCTGGTTCTCCAAAGAAAGGGATAAAATGATAGCCTCATCCTATACTCTATGGCCCCATGAATATGTGTATATCCAATCCTGTTGGGGATCATGTAGATCTCCCAGTGA
Organism: Pseudotsuga menziesii; assembly: GCA_001517045.1. Taxonomy (NCBI): domain Eukaryota; kingdom Viridiplantae; phylum Streptophyta; class Pinopsida; order Pinales; family Pinaceae; genus Pseudotsuga; species Pseudotsuga menziesii. The sequence continues at coordinate 107,262 of LPNX010829483.1, read as the reverse complement.
AAGCACTGCAACATCACCCTAGGAAACGAATAAACTTTATGAATTGGCGTCACAATATATCCTAACCATTTGTCCTTGTGGATATTCATTAGCTTGATGGAAGAAGGAAATTTTCTCATCCCATGGTGGATAGGATCCATGTGAAGCACCAACTATTGGGTTGATCATCCTCTTTTGATTCTCCTTATTGCTCCACTTATACATGGCTCTAGGATGATCATGCTTATCTATTATATCCTTGGAATCCACACTAAGATAATTGTTGTTGATAGGTCTCATATAGTGGTACACTTACGTTTTTTAGGGAATAGTAATTTTTGCAATCCCATTAAGCCAATTTCTTAAGTTTTTTTCAAAATTCCTAGAAAATTTTTATGGATTTCATAACCTACTTGATCATATATTGTGAACGTATACAATCTATCGTCATTTTCCAACCATTAGATACTCAAAGTTTTGTATTGATCTTTTTAACCATTATAAATGACTCTTTAAGTTAGGTTCCCAAATTCTTAAAGGGTGCTAACTCAATGGAAGAGTGCTTGCCTTACAAGAAGGAGGTTGGTGGTTCGATTCCTCCATGCCCTAATGATATTATAATATCGGTTACAAACAACTAAATTAGTAAGAAAAAAATAAGAGATAAGTGACCAAACAATGGGAGATAAGTGACTAAACAAAATGACCAAAATTCGTATATAAAACTACTAAAGACGACTAAATTAGTGACCAAAACATGAGATATTTGAAACTAGGCATTAAAAAGGATGAAACATGTGGCACTAATGATGAAGCCAAACATGGCATTGATATGGTAGCAAAATAAGACGTGAAACTAGGCATTAAACTTCGATGCAACATGCAGCGCTAATGATGAAGCCAAACATGGCGTTGATATAGTAGAAAAATAAGACGTTACTTTGGATGAAAAACATGGTGCTAAATAGGAATCAAAATATGGTGCAACAATAGAATAAATATTTGGCGTCATTTTGATAGAAAAACAAGATGCAAAAAAGGAAGCAAAAATTGGTACAAGTTTGGAAGCGAAAATTGGCACATATTTGGAAGTAAAACATGGTGCAAAATGGGATGCTAAAGTGGTAGAAAAAATGGATGCAATATTGGATGCTAATTTAAATGCTAACATGGTGTTATTAAGGATGCAAATATGGCACTAACGGGGATGTCATTTAAGAAGAAAAATATGACACTCGCTAGGAAGCAAAATAAGACGTTATTTAGGAAGCAAGCCTCGACATTGTTTAGGAAGCAAAGTTGGATGTTATTCCGGAAGAAAAAAAATAAATGTTATTTTGGATGTCATAAAGGATGCTATCTAGGAAGCAAAAAAAGACGTTTTTTGAAATGCTTTAAGTTTTGTCCATTTAGCGTCTAGTTTGACCACTCAATGTAAAAAAATATACACTAAAAGGGGACGCTAAATGGGACTAATTCTAGGATTTGTTGTAGTGAGTAGGAAAATAAGGAATTTTATGTTGGGTGGGGAAGTCTCACATATATTTAATTTTGGATTGGGAGTTTTCAATTTTCAGTGCAGTGGTATGATTTCCACATCGTCCCTTTCATTTTTTGTGATGATAAATTTTTTGGTGGTTACTGATGTTTGGAAGGATGCAATTGTGACATTGGGACCCTGGCATTCCTTGGAATGACAATTTTCCAAAAGTAGCAGGAACATTTGGATACTTATAGTTGAGGAAATGGGATCTAGGAATACTTTTTCTGAGGAGTTGTGTTGGAAGGAATTCTCACTGAAGGGGATGCAATGCAAGCAATGGGACCATGGCATTCTTTGTCTTTGGATAAGCTATTTGCATTATGGATTGATGGACTAAGTCAACCTTATATGATATCATTTACCAGTTCTCTTACATGGGGGAATGACTTATTTGGGTGAACCAATTTTGCAGCACCTTTGATTGTGTATGCTTGAGGACAAGCATACTTGGGAGGGGAGGACTGTAATGTCCCTTCCTAGAAGGACATTGAAAGTGTTGACCTTGCCAAACACCTAGGGGATCAAAAGTGAAATTAATGAATGTAGCTAGGGAATTTTGTTAAATTCTTACCTAGGAGGCTTATACTAAGTTGGTTTCCAATTATGAATTATTTTTATGTCATTATTAATTAATATGTAAATAATGTATGTGGAAATTAGTTTCCATGTCAAAGAGGGTGCATTGGGGCAAGTCAACTTTCCTAAGATGTCAAATAGAAACTGGAAAAAGAAAGTAGTTAGAAAAATATGGAAACTAACCAAAAGTAAAGAAAACCCAATCATTTACAAAAGCAGAAAGTGCAAGAAAAATAATCAGTGTAAAAGCAGGAAAATCTGGGACAAAAAAGGGTCCAGTTTCTATTCTAATGAGCAGTTACAAAAGAAAAAAGTGGAGGAAAAGAAATCAGGGTAAAAGCATGCAACTATGGGCCAAAGGGGGGAGAAATTTCTATTTTGATGAAGATTTAATGACAAGGAAACATAATACATTACTCACACACGATATTTTCCCCAAGGAGGTCAAACTCATGATTAGGGTTAGGGTTTAGCAACTGGAAACTTGCTCAACAGGTGATGGACTTGTTCAACAAGTCACCCAAGGTATACTTAAGGATAATTCCAACTCCATTATTTAGTTTGTTTGTTATTGTTTTCATGTTATGTGAATATTATCTTAAATACTAAGTGATTATCCTCAATTCTCTTGGGTGATGCGCCCCAAGTCCCATGTTCCTCTCTCCCTCTCTTCTCCACATCTTCTTTGCAGGTCACACAAAAGCTAAGGAGAGGACACCTAGAGTTTGATTTGAGATATGATAGAATATTTCAGGCATTAATTACATTGTATCAGGCATCTTTATCAGATCCATAATTTTCCACTACTTGAGGGTTCAAATCTCTAAGTCTTCCTTTGATTTCTGCTTCTAAAATACATTGTATTGATTCATCTTCTTAAAGAGAGATACGTATTTTATTTCTTAGAATTAATTCAACATACATGGCTGTAAAATTATGTTATAATCATTCTCTATAATTTTTATATCACTCTGACTTTGTATGACTAGGTTTACTTACTTTTTACACAACCTAGTCCAGATTTGGAACTAGAATTGACAAGTTTTACCATAAATTGCATAATTCGACCTTTGGGACACCAAATATTCTTATTATTGTTCCTATGTGTTATTAACTTGTATATATAACCCTCCAATGTTTGAAACAGAGGATTTGTAGACTCCTTGACTTGTTTGGGAAATCCTAAAGAGGAAGCTAGTGAGTTGTCCTAAGAGCTAGTTTCACCTTTGCAACTTGTAGAAGTACTTTTATTTCCTATGATCTATTAAAACATGAAAAAATTGTTATTAAACTTCTTGAAAGAGTCCTAAAAGTATCCTAATACTATCCTAGTCACTAGTTTGTTGGAGGTGATGGTTCATTCCTAGCTTGCACAGTTGGGACTCCTAGAAGCATGGGAGTAGACTTCAGCGGAGATGATTTAGAAACATAAAAGGAACCAAAATCCAATTGATTAGGGAAAGTACACTCTCTGTACAAATATTTATCTTGGTATCTTCCATTATCCCACTGCCATTCCTAGATTTTCCAGTATTACCTATATTTTTCCCTGCATAAAGTAGCCTACTAGTTTTATTGTAAAGTTTTAATTGCACATTTTATTCATATTTGCAGAAGAGTTAGTATTGTGATATGATATCAGATCAGGGATATTACATTTAATCCCTTTTTTACTCTTAAAATATGAAAATATTGTTAAGTGAACTTATTATCTTCGCTCTCATAAAAGGACGTGAAGAGTTGTCTTTCTGGCAGTAGTTTACCCCTTTTTTCGGTTCGGATTAACTATTCACAAAAAAGGTATACTCTATTACTTGACTAGAAGAGTTCTCTGGGGTATTATCTTATACTTTTTCGTGCCTAGGAGACTAAATTTTACGAAAAAGGACCTTTCAAAGTCTTCTTTAGTCTGATTCAGACTCTCTAAACACGAATGACACTGAGTTTTCTTTCAATGGAATAGTTAAACTAAACACTAAGAGACCCTTTTTCGGGTCTCTTCTGCCCAACAATCTGCTGAAAACTCAGAGCCCCAGCTCTGATACCATGTTAAAAATCAGACCTCTGTTCACTTACAGATTTCGTCAAACACTTCATAAACCTTTGATATCAGGCCTCAACAGTAAACCACATTCAAGCACATTAATTAACCATGTAAAGAAACTATCCTGTAGGCTGATATACTGTTTATAAAGCACATTTAGCAGTGGAAAAACATAACTAACAGCAGACTGTAAATCACATTTAAACACAATATTTTTGGTCAAATAGACCCTGGAAAAAAAAACCCCTCAACCCCTGGGGGAAAACCAGCATGCAGGAGAAAATTTTATTGAGCTTTTAACAAAAATATCAGACATCAATTTACAGTCAAAATATAACTTATCTTGACCAACGCAAATAACCCAGTAAGCTGTTTTGGTTTCCGTGCTAATGCTGCCTTGATTTCTGGGCAAATCCCTTCTCGAAAAATGTGCAGAAATAAGTCACTAACAGTCCTCGATTTCTGTGCCTGAGAGCATTAAAAGCAGCCCTCGAAATCTGCGCCAAAACAGTCAACAAAAGTACTGTATGGACTGCATTAAATGCATCCGTACGGCCTCGAAAAACGTGCTGTTTTTCCTTGGGAAAAGTGCCAGATTTCTTCCTCGAAATCTATGCCTGATATTCTTGAAAAACAAGCCCAAAAACGTACTGTACGGACCTGTACTTTCTTCCTGAAACTTGGGTCTGCAATAAATGCAGCCGTACCTTTCTGGAAATGCGTGCTTGCTGTACTTTTCTCGGTTTCTATGCAGCAGTAATGGTGGCTCCTTGATATTCAAGCCAACTGAGAATCACTCCCAGCCCTGTCTGAAAATCGTGCCCTAGCTCTCCTTCAGCTTTCTCCTGCAAAAAATATGTGCTTCTCACACTTCTCTCCAAGCTCCTCTCTTGGAAATCGAGCCCTCTCCAAGAAAACTCTCTTGAATGAATGCCAAAAAGAAATCTCATGTACTTTATTTACCCCATTAGGGTTATTCTCATGACTTTTCACCTTCAACGGTCGAGATTAGATCTTGGCCAAGAGATCTATGGCTGGGATCTAATCTTTCACTCACTTAAATCTCCTAAGTGAACTTTACACGAAATTTTTCTTTTTGAAAAGTCACATCACCCTAAATATTAAAAAAGTACACTTTATGACTTAAAGTCACTTTAAAAACATATTAAAGTGAAACTCACTTTAAAAACATAAAGTCACATCAAAAAGGTACTTTAATAAAAAAAACATTTACTAAAGTCACTTTTCAAATATAAATGAGACTTCATACTTAATCACCCCTGCACCTAGGCACCTGATGCAGTAGTGCCACCGAGCTATCAAAAACTAACATTCAGGACACCTGGAGCTCGAGATCCCTCATCCTAGGATCATCCCTACACCTCTCCCATAGAATCCTCAACGTATCCTATCCTCTCAATCCTTTATATACTCGCTCACCCCTCATGGGTAAAGAGAGGAAGAATGTGTTATTGCATCCAAATTCTGGCCAAATTCAGTAAGACTCTTAAGTGGTTAGTAGGAAAGTTAAAGGCTTTAAGGCAAGGCTCCTTTGAGAAGAGTTCTCAAGACCAAGGCATTGGTTGTATACTCTCCTTCTTTTTATTTTAATGCAAATATAGTTTCTTTCCCATAATAATTTGTATGTATGATTATCATGATGTCTTTATTGTTTAAATCCTTGGTCTTTCACATAGGATTATAAACTATCTTGTTAGTCTTACTTGGTTTGTGTTTTGTTGTTTCTCTTGTAGGTTATCCGCATAGATCAAGCACTTCAAGGATCATACCTTTGCAGCCTGTGGAAGGTGAGAAGAGCAGTTAATTCAAGAAGTTTATTCAATCCTAGGGGAAGTTTATTTATCTTGTAGTTTTTTTGTTCTAGTGTTGAGTGTTTGAATCTAGGGAAACAACCTCTGTCATCAATGGCTCGAAATTTCTTGTAACATACTATTTGGAAGCCATTTTTCAAAGACGAGGACAATGAATCCTTTAACAAGACACATGAGTAATTGATAGACTAGATAAGGGAAGATGTATGTAGGATGATATCAGAGATGAAAATGGTAGGGATTAGGATGAACATACATAGGGTAAAGATCCTTGAACAGTGAGAATGACACAGAGATGACCCAAGGCATCTTTAAACTTTCAATGGAGCAACAAGACATATCTTCCATGTAGGAGACATTGACATATTCTCCATGTATTTAGGACAAGTGGAGGAGTAGTGACTCAAAGTGTTAGTTGAACTGGGAAGTGAAATACTGGAACATAAGTATCGAGAGACTCAAACTAGTTCTTTGTTCAAGGATGACATGCTTCCAACAAACTCATAATCAAAAAGTGCATTTCCTTCCTTCCCTTCTTGTTAAATTTTAATGAGTCCAAGAAAGTAAACTCAAGTCTTTCTTCAGTTTTAAGAAATATTGAAGAAAAGAGAGAATAGTTCTTGATATGACACTGATCTATGGATTTTACAATCCTAAATTAGTGAATGTTCTTCGGTGTTTTAATAGTTTCGAGGGCCTAAAAACTCCAAAGAAGACTCTAGGGGGGTTCTTTTTCATAAATTTAGTCTCCTGAGTCCGAAAAAGTATAAAACAATCCAAAGGAGAACTCTCTTAACTTCCAAAGAAATAAGGTATACATTTTTTATACTTAGTCGAAAAGGTCCGAAAAAGAGGTAAATTATCACCAAACCGACACTCCTTCAAAAGAGAGCATGTAGCCTTAGTTTAATGAGTGTGAAGGAAGGGTAGATCACTCATAATGTTCCATTTATTTATGAGAATGGGACAAAAACATTAAACTTGATGATTTGTATTGAAGTTTAACGAGCATGACAATGAAATAAAGAATGCTCGAAATCTTTTTCATGGTTTGATCCAGAGCATGAAAAAAGAAAAAGTAAGCTCAACAGGTTCATTTTTCATAAGTTTAGTCCTCTAGGCCCGAAAAAGAGATAAACCTATACCTAAAGATACTCTTCTAGTTTGCGAGGAAAATAGAGTATTCATTTTTCGTAAGTAATCCGTCAGGTCCAAAAAAGGGTTAAACTTAAACCGTTGTGGATGATCTTATTAATTTTTCATAGTGGTCTAGGAACTAAAAACACTTCTCACAAAGAATACAAACAAATATGCATAAAATAGGCAAAATGGTGCTGCAATGGATGTAGCAGCTCTGTATAATCAATGAATAATGAATAATACAATACAATGATCGTGCAAGATGCATGAATGCCAAGAAAATTTGAATTCCCAAGGAGGTCATTCAAATTGAATGAATGGGTGTAGCTTAACTGACTGTAAGCCATAGTAAACACACTAGTTAACCAACTGATCAAGTGTCGATTGACTCAACTGAGTCCTAACTGAAGTCAAAGTGTAATGAATGACTGAGTCTAACTGAAAGTAGCTCAGACACATGTCACCGCATTCCAACCAACAATTGGTAGCACATCAATAACTCCAATAAACCCCGATGAGGTTAACTGAAGTCAAACTGGCCATCAGAGGTGGTTGTAGGTGCCCCTGTTGACTCCAGTTCATTAAATATTAATAAAAATAATCAATATAATGAAAGGAGGTGCCTTCACCACTCATATTAACTAATTTTAACCATCAGTTAGCAATTAGGTGCATTTATGACACTCAAATCACCCTCGATGTGCTCTGATTAACCTCTCTGAATGAAGGAGAAGGCTTAGTTTCCCTCCTTGACTGAAGGTAGATGTGGGTGTGCTCATGCTGATGTCATATAGTGCTCCTCTGATGCTAGTTAAGTCAATAAACTTAGGATAGTGGCTTAACAAGGTCAAATTGACCAAATTAAGTGTGCATGGTGGGTAAATGTCTCCAACACCCCCCCTTAAGCTATACTCAGAGGAGTAGAAACATAGAGTGCATGAAATGCTAGGGCCCCAGCAACTAGGCCATAGGTCACTTTGTACAATAATGAAACTCAAACAATGCACAAAAATAAACATAAGTGAGGAAAAGAGCGAAAACCCAGTGGGAAAAACCCCCCTCAAGCTGAACACTAAAAGTAGTCTGATCACCCTGATGAACTCACCCCCAACAATGAATGGAGGTAAGTGAACTTATTTTCTTAAAAGCTCTTAGTCAATATGTCTGCAATCTACTCATCAATCGGGCAGTATTGCAGAATGATGGTCCTGTCATGCACTAACTCTATGATGTAGTGCATGTGTATCTCTACATGCTTGGTCCTCTTCCTGGTAATTGAATCTGTGGATATCTTAATAGCACTTTGATTGTCACAAAATAGGATAGTGGACAAAGTACTACTAAGATCAAACTCTGAAATAATTTCTTGCAACCAAACATCTTGGATGCAAGCATTCACCGCTCCTTGATACTCTGCCTCTGCTGAAGACAATGCTATGGCGGCCTGCTTTTTGATACACCAGAAAATGGGGCCACCAACAAACATGAAGACATATCTGGAAGTAGATTTCTGATCAATAGAATCACTCACCCAATTGGAATCTGTGTAACCAACCATCTCTAGCTCGGAGTCTGCAGCATAGTGAATGTCGTAAGTCCTGGTTCCCTGAATATACTGAAGGATCCTCTTGGATGCCTTCCAATGAAGATCATGAGGCTTCTGCATGTATCTTGACACAACATTCATGGCATAACAGATATCAGGCCGAGAATGAGTCAAGTATATCAAGTTGCCTATCAGTTGTCGATAAATAGTGTAGTCCATGGGAGGTGTGCTTTTTCCTTCTTCAAGGCTGATCCTTGAAAGGAAAGGGAATGGAGAAGCCCTACATTCAGCCATGTTAAACTTGACTAACATGTATGATATTTATTTGGACTAAGTGACCATTATCCCATCAAAAATTTTCTCAATTTTGAGCCCAATAAATTGCTTTAAGAGCCCCAAATCGCTCATTTCAAATGCATTGTGGAGAGCAGTTTTGATGACTAAAATAGAAGTAACTGTGCTACCTTTAATCGGTAATTCATTAACATATAAAACACTAATAATAAAATGACCATCATACTGCTGTATATACACATTTGGATCTGATTTACACCTTTGGAAGTTTTGCGAGAGAAGGAAGGCATCCATCTTGGAATACCACTCTCGTGGGGCCTATTTTAACCCGCATAGTGACTTCTTTAGCTTGCAAACCAAATATGGATCAGAAATGTATCCCTCGGGATGCTTCATGTATATCTCCTCATGAATATCTCCTTGTAGAAAGGCAGACTTAACATCCATATGATGCACTCCCCAATGCTTAGATGCTAAAATTGCCAAAACTAGGCGGATGGAGTCCATTTTTGCAACCGGTGCAAAAGTCTCATGGTAGTCCACACCTTGGACCTAGGAGAAACATTTTGCTACCAGCCTTGCCTTATATTTTCAGGTGCTTCCATCAGTATCAACCTTAGTCTGAAACACCCACTTGCATTGAACCAATTTCCTCCCCGGAGGAAGAGAAACTAGCTCCCAAGTAGTGTTTTTATGAAGAGAATTCATCTCTTCATCCATTGCAACTTGCCATCTCGAATCCTTCCGAGCATGGTAGTAACACTTAGGGTCTAAAATTATCATCAAATAACAATATTCAGACAGCAAATAATCAGGAAAAGAGAGTGCAATACCTGCTCTTTGGAAATCAGACCAGGTTCTCCCTGGATCATCCGAAGTTCCAATGTTATCTCCTGCGGAGGAGAGTGTCTGTCGGGCCCAAGTTGGGAGATGATTTTGTACTTCAGGTTCTGATTCAGAATATTATCTTTTATTTTCAATAATATCAGAAATCAGAGGATCCAAATCAGGGTCATCACCCCCAATTACATCATCCAAATATTCAGTAGAATAGGAAGGAAATTCAGCAGTTTTCTCCTTCACTAGTTCTACCTCCTGAAGAGGCTCATCGAACTTGACACTCCTTTCAATGATGATCTGTTTTGTTTTGATATCTAGTAGATTGAAACATTTATATTCATCAATATATCCGATAAATATATATCTATGCTTTGCGGTTGTAAATCCCTCCTTTTATCAAGCAAAATTCGAGCCCATGTAGTGGACCCAAACACCCTCAGATTCGACACATCCAACTTGTGTCCAAAATATGCTTCGAAAGGGGTCTTCCCTTTCACAGATGAATGTGGAACTCTATTCTAAATATATGCTACAGCATGCATGGCTTCCACCCACAAATTTTCAGCCAACTTCTTTGACTCCAACATATAGGTGGTCATCTCCTTGAGAGACCGATTCTTCCTCTCTGCTACACCGTTCTGCTGGGGAGTGTAGGGGACTGAATGCTGGATCTGAATACCACTTTGGGAACATATATGTAGTAACTCATTACTAACATACTCCTCGCCATTATCATATCTCAAAATCTTGATCTTTTTTCCAGATCCATTCTCAATCAAGGCCTTCAATTCAGTGAATTTTTCCAAGACTTCCAACTTCTTTTTGATAAAAAAAACCCATGTGTATCTCGAAAAGTCATCAATGAAAGTCAGAAAATACCTTGATCCATTCATGGATGTGATAGAAATGGGACCACTGATATCATAATGTATCATTCCCAAGATGCATGATGCTCGGCTTTCCATCCCCCGATCGAACTTATGCTCAGGGTGCTTTCCAACAACACAGCCCTTGCAAATTCCAGTGGTAGCTTTGATGACCGGAAGGCCTTCAACCATAGAATTCTTCTGTAATTTCTGCAAGTATTTGAATTTTAAGTGGCCAAACCTCTCATGCCATAGTCTACTAAATTCATTTCCATGAGCCACCAATGCGGTGGGATTTGAATCCGCCACAAAATGGGAGAACTCGTAGGCTTTTGCATGATGGTTTGCAAGGCCTTTTGCTACAAGTTTTTTGGATGCAAGTTCTGTAATCTCTACGTCATCCGGGCTGAAGGAGACTCTCTTGGGAACTCTCGTATGTGTCATTTGATAAACACTTAGGAGGTTTGATGCAAGAGATGGTACATACAAAACATTGGAAAAATAACCATGCTCAAAATATACAGTACCTTGTCCTTTGGATATGATTATGGAGTCATCTCCTATGTGGATGGGAATGGATTTGTTGGTCTCCAAAGATGAGAATGACTCTCTTTCAGCCATCATGTGGTTCAAAGCTCTAGAATATATTAAGAGTTCTTTGGACTTTGAAGTGCTTGCCATGAGGGCATGACATTTTTCATGCTGTGGTTCCCAATCTTGTTGATCTCTCCTCCGAAAGCTTTCCAAAATATTGATGTGATTTATCTCAAGGAGAGAAGTAGCTTCATCAAGTTTATTTTTCATGCAGGCATGTTTAGGGTGGAATCCCTTCCCACAGTATGAACACTTGAATTTTTCCTTTCCATGATGCCCTTTTCCTTTGTTCTTCTTTAAGCCAGAAGGCTCTTCATGCTGCTGGTTTTCAACTTTAGGATTAGGAGCTTTGAATTTAGTTTTTGGGTTCTTCTGCTACTTTCCTTTACCCTTCATATCTTTGTGCCCCGAGACATGGAGAGCATGATCATGGGAGGATCTGATGGTCCCCATCTGGAAAATTTATAATGTTCACTTGTTAGGGACTCAATGAAGGCATTGAGTGAAGGAATATTCCATCCATGGGTTGTGAGCTTCCTTGCATGGAATGTAGAGACAAACATCAAATAATCAGCTCCAAGTTTGGAGAGTATGGTGAGGATGAGCTGATCATCCTCCTTATCCACCTTACATTGCTTCAACAGTAAGACAATGTGCTTGAACTTTGTGAAAAAATCATTTAAGGTCTCGAAATTGGAAGGTTGGAGAGACATCCACTCATTTTCAAGCGGGTATACTCTCAAATCATCCTATTTTCCATATAGGGTTTCCAATTTGTCCCAAATTTCCTTTGGAGTCTTCAATCCCAAGAGATGGAAAAGAAGATCCCAGGAAATAGAGAGGCACAAGAATCCGAATGCTTCATCTTTCTTGTTCAAGAATATAGCTTTGTCTGTCATAGAAGAAGGCTCTTCTTCAGTGTCCATAGTGACCCTATAGAGTCCTTTGGCACGTAGCTAGATCTCCATGTCTCCTTTCCATGAATGGAAATTGAACAGAGTCAAGAGTTCTACAGAAGAAGCCATTTCAAACTGCTGGAGCGAATGCTTTCACCTGTTTAAAACCTACAAATCACAACAAAAGGAGCACCGTAAGCTTGAACAGCGTGCACATTTTAGGATTTCATCACACCCAGCATAGTTGATCAAGCAAGCTTGACCAATAATTCCTTAACTTGGGGTATTAAGTGGTAATCCTTAGATTCTTGTGCAGTACTGGATTTTTGAGATTTTGCTCGATTTTTTATGCAAGATCTGTCAAAAACCTTGTTTTTGAGAGATCTGAGCTTCGTCCCGTCGTGACCTCTGATACCATATTAATTTGTCACAGTGGTATAGGAACTGAAAACACAATCTCACAAACAATACAGACAAATATGCATAAAATTGGAAAAATGGTACTGCAATGGAAGTAGCAACTCTGTATAATCAATGAATAATGAATAATACAATAGAATTATCATGTAAGATGAATGAATTCCAAGACAATTCAAATTCCAAAGGAGGTCATTAGAATTGAATGAATGGGTGTAGTTTAACTAATTGTAAGCCACAGTAAACACACCAGTTAACCAACTGATCAAGTGCTAATTGACTAAACTGAGTCCTGACTGAAGTCAGAGTGCAATGAATGACTGAGTCTAACTGAAAGTGGCTCAAAAACATTTCACTGCATTCCAACCAACAAGTGGTAGTGCGTCAATAACTCCAATGAACCCCGATGAGGTTAACTGAAGTCAAACTGACCATCAGAGGTGGTTGGAGGTGCCCCTGTTGACTTCAGTTCATTAAATATTAATAAAATAATCAATATAATGAAAGGAGGCACCTTCACCACCCAGCTTAACTGATTGTAACCATCACTTAGCAATTAGGTACATTTATGACACTCAGATCACCCTCGGAGTGCTCTAGTTAGCCTCCCCAAATGAAGGAGAAGGCTTATTTGGCCTCCTTGACTGAAGGTAGTCGTGGGTGTGCTCATGCTGATGTCATACAGTTCTTCTCTGATGGCAATTAAGTCAATAAACTTAGGATAGTGGTTTAACAAAGTCAAATTGACCAAATTAAGTATGCATGGTGGGTAAATGTCTCCAACAAATCCTTCATTTCCTTTAACGAGTCTGAAAGAAAAATTAACTCGGCTATCTAGTCATGTTTAAGGAGTCAGACTAGGGCTTGAATATAACTCCATATGAGAATATCCTTATAACCAAGGGTAGTTTAGCTTAGCAAAAGATACAATATGAGGTTCAATTTTGTGTGAAAAACAACTACGAAGGCTCACGTAACCTAGAAAAGTGTGACATGGGTACCAAAGATGGCAAGAAATGTTCTAGCTAGGGTAACCTATTTGAGGTAAGCTCTAAAATATGGAACAACAATGATGTTTCAAGGGTAAAAAGTGGTTATAAATCGTAGTCCATGGATAAAAAAAGGAGATCCTAATGTTTGTAGAGGGATAAGGTATAGATGCAAGATGCAAGGGACCAAATCATATCCTATATATTGAGGATATATGTTCCAAATTCATCCATCACCTGGAAATCTACGTAAAAAACAATAAGGATTAGTCCAAAAAAAAAATTGACCAAAACTATATTATTGTGGGTAAAAATTTTGAAATTTTTTCTATAAATAGTGAAAAATTGGTCAAAACACAATTCATTTGATTTTTACCACAAATAGTGCAATTTTACCTTTGATCTTCAAACGAATCATGTGCTCAAACAGGTGGATGTATTTACAAACCGCAAGTTGCAGGTAGATCACCTCTCCTTTATCTTTCATTTCATGCTTTCAATTTTTAATTTTTATGCAAATTTATGGTCTTTTGGCATGTTTGTGAGGGAACCACGTGGGACTCGCATGTATCCCATTGCAAACTCACGAGTTCACGATGTAATCATGGGTATGAAATGGGGAACCCACGAGTGACACACACTATCACCACTACACAGTCGTGATTCTTGCACATAGGGTGTTTTAACATACCTAATGGCCAAAAAAATAGATTTTGCAGGCACAATAATCCTAGAATGGAGGGAAGGAGAGCATGAGGACTTGCATAGGGAAGCATTAGGGGATCCAATGACTTTAAATGTCCTCTAAAGGTGTGGTTTATTGAAGTTTTTTTGAATGGCCAACATGCGATCTCACATTTATCTTTTAGAGTTATTTGTGATTATGGGATCCTAAACAGGGTATGTTTGACCTTCAGGGCAAAACACTTGAAATAAATGTCGAGGATATATATTTTGTCACCAGTTTATCTCATAGAGGGGCACTAGTAAAGTTAAGTGGCACCGGGCATTGGGGTGATCCACTTGGCATCCAATATTATGTAAATACATATTGCCTTCCAGGTACACAAAAGTCGGGAATGAAAATACCAATTTCTCAAATAACAATCTTTCCACTCAAATTTCTTGTGACCACTATTGTCTGAGTGGCGGGTACATCCACACTACATTTGGAAACACATACCCATATTCGTATAGCGGTGGAATGTCTACAAAGTGTAGTATTTGACTAGTGCTACAAGCTGGTCATAAGTATGAAGAAACAACTATCTGACTGAAAGTTGGGAAAGAAGAAGAACTCTGGGTATTCTAACATCTTAGTATCCTTCTTCTTTGAGAGAGTGCGGTTTTGAGCCCCAAGGTGAGACTTATTCCTTCAACTCCACATGTGCCTAGGATCACGCGGTGAGGGGGTGTATTCCTAATTCTCCATTGTGGTGGTGAAACATGGGGTGGATTTGATGATGACTTTTGTGAATGGTGGAGCCAACAGGTGTCTTCTTTAGAACAGTTTTCCTATGCTGATTTGGATTTTTGTAGTTATCCCGAGATGATTATTCCTCCATGAATAGCATGAGGAGAGATGGGCAATTTTTGTTTTCAAATGTTTAAAGTTTTTATGAATTTTATTCATAAGTATTATATACATATATAGTGTATTCAAGTCTAAGACATGTTTTATGTGATGCAAATACTGGGCCTATTCGGTTAGATGGGTATCCCAGGACCTATATTCAACTTGTAGAAGGAGCCGACAATGAATCCATGCTTTGTATTGTGGAGGGAAAGTTGGACATGCTCACTTGTGATATGTCGACTTTGAGGATGGAGTGGATTCCCATTTCCATGCAGGAGCATGTAGTGGGTGTACCTTCATGCTGGTTACGCCTACTTAGGAATGTGTCTAGGGTTGTGTTGTTCTACCGGGAGGCTGTGGTGGAGGCAGCTGCAGCTTACGAGGATGAGGATCCACCATAGATTTTATCATGTTAAGTATTATGATCATATTTTTGTATTTTGATGTACTTATTTACTCGATCTTCAGACCAAAACTCGATGTATATGGACCTATTTGACCTATATATATATATATCATGGGTTATTTACATGTGTTTATATGTATATCTGTGTATTCATTTGCACAATGTCTGTGACAAATGCCAGTGTAGTATGTAATTAACATATGCCTCAGTAATTATGTTTTGATTTCTTAGAATATGTTCATATATAATATGCTCAAAATTTATTTCACGTAACCTAATCCTCAAAAATTGATGTAATAGAGTAGGATGTCTCACCTGATAGACTCCATTGAGCTGAGAGACCACTAACTGAGAGTCAAGTTTGAATTCTAGGAAAGTGATACCATGTGATATAGAATCCCAAAGAAGCTCAATAACAACACTGTATTCGGCTACATTGTTAGTTGCAGGACCTAAACAAGCGCCTCCTGAGGAAACTAGTTGTCATGTTGGTGCATAAATGACCGAAGAAGCTGAAGCCAGGTTGCAAGTGTGACGTATTGCACCGTTATTGAATCCTATGAACCAATCCAAAGACATCTAAAATAACACCAGACTACATAAGAAACACTAACCATGCATGACCATTTATAAAATTATACAACTATAATACAAGAAAAAGCATAATGCCTAAGCGTAATACTTCTTCATGTAGAGCTCATTTCGGGGCTCAAGAAGCTTGTTACCATAGTAATCAACTAACTCATACGCACCCTTATTTAGGAATTTGGACACAAAATATGGGCCTAACCACATATATTTGAACTTCCCTGCCCCCATGGGTTCCTTATCCTGGTTGTAGACCAAGACAAGTTCTCCTTTGAAGAAAAACCTAGGTTTGATAGCTTTGTTGTATCGGTTCTTTACCCGTTGCTTATGTGCTTCATTCATTATAAGCGCATCTCTGTGTTGTTCATCTAGATGTTTCAGATGTAGCAAACATTCCTCTATAATAGAAGTATCGAGTATCCCATTAATTGCAATATTTAGAGATGGTATTTTGCATTCCACTGGAGTGACTACTTCCACCCCATGAACAAGTTGGAAGGGTAAAAAAAGTGTGGCAATCTTAACATTTGTTCGATGTTCCCAAATCACATGATACAACATGATCTGCTAGTTTTATCTACTCACATTAATAATTCATTTCATAATGGTTTTCAAAGTTTTGTTAACGACTTCTACTTGCCAATTCGCCTGTGGGTAAAAAGAAGACGAGTGGTCTTGCCTAAAACCTAGAAGAGTAGTCAACTCTGTCATCATCTTGTTCTGAAAGTGACTTCCATGGTCAATGGAAATCTTCTTTAGACTACCAAATCTGGCAATGGTTTGAATGAACTAGAAGTACGTTGTCATCTCACCATCGGCTTTAAAGGTAGGCGTTTCCTCTACCCATTTTGTAAAGTAGTATACAGTGACAATGATGTACTTATGCCCCCCAGCACACACCTAGTTGCAGGTCATGAAATCCACACCGACTTGGTGAAGGGCCCTACTATGATGATGGGATACAGAAGAGCAGGATGCAACCGCATCTTTCTGGTATACAGGTGG
The DNA here is from genome assembly GCA_001517045.1 of Pseudotsuga menziesii. Lineage (NCBI taxonomy): Eukaryota > Viridiplantae > Streptophyta > Pinopsida > Pinales > Pinaceae > Pseudotsuga > Pseudotsuga menziesii. The sequence continues at coordinate 90,131 of LPNX010829483.1, read as the reverse complement.
CATGTATGACAGTGTTTCACGGCTTCTATGCAATATTTAAAGATGGTAGACTAGAAATAACTGGCACGCAAGATCTTATGGGTCGTTCCTGAACTAGATAGATGACCCCCACATGCTCCGCTGTGAGAATCATTCAGGACAATCTCTGCCTCCTCATGGGTAAAGCATCGATGTAAGATGGAATCTACCCCTCTTTTATATAATGTATCTATGATGATGTGGTAGTTTTTAGCATTCAATCTTAACTTGCATCGACATTCTCATGACAAGGTCGTGGGACACTTCAAAGTATGAAGATATACTAAGATATCTCCGTACCAAGGGCCAGAGCTTCATATTAAGAAAATATGCTCATCATGGAATGGCTCATCTTTTATCACTAAGCTCTCATCATTGCGGAACTCTGAGATAAGTTCTATGAACACCAGGGACTTTTTGGATTTGGTGGACTAAAAATCTAAGTCAAACCCTTGGAGTATGACAGTCCATTTATTAAACTTTCCCATAATTAAGCGTCAGGATAAGACATACTGAAATGGATTCACATCTACAACTACAATATTTGTCCTCTGTAAAATGTAATGTCGCAACCTCTGGATGGAATAGACTACCACCAAAGCCATTTTCTCCACATGTGAATATCTAAGATTAGGACCAGCTAAAGCATGACTAAGATAGTGTATGGCATGCTCCTAGATATTTTAATCCTCCTGAACTAGCACTACACCAATTGTAGACTCATATGCAGCCAGATACAATATAAATTCCTTCATGTAATCTGGCAGACACAAGAGAGGAGCTAATAATAGTGCTTTCTTAAATGCCTCGAATGATTGTTGTGAGGATTTGTCCAATAGGAATGGGTTTCCTTGCTTGAGCAAGTGCATGAAGCCTTTAGTTATCTTGGCATATTCACAATAAACCATCTAAGAAATTTGGACTTCCCTTGTAGACTATGTAGTTGTCTAATAGTTCAAGGAGGAAGAAGATTAACAATCTCCTCGACTTTCAATGGATCAACCCTTATACCTTTGTTAGAGACTATGAAGCCTAGAAGTCACCTCAATTCAACACAGAAGACACACTTATGGGGATTTAAGTGAATATTATAGTTCTTTCATATTTAAAAAACTAAACGAATATGATCTTGATGATATTTTATTTTACTAGAATGAGCCAGAAGGTCATATAAGTAGGTATCGACAATGTGCTTAATATCGTGAAAACCGAAATTCATAACTCTTTGAAAGGTTTCACCGACATTCTTCAAACCAAAAGACATTTTATTGTACGTGGGCATATCTGAGGGATAGATAAAGGTAGTTGTATGTTGGTCCTCAGGTTTAATTTGAATCTGGTTATATCCCGAGAAGCCATCCATAGATGAAAAAACTTCGCTACCTGCACACGCATCGATAATATGATCTATGAACAGTGTGGGGTAGTTATCCTTAGGGAATTCCATGTTCAAATCCCTGAAATCAGTACAAACACGTATTGTCCCTTGTTTCTTATTAACTAGAACGGGGTTGGATACCCATTCCGTAAGAGATATAGGGAATATGAAACCCGCCTTCAACTTTTTTTCTACTCCATCTTTGACGATTGTCGCTTTCTACAGATTCACTAGTTAAAGCTTTTTCAGAACAATTTTAACATTATGGTATGTTCTAATATCATGATCTACAATGGATGGGTCGATTCCTAACGTCTCCTCATAAGACCAGGCAAAGACGTCGTGGAACTCCTTGAATAAGGAAGTATAACTAGCAATCTCTTCAAGTGAAGAATTTTTTCCAATATAAACATTCTCCATGACATCAGGCTTGATAGAGATATTGATCAGTATGGTAGCGGAAATTTTTTCCATGTTCCCCTCAGAAAACAATCCTTCCTTAGGCATAGGGTTTACATGTTGATAAATACCTTTAGTTAGTATCACGTGGAACTCATATTTTTCAATCCTGCTCAGATCCGGTAGGAAATACAGCTTGTCATATCATAGCTTCGATAATGACTTCATCAGATGGGAAAACCATATCTAAGCAATCATACAAATAAATTCTTTTCTCTTCCCATGCATGCAAACAAGCTTCGTCTAACTCTTCTCAGATGAGAAGAGTCAAGATGGAATTGGCAGTAGCATCAAATATAGCTTGGTAGGCTACTTCTATTGCTGATAAGGGCACATCAGGCTCTTCTTGTAAACGGATAACCCATGGGTCAGTTCTATTTGCAACTGTATAAATGTTCTTCCCTACACTAGTCGTTCCTAGGTAGTTTATAGGAGCGGGCATATCAAAATTTCCCATCAATGATGTGTACATCCCAACTCCTAAACTCTCATTCGTTGGGCACAACTGATCAATCAAAGGTACATTAGACTCTGAAGTCTCCATACGCCCTTTATGTGTATATTGCAGTTGATCAATGGTCACCAAATTTCCTTCATGAGGGAACACAAGGACTCAAAAGACAGACGACGAAATAGTGCACATAACATAGGTCCAACTCCTCCCGAAGAGTAAGTTATAATCTAGAGGGGCGTCAATGAATTCAATTTATACTAATACCTTTTTCCCTGCCAATTTTATATCAAAAGAAGGAATGATACCATGTGGGTGAAAAGATATTCCATCGAAAGTGGTCAACAAAGTATTAGACAGAACTAACTCAAAGGATCCCAGAGCTTTCCAACATGAAATAGACATTACGCATGTGGATGCACCTTCATTTATTACCATTTTTCCAATGGTTTTTTTGCCATGGACTACGTCAATTGAAACGGGAACATGGTAAGGAAAGTGAGGTTTGACATCAGATAAGTTAAACTTAGCCATCAAGCTCACGGACTCCATACTACCAATAGCCACCAAAAGTGCATCACGCTATGAAGGACAATTTTGTAGGACTTATAAGGATGACATAGCACAAGGATTTTGGTCCAATTCCTCCACAACCTAGTATTTGGGACTAACCCTCGCATTAGGATTGTGAAATGTCTTTGTGAAAATAAATTTTGGTATATTCGGCATAGGATCAGTCGATTTTTCTATCAAAAGTGGGGTCGATGTTTCGGAAGTCTGTTTATCTTTCTGTGGAGACTCAGATTCATAGGTTTTTTCTCTGGTCTACAGTAGGGTTTGAGATCAAACCATGTTAATATGATTGATCATTAGAGGGCGCAACCTGCATGCCTCTAGCATTCTTTGGATCACTAGAAGTTGTGTTTTTCCCTTCCGGGAATAGGTCCTTAAGGACGACAGATTGTTTTTTTTCAACAAATTTTGAGCTTGATCCATTAGGGGACACTAGTAATTCAAATGATCTTCCTAGAAAATCTTGCAAGGAAACTTAACTTTATTATTTTCTTTCTTGCCCCCCTCAGCATTATTTGTGGGTTTTTGTTTATTCTGACCTCCCTCTCCCTTTTTACCCTTATTTTTCTTCCCACCAAACTGTGGAATGCCCTTCTGGGTGGATTGCGCGTTATAAACATTTTAATTCTGGGGTGAGAGAGTGGCATCCTTGACTTCCTCCGCTCCATATTTTTTCACTAATAATTCATGTATATGTTTCACCAGTGATTATATAGTCGGTGATTCAACTGAACCCACAATGTCATCGGCATGTGGAACATGCTTCATTTTTTCAAAGTTTGTATTGGAACTTGGTGCCTCATGTATAATATCATAGATAATCCTAGACTTAGCATAGATCAAGTCCAGTTGTTGGACCCTAAGTATGGATTCCTCCTCCGAGGTCACTTCTGAACTTGAAACTTCCTATTAAATGTATGGCAATAAATATTTCGAAAAACATTCCAAAATAAATTCAAGAGGAATATTAGCTTTAATGATCCTCTTCCTTTTTCTCCGCTCCTGAATATGGTTAGAGATGTCAGAAACCATATTTTTCTGAAAATTCAACAAAAGGTTTGTATCGGCATCATACCTGACAAGAAGTTGAAAGTGGTTCAGAAAAATGGTCGCTAGAACAAGAAAACTGTCATAAGCGGTGGACGGAAATTTAATATACCATTTAGCTACAACACTAGTCAAATTTGTTTGAAATAATATCAACCGAATTGAATCATTATTTGGAGAGTAATAGGAACACCATGGTCACCAGGATCCTCTCCATTTTTTCCTTACAACTTGGGAATGTCAGAAGGTAGTTTGATAGGAACTGGTGGCCAAGTTAGATCATGCCGCATAGGGTCGTTCATAAGTTTTTAAAGGTATGGAAATTTTAATGTTGCCAAAAAAGGTAATCTAGGCCTAACTGGAGATTGATATTGAGGAATTTGGTGTGAGGATGTTCCTGCACCAATGTTCCCAAAATATTGGTTGGGGTTGCCCCCAGCCACCGATTGTAAAGAAGTAGAAATGTTCTGAAAAGGATTCCATCCAAATGCTAAGGGATTGCTAACTTAAGATGTGTTATACTTTGTTCGACTGATTTCAGCTGAAGATGGAGTCATAGATATGAAATCTATAGTTCCCCCACTAAAAAGTGAGAAAGGAGAGCTTCAAAGTGTTGCAGTTGAAACTTGATTAGAAGTTTGAAAGTTGAGCACTGAAAAAGGATTCTAGATTTTGGATGGCATAGCTACATAGGTAGGTGTGGGACCTACATATAGTGAGGATAGAGGGATTTTCCCTCCAAACCATGGAAAACCTTGGACAGGGGAAGTGGAACCACTAGGACAACTTTGAGTATTTTGAAACAAAGGAGAAGATGTAAAGGGTACACTGGGTATCCCAGTGACAACCATGATAGATGGACTCGTAGTGTTCGAAGGTGTCGATGGATTAACCACTCGAGCACTCAAAGACACTGGGGTTGATGAGTTAAAATATAAAGATACCACTAGTGTGATAGATACATTTGTCCATGGTGCACTCATAGGTGAAGGAGAGACTCCACTAAATACCATGGCTGAAGTGGGGGTGGACATATCCCTCAAACATTATCCTGAATTAGAAATGACAAAACTCAAAGGAACACCAATTCTAAGTGGACCAAATGGATAAACTTGGACAATTACATGATCTCTTAGGTTAGTAAGAGGTGAGTTGTATTTCCTTGCAAAATATTCGGCTTTAAAATATTCGATTGCTACTAAAAAAGGACTAGTCTGATTGTATCTAAGTTCAGGTTTCCCTAGAATTTCTTTAACAACAGTTGATTCAAAAGAACCATTTGTATTCAATATGTGCCTTTGAGGTGGCATTGGAGGCTCCACTATTGAAAGCAGAGGAAAATTTTTCAACCTTCAAGACCTACGAGGAGGTTTCTCCTCCGTTCTTAAACATTTTCATAACACACACCTAAAGGTAGGACTAGATCACAAGCAATCCAAAGAGCACACCACTAAAATTTTCTTAAGTATCACAAACCAAGGCAGGTAAAATATTTATCATCCAAAGGAGCATCTGGGATGATGAGGGCCCAAAAAAAACCAGTGAAGATCGAAGAGCAGTTACCTGGGGTCCCGATAAAAGTTATATGGGTGCAAGTATTTGAATCACCAAACAACCCTCCCAAATTGTTGCACTGGGTCTCCTCCCATGTCAGACCTAGGTACAATGTAAATAACCTTCCACCATCACCTATGAAAGATCCCTAAGTCAAGATACTAATGTTACCAAGCCTACAATAAAATTTCGATGGAACAGTAGTAGGTCCGACTGATGTACATGGGAAGGTAAAAAATCCCAAAATTCAAGCATCTCTGGCACCTCATGGGGCCCAACGTGGTACTAAATGAACCCTCATACATACAACATTCCTGGTGTATGTTCAAACTAAGTGTTGGAGGGGTATCTCTGCAACTAAGTCCTCACACGACCTCGTGTTTAACTACCGTGTTGGAGGATATTTCTGGTTGATCTTCTCGTAAACATGGATTTCCTGAGAGACAAGTCACTATGTCTGAGTTTTTAATGGTCTTGGATAGTTGTATATTACTTATTCTAAAACCCTATCCTAATTTAGTTTGTGTAGTCCCTAGAAATAAAATGTTACTAGATATTTTTTATTAATAAGTGTTCTTTTTAGGGTTTGTTTTTACACACGGTAGTGGAGATGAAAACTTGTGATGTTATGACTCAACTGAAAAGAAAATAATGAATTATGTAAATATTTCAAATTACAATTTATATTCCAGTTCCTTTTTCTTTTTCAAAACAATGAAATTTACCTAATGAACTTTGCAAAACAAAAGACTTTTTACTTTTCTTTTTTGAAAAAATTCGAAAAACAAAAGTACAATGTGCCTATCTAAGACTATCAATGCAACTAAATTCTTTGTTTTTGTTTTATTTTTCGAAAATAGAAATGTCAACTGAAAATTAATGCACCTAAGTAAGTCAGAAATATAAACACATGTAATAATAAGTATCAAAAAATTCACATCTCACAATCACAAACTTTGAAAGATCTGCAAAGTTGGACAAAAACAGCTTGGACTAGACTACAAGTTTAAGAAAAACGAAGTAGACCAAGAAAATGGAAGTGAAGGTCAATATAAATACTAAATAAATTATAGAACAATGAGTAGATGCAAGTACTGACAAATGTCAAACATTCAAAGACTACTCATACTCCAAGCAAGGATGCCAAGAGGGAAGACCTAAAAAGATTCTTACACATACATTCAACCTTCCCTACCCAAAATAAAGCTTACAAAATCAAACTAACATAGACTTGTAACAAATAACAGTCCAATGGACACCTAGGACACAACCCCAAAAGTAGTTGGGATATCAAAAAATGCTCAGAGAAGGCAAACCCTAGAGCTTTGTACACCAAGAGAACTGTGAGTGCAAGGTAAGTTTAACTGTAAAAAAGGGTAGTGTTGAAGTAAACAGTATGTATCAAGGGTCCAACTCATCAATAGAGTTATGGATACTTCAATCCTTAGTGTCCTTTTTTGTAATGACATATTTGATGTCGTTACTCGGATAGAGAAGTGCCATTTTACTATATAACAAAGTGGATGCCAACTATCTAGGCTAGTGGGTAGGGAATTAATCAAAACTGATTAAATATTCTATCCTAAGTTGTGAGTGGGTTTATAATATTCCAACACCCCCCCTTAATTCTGACTCTATGATGATATATAGATGCATATGTATGCATGTAGGTGTATATAGGGCCCAACAACAAGGCTATGGTCACCCTTTAAAAATTATTCATGTCCAGAAAAGTGAGGAAAGAGGCAAAACCACATGGGGAAAATCCTCCCTCAAGAAAGTACAAGGCACAATTTGAACAATATGTATTCAACATATCTTTATCTCTAGTTGAATTAGTTGAATGAACTAATTATTGGTGAAATACTTAATGAAGAAATCTTGAACTCCATGATCATGTGCTATAGTGTAGAATCTGCAAGAAAGAAGTGGAGAGACTATTGGTATTTCATCAACTGATGAAGTAGGAGAATTATCTGAATGCTTCTTACTGCTAACAAACTCTGATATGAAAACAAAATCTGAAATGGAAAATAGATATGTGCATACTCCTTCCCCAAGGAGTACAAAAATTAAGACACATTGTTACACACTCAGTTCCATGAATAGCTACAAAATTGTGATGTGAATCACATGTCATTATTCCAATATGATGTAGCACTTTCCAATATATGATATGAGTCTGATAAAACTCTGATATATCAGAAACATTAGCATATGGAATAGAAAAGAGAAAGGCGTCAGTTACTCCATGAGGATATAGGGCTAGACTAGGAAAACTATAAGCAACTGGGGAAAACTGATGAGTGTAAAAATATGAATGATAAATGGACTTGAGATATGAACCATAAGTGTTTAGAATATATCCAAACATGTGTAATATCATTCCAAATATGAATTTGTTCATGGATAACCAACCAGTGAAACATAGGCAAGACTTCAAACCATGTAATATAAGTAACATTGCATAAGAGACCAATGAGGAATCAACTAGTGAACTTGGGATTTTTATAGTATTAGGATTATTCATAGGTATGGTAGATTTTATGTATGGTGGTATGAATTATTTCATGACATGTATATCATCCTGAAAACATGCTTCTAAATCATAATTATGGAGTGAGGAAGAGTTGCTTAAAGGCAAGCCAGTATCTAGTGAAAAACCACAATTATTGAGAGATGAATCTAGGAGACTGATAGGTGGATTATCAAAGAAATGATATGATATTTCTGATTCTTATATATCAGAAATTAGATATATATCAGAGACATGAGAAAATTATTTAACTATGGAACTGAAGGCATAGTTTATATCACCTTGGAACTGTGCACTATGACAGTGTTCTGAGGAATCAACAGGCTTCTCTAGCTCATATGGAACTTCAGTGTTGTGCTTCTCAAGAAGTTGAGACATGATGTTCATATTATTCTTGAAAAAATTCTTCTCTGGATGAAATTCCTTGCTTCAATAAGAACCCTTTAATGTACTCCCTTTCTTCTTAACCTTCTTCATTGAATCTTCATCAGTAGGATTCGAACTTTCATCTTCAATTTCTGACTTTGGTATCTTCTCTTTCACAATTTTATTTTATTTGTATTTGTTATTCTTACTTCCTTGAACCATGAGAGCATGATAATTTTCCTTGGAATGTTTAAGAGCACCCATATGGATCAATATATCTTTCTCCTTTGTTAGTGAATCAAAGAAAGTACACAAGGAAGGCATTTTCCAATTAGAAACAACAAGCCTAGTATCATGAAAAGTAGACACAAAAATTGAGTATTCAGAACCCAATTTAGAAAGAATGGAAAGGATTAATTAATAATATTTATTCTAAATACTACAATGTTTTAGCATTAGAACAAGTGACTTGAATTTGGTGAATAAACCCTCAATAGAATCGAAACTGCTTGGACTTATTGAGAATAACTCAATCTCCAACCAATGCACTCTTAACTCATCTTGAACTCCAAAGAGAGACTCAAGTTTGGTCCACACTTGGTTTGGAGTGGTCAAACCATATATATGAAAGAGTATATCAGGATAAATAGAGAGGAGAACCAATCCATAGGCTTCATCCAACCTATGGTTCCACTTAGCTTTCTCGATCACAGCATTGGGCTCATTCTCCAAAGCTAGAGTACCTATGTATAGTCCCTTACTGCGCAATAGAATGCCAATTTTGGCTTTCCATTCATGATAATTGAAGGGAGTTAGGATTATAGTTAAAGGAGAATCCATACTTCTACGTTGATGCACTCAAGAAGAAACTCTCTGCAACCTACAAAAACAAAACTAGTAGAAAAACTTGTAAGCTTAGATCAAGCTCTTCCTCAGAGAGGGCTGGGAAACTGGATGCGCTCCTCAACTCTATAGAACTTGAGCAACCTTGTGCTCTGATACCATGTAGAAATAATAGCTCCAATGCTCTGATATATCATAATCAGATCAAAATAATGCTTAGAAAAACATATCAATCTCATAAGCATAATGCTTAGAAATCTGAGGTTCATAAGATATATCTCACAAGCATACATGAGAAAAATAGAGAGAAGAAAAGAGACAGAATCACATGAATGAAGAGATGAATATTGGTGTATCCATTCATTGAATAATGATGAATAATAGTGTACATAAATAGTACATCTCTCATAGGTAAAATCGAGTTGTATTGGAGGAAACTTGTCAAGCTCAGAAAGGTAGACTTACTAAATATGATAAACCCCCATAGGTGGCTAAAGCACTTCCCAAATCAGTAAAGTACCTCATGAATTAGAAAAAGAATGAGTGAGTTGTGAAGAGTGATGGAAAAACATGCTAATCTTGTAAAATGGAGAGAAAATCATGGAGGATGGGTTGGAAACAAAAGATACTAGTTTCCTAGTTGACTAGCTTTACCTTATCCACAAAAAAGTAGAATAAGGTAGAATCTGCAGGAAAGAATGGTTACTAATTCTAGGATTCAATAAAGTGGTGAAGATCAACCCAGAATCAGAATTAAAGAATTGATGGGGTATAGATGGAAAGTGTTGACTTTGTAGTGCAAGTGAATGCCAACGATCTAGGCTAGTGGGTAGGAAATTAATCAAAATTGATTAAATATTTTATCCTAAGTTGTGAGTGGGTTTATAATATTCCAACACATATGAAGGAATTTTGGGAGGTCCTTTGTTTAGGACATTATTAATTTGGCTTTGAAAGCATCATATTTTCTTTGAACCCACCATAGTGTTGTTGATGAAAAAGAATGGAAGTCCTCATACCAACATTTTCTATTATTTCTCTAGTATAAGGCAAGATAGGCATGATTGTTACCCTAGATTTATAGCCTTACTAAAAATTATCAATCATCCCACAAACAATAAGTGTTTATTTCCAATGCTTTCTTTTTTTAAATAAAACAAATTAAAATAAAAGCGAGTGGTACTGCATATTTATTATAAACCAAATTTATACAAATTGACAACTAAGAGTCTATATATGAATAAAATATTTGAATCAAATAAAAAACCAGAACCAAAGTAAGACAAAATCAGCATAAAATGTTATTAATATCATTCCAAGTTACAACTAGAATTTTTCCTTTCAAACCCTTGCAAGGTAAGGATCAAAATAATGCTTAGAAATCTAAGGTGGGATGATTCAACACACAGATATTTCTAGTGTTTGCAAAGAGACAAAATCAACATAGACTTATTGGACCAATCATGCAATAAATATGTTACAGCCTTGACTTTGCAAAAAAAAAAATATTAGTACTGAAAATTAATTCAGAATCTAATATGATTGAACAGACTACTGAAGAAAGTGATTAACCTTCTAAGAATAAGAATAGATGATGCTACTTGATCCTTATTTTGCCACTATCAGCATTATACTACTACTAACAAGAAAATTTCAGCTCTAAGGTAAATTAGAAATGAATGAAAGAATGATCATATCTTACTTTGAACACAAGAGTAAACCTTTATCAGAGTTCCTCTCTATTCTCTCGCGTCTTCATATTTCTTATTCCTCCCTTTTATCTTTGTAAAAGAAGTTGAGGTAGTTGGAACTACCTTTCACTTAGGACACTTTGTTTAGGATATTTTAAAAAAATAATGCAAGTTTATTTAAATATGATCAAGGTAGTATGATAAATAATAGGTTGGACCGCCCTTATAATTCCCATTTACTTTCAATGTTCCCCTTTCTCCTCTAAGTAACAAAAAATATGATATGTTACTTAATTGTCATAACTTAACAAAAAAGGCAATCTTTCATAACAACCCTCATGTTTTCCCAAATGTATCAAAATGTATCAAAACATGTTCATAAGTTTGTTGTCACCTAAATATATTCAAAAATGTATCCGTGAGTCAAAATAAAGTAAAGTAATAATAACTTCCAACCAAATGAGAATCCATATTTTCTATGAGAGTATGTCTCTCCGTGTTCACTCCCTTGGGGAGTGTCCTTATTACTTGATTGTCTTCTTGACTGAGAAGGTTCTTCTGTTTTGTTCGTTGATTGTCCTGACTGCACATCACCCAAGGTAATGTTCCTTAATTCAACATTGACCTTCAGCATAATAGGGTGTGAAGTAATTGAATGAGATGAGGCTTTTGATGAATTCGATTCTACAAGTAGGGCATGCTTTTTTTCTTTTCTTGACAATGACTAATTGGGAATAATTTCATTCTAGCCTCATTATTTTTTGGTTCTAATTGCATTGATACATGTGGAAGTACAATAATTCCAACAATACTTGGGTGAGACTGGTGGTCTAACATGTGTCCAAGTAGGTGAAAAGTGCCTTTGTCTAGTCAAGTTTATAAAACCAATCTAGAGAATTTTATTGAATTCCTTTGAATCATAATTAAAAAGAATTGAGAATCTTAACCTCTTGTCTCTTCCCCATAGCCAACCAGGATGTCGGCCTCTTCCCCAATTTCCTATGTTACCATGTTTGATCTATTACATCCTATGTTGAAGAAACTAATCTTTACGATAATGAAAATGAGATCAATACATTTTCAAACAGTAAGTAAACTTATCAAATAAATTTGCATTCAAGATAATTTATTAATGGCTATGTTCAAAACAACAATCATGTATGCAAAAATTTGAAGGAAATAGGGAGGGAAAATCAGTTAAAATTTGAACATTACATCAATATTTGAAATGGTACTCTTTATAACATGGGACAGGGTACATTTAGGAAAATGAATGAATTGTGTAAAAACTAATAAAGGGAAGAAAGATGGCACAAGTACAAAATCCAATTAATATTTTCCAAACAACATCTAGTCAACGCCATAATTACTATCAACCACAAGTGTGCATTCTTCAAGATTCTTATCATTATTAATTTAAACAGTGAACACAATCATCTCTAAAATCCATAATTCATAATCTTGTCTTTAAATATTTTCCAAATTTGAACAACTTCAACTTTTATTCGATTATGTCCATTGAAATGGTTTTGACAACCATGTCTTGAATTTTAAACCCAATAAGCACAAACCATAACTACTTATTAAATTCAATTAACAATGTCTTTCCTATATTTTATATTTTTAAACATGTTAACAATAAAAAAAAGACATAGTAACTTATTTTTATATCCTTAAAAAATTGTTGGAATCAGGTTCTTAAATCAAAATACTTCGACATTTATTTAAAAGAAGTGCAAACAAAATATTTGAAGTCTAAGAGTATACTATGAACTATTCACCCATCATTATACACCAATTCTTCTTATAAAACATCATTAATGTAAAAAAAAATACTAACAACCCTCATTACTAATGAACAAATCTTCCATATAACTATAATCCCAAGCAATAGAAACCACGCTAGTCTATAAACAAAATCCATGCACTTAAGACTATTTGAATCATAATCAAAATGCACAATAATTATGGAATTCATATGCCATTTTTCCATATGAAGATTTTCAATCCTATAGTTTCCTTTTCATAAACAAATAGCAAGAAACTCAATTAAATTATACACAACATCCCTCATAACTCATAAAAAACTTTGATAGCCAGGTAGACTAATTATAATCATTGCCCAACCAAAATGAGACCCATTAATCTTGAGAAATCAACCACCATCAAACTTCAATAGAAAGTAATAGTTGTCTTTTTAAATAATGACTACAGACAACTCGACCCCTTGGAGGACATTTTGGTATTAATTCCAACATTATCAACCTTTATTGTGGCCATTATCAACCAGCTATGGTCATTTTAAGACTGGTTGTAGGATTCTTTAAAGCTCATTGTGGACATTTTGGTGATAGATCATGGTCTTTTTAAGCCAAGTGTGTGCATACTATGGGATTTTAATCCAACTATAAACATTTTAAGTTAGGATCATAGGAATTTCAAGCCAATCTTGAAACAAAAGAGTGGTCAAGCTATCCTTCAAAAATTTTAAAAATAACTTTTCACTATTGTTTTTGAGCTCGAAAACACCACAACTTTAAACCACAAGAGAGACTCGAGTTTTGAAATATTATTGAAATTTATTTATATTCAAGATGGAGTCAAAATAAAACCCTAGTTTTTTGTGTTAATCTCCATAAGGATATGACTCGACATTTCAATTCATTAGAAACCTAATCCGAAAGGATTAAGGTTTTATAAATAAATTCAATAAAAATGAATAAGAAGATGAAGTCCAATGGACTCCAACGGATCTATTCAAAGGTGGAGCCAAAGGGTCTTCTCGTGTATAATATATCCATTCATGTGCAATGAAAATAAATCATCTAGATTTATTTTGACAGTGGTATTAAAGCTCCATAACTCCTGCCTGCATGCCTACTAGTTTGCTTGCAATTCTTCTGCTTTTAGTCTTCCAGATTCACTTCTCTCTGATCTTCAATCCTACCATCTAAGCTTTGGAATATACCTTGTACGTCCTCCTATATATTCTAGTATAAATTTCAAGAAAAGTAACCCTAATCCTCTCCTCCACCATATATCTTGATCACCTCGTTTCAACTTCTTGATCTTAAATTTGAGCTCTCCATTCAGTTTGTTATTTATGTGGGTGCATAAACCCTGATTTGTGCTCTATTGCATTCTCCTCTATTGTATTGTGTGTGTGAACTAGTGGTCATTGGCTTCTTCCCACAAAAATATATAGTAGTACGATATAGAGACCCAAGTATTGTATTGTTGCTTTTGAAACTCAATTTCTGCATTGGAAACTAATGTGTGGACTCTACCAATGTGTGGAGTACTCTATTTAGTTGTGCATGGACTTGTTTGATATTGCTAAGAACGACCTTCAAACTCAACAACTGGAGCTACTAGGAAACGTACAAAGGATATAGAAACACGTCAATTACAACTAAATGGTCATGATTTTTTGGAACATGATCCATGTGTATTTTCTATTAGTTATTTTGAGTAAAATATTTATTGCTTGCATTGGTATTCTTCAAAATTTATGGAGTCATAATTTTGAATACATGTAGTTTTGATCCAAAAGATCAATATTAGTGTAACTTTACTTTGATAATGACTTAATTCTCCTATAGACACCATGCACAATATGATATTATTTATAAAAACCATAAGCTAATTGAAATCTCAAAAATCCCTAAAGGTTATTGTAAGATATGTGATCTTAAAGCCCTATGCATTATGAAGACTTGTGATGTGAGGTTTCATTTTTAGATTGGTTGATGTAATCCTCTGAAAACAAATATTGTTGAGTGTTTGATGTAATCCTTTGAAAACAAATATTGTTGAGTGTATTATATAGTCAAAGGCTTGTATATTGATAAACATTGTTGTACTAAGCTCTTAATATTGAAAGAATACATTGTAAAAGGTGGTAGAGACATAAACCTAAGCCTTCCTACTTTTGTTTTCCAAATTACTATTTATTTGTAGGTAAAAGTTGTAGAAGATGTGTTCATGGAATCCATAGTTGGATCAGTACTCACTAGAAAAAAACAACAATCCATAATGGTCGAGGAAGATCAAAGACACATTCATCTACAATGATCTATGGCATGGCATATATGAAGGTACTGCCCTTAAAAAACAAGCTAGAAACCTTGAAATATGACCCAAATCCACTAACAACAGAGAAAGAAATTGCTACATGCTAGACCATAGACAACAAGGCATTGGAAATGATCACTAAGATAATAAGTGAAGAGGTGAGTTAGCACATATTTCCTGCAACATCATGTTTTGATGCCTTGAAAATATTGAAGGATTTGTATGAATCACATTTTGAAATGGAGGTAATTAGTTGATGGTGAAACTGTTCAAATTAGAAATGAAAGATAATGATCTCATTATTGTTGCATCTGAGATTAGAGCAATCATGCATAAGATTCAAGCCATCGGCATGCAACCAAACCTTCCACTTGCTTCCTTTGTCAAGCCCCTCTATCCTACACACTCACACTACCTTGAATCACTTCAAGTTAGTGACAAGTTGAAGGACCTCATTATTTGACACCTTGGTGGAGAAAACTGTAGACACAGAGAAAGCCTTTGGAAAGAAGATCAATGATCCTAGTGGAGAGACTTTCTAAGAAAGTAAAGAACCATTCAAAATAATATTCCAAGGGTGTGAGCAAAAAAAGAGGGCGAGGGAGAATAAATTTGAGAGGTAACGGGGGAATAAACAACTCAACTAGAAGACTAGACCTACAATTTAAGTGCTAACTATTGTGGGAGTAATTGACATGAAGCATGTCAATGTTGAACCCCTTGGGACTACATCAAAGAAAGATACAGCTATAATAAAGAACACAAAAGTAACATCCAAGAGGCTAATAAAGCTCATGAATCTGCCCATTCTATTGTTGCACATTGTAATGTTGGAATTAATGAAATCACATCTTTTTCATCTTGCAAAGATGCTTGGTATCATTATACTGGTGAAACATCCCACATGATATTTAAAAAAGACTATTTTGAAGAACTAAATGACAATGTATATGGAATAGTGTATTTTGTAAACAAATCCAACCTCAAACCAAAGGGATTTGGTTCCATTAGTTTCAAACTACCTAGATTCCTTGACTTTTTGTTGTAGAATGTTCTCTATTTTCTAGATTTGTAGAGAAGCATGTTGTCCTTGGTGCAAATTCTATAGCAAGGCCTTTCCATCCATATTTTTTATGGAGTCATAGAGATAAGGAATTCTTCTAACAACCTGGTCATAATGATTGGATATGAATATGGAAAGTTCTTGAATCTTAAAGGATCATCTACAAGAGTTCAAAACATTTCCTAGCTCTCTCAGCATAGAGAAGGTAATATGTCATCCAGTTTGTTATGGCATGCTAGATATGGTCATCTAAATCATAACAATATTCACTTGTTGATAAATAATTGTGGTTTTGGTTTTCCTGCCACTACTAAGAAGATGAACAAATGTGATGCATGCATATTAGGAAAACATAGTAAGCAACCATTTTAAGAGTCAATATCATAGCATGTATAAAGTTAAAGTTGATTCACTTTGTCTTATGTGGTCCCATGTATGTTCCTTCTACCAATGGTAATAAATATATGTGACCTTTATTGATGACTACACCAAAATGTGTTGGGTATACTTGTTAAAGAAAAAATTTGAAGCATTTCAAATATTAAAAAAATACCATGCATGAATAGAAAATCAAACACAATCTCATATTGGCGCACTTCATATTAAAAATGGAAAAGAATACACTTCTGATGATTTTGAAGACTACCTTCATCAACATGGGATTGCACATCAAACTATAGTTCCTAACAACACTCAACAAGATGGCATGGTAGAAAGAATGAATAGAACCATACTAAATATGTTATATGCTCAATGATGATTTTGAAGAATGTAAAATGGATGTTTTGGGGTGATGCGGTGTTGTGTGTAGTCTAATTGAGAAATACAAGTCCATCTCATGCTCTTGAAAACAATAATCCACATGAAATGTTGTATGGCCACATCCATTTGGTGAGGAATCTTAGGGTTTTTGCTTCCACCTGCTATGCCTTGATACCAAAGGAAAAAAGAGACAAGCTTGGTGCTCAAAGTTGAAAATGCATTTTCTTGGGGTATTCAAACACCTCTAAGGCACATTCTCTTTATGATGAGGTAAACAAGAATTCTATTGTTTCCAGGGATGTATTTTTTCTTGAAACTAATAAAAATGATGACTCTATTGATAGACAACTTGATCATTTAGAGAAATTTCCCATATAAAGACATATTATGAAGTTGATAATGAAATTCCACATGTTGAAGGGGGTATCCCTATCTTGGATCAATATCTGGAATTTCATTTCGAAGCACCAACTGTCAAAACCCCAAATTTTCCGAAAAATTTAAAATTTTTAATTTACATAATATTAACATTAAATGCAATTAGCTAATTATCTAATTAGTTAAAGATTAACATCTTATTATTAAAATTCATCTGTTATTTGCATAGAGTGATAAAACACATCTTTTCAGTTTGCTGACTTGTTTCTTTTTGCATACAATAAGGTGGGGCTGTCATGAAACTGGGCTTACTTAGCTTTCAAGCTAAAGCATAAAGTTCCTTCTGTTCTTACAGATGACAGGTAAGAAGATTGGTTGCTGCAAGAAAAAGTATTCTAAAGTCTTCAAGTACAAGTTTGTTTGCAAAACAAAGTTCAGAAGAAATAATATTATTAGCTAAGAACATATCAATGCTTGCTGAGGTAAATTCATTATCTGATCTTCATTCTAGCAAAGGTAGATTTATAGTTCTTACGATCACTGAACTGTTTGATATCTATCATAGTTATCAATGTTAAAATATATTTATATAAGATAGTTTACAAGATTCAAAGTTTATGTTTCAGAAAACACCATCACTCTTTTCTTTGTAAAAATTTTAAAGAAGGGTTTACATTTTACTGCTACCAACTAAACCATCCACTGATACAATACTTACTAAATCTTATCATAGATCTGAAGGATCACCTACTTTAAACTGGTTATTATTTTAATCATTTAGAGCATGTGCCACATAAAAGTTTCAAGGTCTAGCCACTACGTTCATAAGCTTCCTTTTAATGGCTTCATCTTTATGTGATAAGTTATAGGATAAGGATATTTAATCCAGATGATGCATTCATCAAATAAATGTTTGTCAAATTACTTTTGGAAACTTTTATCCAACTTAGATGACTATGGAAAATCTTAAAAGTTAACATTATAATACAAGGGTTACTATGGTTGAATTTACAACCTCTTTTAAGTGTACCAATAGTATAGTCTATAATTACAATAGAAATATTGGTAAAACTATGGTAAGACTAATATCTTTTCTTAACCAAAAATATTACATTTTCTTCCTATGATCATGTTACAAACTTGTTCTAAATATAACTCTTAGAGTCTTTACCTTAAACCTTTTAAGTCTACACTAGACACATCAAGATTGTATAAAAGATAAATTATTACATCACCACTCTAGATATGGTGTTCTTAAATCAAAGGTTAATTCATAAAACAACACGCTACAAGATCCTTTACCATATTGTTTGGCTGGAACATGATAAACTTAGGATTATCGTTATTCTTGCATCACAAGGGATAATATTATATTACGGTGACAATATATTATAAACAAAAGTAAGATTCGTTAACCCTTGCATCGCTGGTGAGTTCTAATGATAGGTTTAAGTATTAACAAGGATCTTGTTATTATTATTTCAAATCATAGGTTGACTTCCGCAAAGGTTCTAATGTAACCTTCGAAACAGCCCCAATAATTGATTACATGAGTTCTTCGTGATTGTTCATATAGACTATGGGAAACTTACCCATTGTGACAAAATTATTGCATGGCGACGTGGATTTGTGTGAGCCAAGCGTTATAGTATTTAAAAAGGCTCAATTCTAAACCTAGCTCAAAGTTCTCCTTCGCCTTCGGGCACTCTTCTAGCTTCTGCGAGTAAGCAGGCCATTCTGTCACCTGTGCAATGCTGTGAATGCCTTCGGCTCATTCCTCTCTGCTACGATTGTGCATTTGCACCCAAGTGGAGGCCGTTCCTTAGTGTTTTTCCACGCCATACTTACCCATTCTCCTAGTTGTTTTTTGCTGCCTCAACAGCTCAAACTCCAAACCCTTGACTGTATCAGTCTTTACCTTCTTCCTTTAGTTCACTACTGTGGAGGTGGTTTCTCCTTTCAGAATATCGTGGCTTGAATGCACAGTATATTGTGTATGGTTGCAAAGAAATAACATCGCAGCTATAGGGTTTTTCCCGGTCCGTTGAATAGCTGGGTGTTCTCCGCCGTTAATGGTTGATGAAGTGTTGTAAACCCTATCTATTTTTTGCAGCTGAATGATGAACTTCCAGCTCGTGCCGTCATTGGTCGCTGCGAAGCTGGTTGCTACTTTCGAAGCGAAGGTAAAGTATTATTCAGTCTTGTAACTGATAAGCTCATTTTCTTGTTTTATAATTTCTTTGCTTTTAAATATGAATTAACAACCGATTTTATGTTGGTTTGCAGTTACGGCCCTGCTTCTCTTCTCTGTCTGCTTAAGAGTATGGGTTGCGGCGTTAAGGGCTACGGTAAGCCCTGGTTTCTCCATGGCTCATCCACCTTATATAAACTCTTATGGGGTTATGAGGAAATGGTCGTTGCGGCCTGTTTAGACCCTCAATGCTTTCGGTTATTTTGGTTGTTTGTTCATTGTTAACATGTTGGGTGAAGACCCTAGCTCTACTGCAAAGCTCTCCGGCTTCGGCCGTGATTGTAAATTTTGTCTTTGTTTAAATTTCTATGTTTAAAGTAAAGAACAGGCTGTAAGCCTTCATGTGTACATTCTTGTTACGGTCGTGGGTTATTAAACAAGACTGGGTTTTACAGTCGCTATCTTTGTATTGTTTTGAATGGATAGGGTTTTTACCCTCAGTTATTAAATAAGTTTTTAAAACTGTTTCCTTCTACTGCATTCCCTCTTTACTTACAGCATTGGAAATTTAAATGCTTACTTTGTTTTATTTTTTTAACACGGCTATGAGAAAAATACTGTTAATTCCATCGTTTGTTAATTTATTTGTATAAATTAGGTTTTATAGGGTTTAACCCTAGTTGACAGTGGAGTAATAACTCCGTTCCTTTTTCTTTTAAGGTTATTGTTAAATTAAAAAGTACTTTTGCAATAATAGGGTTACTAGTTATGTTTATATTATATAATTAAGCTCGATAAAAGAGCAACCTGTACTTCTGTTATTTACTTCCTGTAAAAAGAATACATTTGATTTGTTTACTGATAAGAAATGTTATTATCTGGTTTATAATTTAACCTTCTTATTAGTAAGAAAATTGCAATTGATGTATTGTTTATACCCTGTTAATAATACAGGGTTTTATATCCTTCTTTTTCATTTAATCTGAGTACTGTCAGTATACCTATCTTATAGCTCAAACAATATAAGTAGTTCTAAGATTTACTTACAGTAATAAAATACTACTTATGTTAATAGTAATAATATTCTTGTATTGCATAAATAAATTACTATTATAATAACTATATTAGCTCTCTCTGAATACTATAGATTCTATATTAATATCCTTAGTTTATTCTCATAAGTTTATCGAAAAATAGTACTTATTAATTAACTCTTGTGTAATTTATGCCATACTGTTTATTTCTCTTTTATAATTAAATTGTTTCTTAGTTATGATATTTATTTATTTATATTCAGAATTTAATTTAATTTAACCCTATCCAGGGTTTATCTTATCAGCATTCATACTAACATTTGTTCAGAGTATTTACTTAATTTGTTTTAACAGTAGAATTTATTCCATTTTAAATTCGACTATCAGTTCTGGTATTAAACTTAAATAGTACAGTTATACTAATATGAACGAAAGAAAACTGTACAGTAAAACAGTAAATAACCTAGTCTAAAATCTACTCCTCTATCTATTCTTTACAATAATAGAATTTACTGAAAACAAAAGATAATCCAAGGAATTAGTTTTTAACTAAGAACTCATATAACTGTCAATAAAGTACCTCTTCTGATTAATAGATGAAGAAACTATTACTCTGACATTTCATCATGCTATTCTTATTTAAATTTACCCCTGTGCTAGAGTAGGGTCTGGTAAAACCCAGATGTGGAAAAAAATAGAAGGTCTTTATCATTCATCCGAAAGGTTTCATTACTAATAAACTAGAACATTTACATCATTAACCAGTTAACTCTTAAATCATAAACTACAACCTAACATATAACCATTCACAGTATTTAAAACAAAATAGTTAAGTGACAAAACCTGCTTAATCTTTGGACAACAACAGCAATAGGAGGCCGTTCCTCCCTACCAACTCCTGGAGAGCACTCAAACAACGACTCCTCAGGACCCCCGAGCTTGCTCTGGTCTCCCTGGATGGAACTAGGTGCAGCAAATTCAGATACCAGTCTTCAAACTCAGTATTAATCTAGAACTTATCAGTAAGTTCTCCCAGCTAACAAGCTTTAATCAATCAAGTTATTGCAGCAATCCTCTCAGAACAACTTCCTTACTATTTTTCCCTTTTCCCTCAATGAATTTCCTGAATATCATTCACCTGAATGAATTCTCTCTGGAAAATATCTAAGCAACCTTAGCTCTCTTCATTGGGTACTTTTAAAAGATTGCCTAGGTCTTTTTGGGTTAATTGTCATTTAATGAGCCACCTGCTCTGATCCCACTTTCTTGGGGGATCATGACCCCAAATATAGGGAATTTGCCACCTGCAACTTAGGAAGTGTTTGTGGATGCTGCCACTTGTCTTTTGCCCTCGACCTAGTTCCATCCACCAGTTTGACCAGTAACCTCTTTTTAACAGCTCTCCCATGCTGTTGTCTCCACAATTTATTTATTAATAATAAAATATTTTGAATTACATTCCAATTATGTTGACTCTGCTGAGTCATCAACTCCTACTTAGCATTAATTTTAACATAATGTATCAGGAATATAATAAAACAATTAACATTATTTACAAAATTGGGGTATGTGACACCAACGCACTCTAATGAAGAAGAAGTTTGTGCCACTCACCTAAATAGTAATTTCAATTAGATGATTTGATTGAGAGGATTCCAATGTAATTCCCACATAGGGATAGGAAAAATAATTGAATGAAATCATTACGTATAAATAAAAGTGACAACTCGATACTAAGGTATAATGGTTAGTATATATATGTAAACTATCATGGCATGATTCATGTGTGAGGATCTAATATCAATTATAGAAATATCCCCATTACTCCGACCTAAGAGGACACATTGGAAATATGTATACAATATCCTTACTTATTCTAGAACTTCAGGACGAAGTTTCCTGAAGTAGGCATGTATGTAACACCTTGTTTTTGCCTTGACTTTTGAGATTTATATAACTAATATTTGAGGGCATTCTATGACTAATGACCTGGCATTACTATTTTAAATCTAAAATAACTTTGTATGGACGTATTTTTATGGCATCCGGTTTAGGATGACCTGGACTTGTGAAGCAATGAATTATTGATGAGATGTGACCTAAGAAGGATTATCTGACCTTGATGAGTAAATAATGATTATGAAAATAATATCAACATTGAGTCAATTATGTCTGCAATTATATTATGATTTTAATTGTGAATGAAAAATCATGTGAGTTTATCAGCAAGGATTAAAGTTGTATAATGTTTTGACAAAAGTTATGTAGCATGTACTCGGATGGTCTGTCGAGAGTGAAAGGAAAGGCAGGTACATGATCCGCAAGAAAGCATCAGTATGCAAAGACCCTAGCTGAGTCAACCACTATGGAAGGTGATATCAATCTTGTTTATGATATGATTTAATCGTGATATGTTTGAGGCACATGAGGTATCATGTGCATGGACTCTGGATGAGTCGAGAATATTCAACAGTTAATGTCAATTTGATATTTATATTATGTTTTAAATATTGTTTATAAGATTTGATGCACATTATTTTTTATGCGTAGATGATGGGATTGTGATTGCCAATCAATCCACATCATGTGACAGGGCTAAAATATTATACATGTAAAACTAGCAAATTGGACGATGCGATGAACTTTAAATATAGTGAGGAAAACTCGAGTTCATCAGATGTGTGTGCCGTCAAGATAGGCCGTGATTCAATCACTCACGAATATTATTATTGGGGGGCGTGCAATAGGGATTCATCCTTATTCCCCAGAAACCACCTAGCCCTTCCCAGGGTAAGCGAACTAAGGTAACATTGGCTCAGTCGTCATAACCAATTCCCTGCCTGTGGGAATTATAGGAAGCGCATGCTAGGAGCATAACACCTTGATAATTATGGTTATTAGGATTATTAATCCTCCCTTGTCCAATTTGGTCATATGTCTAAATTAGGATTCATGTCTAAGTCGGGAGTCCACCCAGTCTATTTTTAGTCACTAGCGCCATTGGGTCCACTTGGCCTAATTGGGGCACATGTTTCAGTTACTAAAGTGTGGGGAACACTAATTGAGGCCTACTGCCACTGATTGCACTTGAATGCATCAGTTTAGGAGCCTCCTAGACCAATCCCTACAATTTAGGAGCCACTGGGAGTGTCAATACCAACCAAGGTCAGTTCAGTTGAGTTGGTGACTAGTCAAGCTGAGTTAGGAGTCAGTTACATTCAATTCTAGTCCTCTACATTTAGTTAGCACTAGGTTTGCATGGTTTCATGCAGGAGAGGTGCATTTCTCACCTACCACAGTCAATTAGCCTCAGTCAACACTAAAGTAGACACTTGATTTGTGTTTTAGAACTCCATTGAACTCCAGTAATGGTTTAGACAAGGTTAGTTAATTATTGAGTCCTCCAACAATGATTTAGACAAGGTCTTAGTTACCTACAATCAAGTAGAGTCTAATCAATTTGAATTTCCTCATGTGGATTAGAATTGCATGTGGCTATTTACGCCATTGTACTTCCTTGTAATTATTATCTAATTACTCTTTTATTAATGAAAAGCATTCCCAGTTGCAAGCCATTTTTGCATGGTTTCATTCTTCAATAACTGAGTAAATTGTGTGATCTATCTTGTGATTTGTGTGTTTGTCCACAGATCTATGTGCTCAATTTAACATGGTATCATAGCCTTAGCAGACAAGGTACTTCTCCTCCTCATATCTCATATTGGATCATTTTGAGCAAAATTGCTCCTTCCATCTCTGCACCAGAAGCATAAGGTTTACCACTTAATACCCCAAGTTAAGGAATTGTTGATCAAGCTTGCTTGATCAATTATGTTGGGTGTAATGAAAACCTGAAATGGGCAGGTTGTTCGTCCTTACGGTGCCCCTTTTTTTTCGGTACAACTTCGAATGGATTCATCAATTCTGGATTCATCAGTTCCTCTTCTCACCCTATTCACAAACTATTCAGAATGGAAGATAAAGATGATTGCATCTCTGAAGAGACAAGATCTCTATGAGGTGTCTATTAGACTTGGTGAAGAGTCCTTTGAGAGAGAGGATTACTAGCTAAATGAATGTGATGCATCTTTTGGAACAATGTTTATGGCCATTTCTCCTAGCATGTGCTACCTCAAAAAATCGGTTGAATACCCAAAGGATCTCTGGACAACATTGGACAGAACCTTTGGAATTATTGATGAGGATCATAATAGAAATTTGGAGAGAATATATAGAACCATAATCATTCTAAAAAACTTGGCCTCCACTCTCTCTGATGAAGTTGTTCAAAATGAATAAGAAGAAGAATCTTCTACACAGTCAATTTGAATTGAAAACGGTCTCCTTGTAGTGACTCCTTCTCTTGATGCTCCGGAAGTTCATGAGATCTCTGATATATCATCTCCTCATATGGCTGAAACAGAAGAAGACATTCGAATCTCTAATATTGAAGAAAAACACTGCTGCACTTCCATGCAAACATTCACCGGTGTTTTTCCTTTGAATTTTGTGCAAAATTTTCTAGTAATTGCTTCTGAAAGTGAAGAGAAATTTGATTTTTCTCCCTCTAATGTTGCTACTTGTGTGCAAATATGTAATACCTTGGATATTTTGGAAGAAATATCAGATTACCAGAGTGATCCATTCGCTCCCCATGATCTAGATCTTCCAACAAATTCCTGTAGGATTGCATGCACCAAAATTCAGAATTTTGAAGAAGAAGAAAGCTGTGCATCCACCGTCTCGGTATGCACAAAATTCAGAATTTCTTTGGATCTGATATGAACCTTATTGGATCTGATATGATATTATTTGGATCTGATCTGATATTGCTTGGTTTAATATTTCAAATTCATAATCTTTCAGTATTGCTTGTAGTTGTTCTCATCAACGGTGTGAAGAAACAAGTACCGCAAGTCTCCTACAAAACTGTTGCTGGAGATTTGATTTCATTTCACAATTTTGGATCTGTTGTGAACCTATTTAGATCTGTATTACTTTCTTATCTGATATTATTTGGTTCAGATTTTAAAATCCAAGAGATTTCAGTCATGCTTGTATCTACTCTCACCAATTCCGATGTGAAAAATCAAGTATCGCAATTTCTCTTCAAAACTATTGTTGGGGATTTGGTGTTAGTTTCCTCTTATGAGGTTGCTGATATTTTATTTTGTGAATCATTATATGTTTTTGAAGCTATATCATACTATGGATCTCAAGCATTCACTCTCCACAGTCCCAATGCTTCTCTACCATTGATCACATGCTCATCTCCTCACAGAACTAGAAAGAGGAAGACATTCTGCATCCGCCTGAACACTTGCTCCTAACAATAAATAATTCAAGAAAAAATTCCTTTTTTAGTTAAATATGAATACTTATAATTTCAACATATTAGTCAACATTTGACCATTTTTCAACGAATAACTATAGATAACAATGCATGCAAAACAAGGAAATCTATAGGGAACAAAGACGGCTTACAAGATGGGTTATTTTGTGCACCAAACTGGAAACTTCTCATTCAATTAAAGCGCCATATCAATAACACTCAATAAAAAAAATACTTTAAAACTCTGCAATCAATAATTTCATTCTCTTGGCATTGAGGTTCAACCACCAATTCAATTCTAAAAACACAATATTTTCAAAAGAAAAATCAGTTGTTTCAAACATGATTTTGTCCAACGAAAATGGAAAGGGAGAAATGCAAACAAGATTCCATTCAAACAGAGCCAGAAATAAACTACAGAGAAAATACAATATTTGATATTGAATAAACTGCTTGTTTACATACCTTTCAACACCTCAAAAAGGCTTCCTTGAATAAGCAGAAAACCGTTGCAAACCTCCAGATGCAAGCTTCAGGAGGGTGGTGAAACAAAACTCAAATGAACAATGAAACAAACCTCATACCAGATGAAAAATCAAGAATTTAAGTGTCAATGCTCATGTACTCCAACATTCAGTGCTAGTCATGTGGCATGCAAACCCTAGCCACATGTGTTTCACTTTCCAAAATACCAATATATTCAATGAATAATTGAGTGCCAAACCAACTACCATGTCAACCACTTTCCATTAAAAAGCTACCTTTTGAATTATAGCTCGAGACTAATAGCTTATTAAATGGGAATAATCACATCAAATCCCTTGGTTTGCGTTCTATATCTTTCCACTCCACAAACAAATAAATGAAATTTAATACCATATATATTGAATGTGGTATGCCTTATCAACTTTGAACTCAAATTCCTTTATCTCCACCAACCCTTTACCATGACAACATATAGCATATAATTTGTATAGCATGTAGTAACTTTATAATGTAACCATAGAACAAAACAAAGTGTTTTATGTGTAGCATAGAGTCATGAAATTTATATTTTTAATGTTTTAATATGTTTTCATATAATCAAATCTTTTAATTATCTCCTAAACACTTACCATTTGAACAAATATAATTTCTAAAAAATTATTGTTTGTCACATATAATGCAAATGTTAAACCATTAGGACTTTAACGATAATTCCTTTGTCATTCAGGCCTCAAACTTGAAATAATGTGATTGCAATTCAAAGAATCAATGTTTCCCTATTGGGCATTTAAGGGAAACACCAGCTCACAATATTGATTGAATTCCATCTGACATATGGGTAGTCATGTATCTCAATTGATGAGATTATCATTCAAATAACTCATCCATAAAAGGAATTTGTGATCTTCCTTCCTCCTAGCCTATACATCACATTGGACCACTAAGACATCCTAGCTCTCTTAGTGCCATATATGGGAGGGGTTTGTGTGGTGGATTATTTGGATCCTCTCCATGAAAAAGAATATAATAATCTCTTGTATGCAGAGTATTTGTGATGACCAAGCTTGAAATAATCTAGTTGAGCTTTAATATTGTCTAAGTGACTAGTGGCCCAGTCAAATATTGCGGGCCTTGTGCACTCAAGTCCATAATACATCTCATCCTTTGAAGTTATATGTGGAGAGGAGGATCTTGTTGAATGAGTGATGGTAAAGAATATTATCTTAATACCATGATCAACAATGGCATCGATGGGGAATTGAATTTTTCCTTATGTGCCTCAGTTACATAGTATGTGTCTATATACTCCTACACACTAAAGGTATTTCCTCCTCAATTTCCTCCTTTCAATACTACCAACATTCCTCATCAACATGGACCTATTATAAAATATATCCTCCACCTCAATGTTTTAATACCATGTCATCCATCATGAAGGAATCATGGTCAATCTCATGGTATCCTATGAGCATTTGGAGTAATTTTTGTTTGGGCCAACATGTTAGGACATCTAAAAAATTTCATAAGTACACAATCACTGATCCAGGAGGATCCAAGAAGGCAAAATTTTGAAGTAATCCAATCTCATCAAAACTAGCATCAGATCAAAGGGCTCGTCAAGACGATTCCAACAGCATTCGTTTCACCTCAAACGGACTCCGTATGAGAAAGTTATCGCGTTCTGTTGTATTGATGAAACAAGGAAATTTGGCAAAATGGGGTGCCACGTGGCACCAGTGAAAGGGTGACACGTGGCAGTACGGATCCAAGCTGGCATATGGTGACTGGACGTACGGATGGTGACGTGGCAATACAGACAGTGACTTGGCGGTTGACTGGACGCTGGCTGGGCGTGAGATGGACCAATCCTAGGCCACCACGTGGCAGCATGGGATTGGCCAATATGTCTTAGGCAAAAATTATGGCCTCCGCAATGTTTGACCCCTTGACCTCTCTTATATAAGCAATCCGCCTTCACCACTTGGGCTACAAATATTTCTTAATATTTGTGGTCAAGGTTAGTTTATATAAATGTAAGAAAGTTTAATGGCGCTTAAAAAAGGGTGCAGGGGCATAAGCCCGACCCATGGTTTTCAATGCACGGGAGTTGTTGCAACTCCAACCCATAAGTCACGTGGAGCTCGTGACCCATTCAACGCACCACCACATAACAAACTTTGGTTATGGCTTACCACGTGCTCTTAACAAACTTTGGTTATGGCTTTACCACATGTAACAAACGTTGGTGGGGTCGAAAACTTTGGTGATGACTTTACCACATGTGTTTTTTTTAAGCCCTTTGTTATGGCATTAAAGTGGCTTGGTATGGTTATAATATGGTTTTAACCATATTAAAAACCAACAAAAGGATATGTTTTTTTTAAAAGGGTATTTTTAAATGTTTGGTTATTATTTATTAAAAAAAAAAACCAACCATATGATAACCAAACATGGAGTTGTAACCATATGTCTATTTGGGCAAAATTGTTGTAACTTGAGAAACCATGAGGATCATATGAGAGGAGGCCATACAAGCTATATAAACCCATTCATTTGCCATTTCCCACTCATGCTTTGGAGTGGAGACTTTGTAGCTAAAGGAGAGAAGGGAGATTGCGTAGCTCTGCAGGAGGAAGGTACGAGTGTTTATACTCGTTTTACACCGTCTTCAGGCTTCGGAGTTGCTGGAAGCAGTCTTGTTGTGTTTTGGGCAGTGGTTCTCTTCCTGAACATTGTCGCCAAGGTATCATTGTATCATTGCCATGTATTTTGCCTTATGCTGAGATTATAGATCGGCCCTCCTATTGAGAAGCAGGCCCGGAGACGTAGTCCATCCTGGACGAACTCCGTTATCAACTTGTTGTCTTTATGTGCGTGTTGTATATGCTGTTTGGTTCCCTTCTTATGGATTTGTGAGCTTCATTCATGCTCTTTATGCAATTCATGTTAACGTCATAGAGTAGCAAAGATCTTGTTTCCAGATCAATCACAAAGTGCATATGAATATGTAGGACCATTAACTACTTGGTTATCAACTTATTCATGTTCCCTCTCTCTATATGAAAGGTATCTCCAAATATACATGCACATCCAACATCTTTTGAGGCGTTAGTTTTTTTTTTCTTTGATAGGAGTACCTATGCATTCTAGTCAAGATAGAAATTTGTACGCATTCATTTCATTATTAAAAAGACACAGGTAGGGCCTTTTACTTGTGATTTTATTGAAGAAAAAGTGTGGGTGCATGGTCCTATTTTTAGCAAGGCTCCCTCAATAGTGAAATTTTGATAAAATTTTGAAAAGAATGAATGAAATGAAATGTATCAGGCTTGAAGAATACCTAAATTTAATGGATCTTGAAATGGTGGCATGGAATCTCTGAAATATGTGATTCAATGTTTATGGGTAAATTGGATCTCCAAATATTTTTTGGTTAAATTCAAATCGATTTGGAATTGTTTTTACCTATTTATAAAAAAATACCCATTTTGTATAGCCTTAGATGATTTTATCTCTAGCTGCATATTTTTTTTTTCTAACTTGTTCAATGTCAAAAAAGTGTTAGTGATGTTTTGATATGATACAAAATACTCGTAGAGACTCAATGTTTCCCATTGATTTCCCCTCATATCATGAGGTAAATGAACTTGAACTTGCACTCAGGTAGAGGTCCTTCACCTTGCATTATGCTTTTACTAGTCGCCATGTCATTTTTCCTTAAGATCCATGCCACTAGGTTGCGATAGTTATCCATTTCCCTAGTTGGCACAATTTGAGTGGTATATCCCATGCTAATATTTCTCATAGGATTGGGAACCCTCTTATCCTTGCCATGACATCATGATCAAAACTACATAATCACTTCGCACTCTTTTGGGATATTTCTTATGGGGTCCCCTCATCAACTTTTGATTTTTCACATTGCATTGCATACCATTGCTTTCACTTTTGATCCTAATGTTCATTTCATTTTTCCATCCTTTTATTACCTCTTTCACATTCTCTTGAGCTAGTCACCAACGCATTTATTGTGTATGCAATTTAAAACCTTAGAGAAATCATGCTTATGAGTGTTCACATTTTACACAACACAATTTTCATTTGTTCATAGGTATGTTCCATGCACTTGGAAAATAGATATAAGCCTCGATTCTCTCTTTATTCCATTATATTAAAGTAATATTTTATTCCTATTTAGGATTTATAATATGAAAATGACAAAAACTTAAATATTAATAGACAAAGAGAAGGGGAAAAGAAATGAGATCTATGTAAACTTTGTATATATTTGGTAGCAGACAAGTTTTGTTATCCTTGAGAAAGCACTAATATTGCATCTATGGTTAGGTCTTGGTATTGCAATAGGATTTAACCATGATATTTTAGTTTTTACTCCTATGGTTGGTTACTCTTCCAATAATTATGGAGAATCCATTGATGCCTCTTGAATTATGGATTTACATCATTGGTCTTTTTTGGCATTAGTTGTTTCCCAAGTGACCATCGTGTTGTGCCTTCCTTTTCATCGAGTTGTTCTTAGTGTCATCATCATACTAGTGTTTTCTCGGGATTATGTAGGAATATTAATCATTTCCTTCTCATTAGTGGGTCTTCGGGCCTATTGACTTCGACACATTGCTATGGGAGTTAGACCTAGAGTTTCTAGAACCTTGACTCTTAATTCCATTGGTGATTTTTATCTGTGCACTCGTTGGTGATTTTCATTAATGATTGTTGATAAAGTGTTCTCCTGTGTTTGATGGTAAGACCTTTATTCCCATAGAGGGATTTTTGTTGTACCTTAGCTTTCACTTTCATCATTGGCGGAATTCATCACCTTTGTTAGTAGTTATACATTATTGATTGTTACTAAAAGGTATTTTTGTGTGATTTTCTTCCATTTGGCATATTTTGAATATGTAATCGATGGTTTTCTCTATCATTTACTATCCAATATATTTAAATCATGTTCATGACACTTGCTCATGTTGGTTGACAGGGATTCCTAAATTCTCTCCTATGAGAATATCTATTTCCATTGAAATTGACTCATCTATTATGGGGGTGATATTTAGAGACCTTTATATTACCTTAGATTTCATAGTCATTAGTCATAAGTTTCCTTGCTATTGACAGTGGGGATACAATAATGTTCCATGTTCAATAGATTCTATGAGTGTTCAACATTAGTGCATTTAATTCACACTCGTTAGAATGTAATCAATACCTTGGCACCCATTATCATTATTCATGGATATCATTGAATTTGTCAATAATATACATCAATGACTAGTGATCAAATATTTTCTCCCATATTCAACCTCATCTCATTAATTCACATGGTGCATATTTGTACCCTTGATGAATTTGGGTTGAAGACCTTGGGTTTTGAATCCTCTCTTCATTATCATGCTACCTGATCTGCATATACAATATCACCTATTTATATGTCATTGGCACTTTTTAGGAGAACTAGTCTATACTTTCATCAATTAGAGTTGTTCCCCCAGTGAACATTAATACATAGACCAACTTCTCAAAAATATGGATCAAGGACTCAAAAATGGAAGAGATGAACAAAATTGAAGATGAATTGGAAGAATTAAAAGAAGAAATAAAGGAAAAGGGTGAGTACTTGTCGAATATACAAGCCCTTAATGAAGCACACATGTAATGATGTTCATAAATTGAAGAAATAAAAGAATAGCAAAAGAAAGTGGGAAATATATGAGTAATTGGAAGCTTTAAGAAAAGAAGATGATGAATTATGTGAATTATGGGACCATAAAAACACCTAGATGAGATGAAGAGATTGACAGAAGAGAGAACCATGGTCAAAAATCAATAAAAAAGCAAGGATGGGTTAAGAGACTACCATAATACTTGAAGAGGAAATATTCATGAAAATTGAAGCAACCTTAAAAAGTGAGGATACAAAATAAATAAATAAATGAAATATAGAATTGAAGAAGGATGTAAGAATTTGAGGATGGCATCACCTTTCAGCTTCAAAAGGAGAAGGAATACAATATTCAAGGTCACTAGAAAAAAATGGAAGAAGTTGAGCTCCATCTGAGGATGTAGTGGGGAATTTAAGGATCCATAATTATCTTAAACTATAGAAACCTTGGTGAATTACTAATTCTTAAATTTCCAGCCATAAAAGGTTGGGAAATATTTTTCTAAAAGATCCAAATTTCTAAGGTTTTTATATAGTTTCTAAATATTTTTGTCAATGTTTAGAGTAAAATATTTTATCTTATGGAATTTGGGTGAATCACTTTAGAAAAAAATGGAAATTGGTGAATCTTATTTTGTGAAAAAAGGTCAAAAATTATCCCATGGGATAAATTTCACCCCTAAAAATTTTCTTTGGAGCCCCATCTACATGTCTCACATTATGGTATTATATCAAAGGCTAGAGTAATCAAATACCAACCACAATCAATAGATGATGCCATCATTTTTTAAAACAAGATTGGTGATAGAGGTCTATAGAATGAAGGGAAACCATCAAAGGTGAAACCACATGAACACCCACATGACCAATAAAGGTAATAAGATATACATTGACACTATCAAATAAAAAGATGGAATAAAAAAAATCATGGACCAGTGCATCACAATACCATTATTCGACAAGATATCATTAGAGACTAGAAACTACAACAAATTGGAGAAGTCACAACAACAACACATGGAATCAAAAATATGCAACAACCAACTATCAAATATTATCAAATTCAATGGATGGATCATCATTGATGGCAACAAGAGAGAAGGA
Source organism: Pseudotsuga menziesii (assembly GCA_001517045.1). Taxonomy (NCBI): domain Eukaryota; kingdom Viridiplantae; phylum Streptophyta; class Pinopsida; order Pinales; family Pinaceae; genus Pseudotsuga; species Pseudotsuga menziesii. Next base: position 57,111 of record LPNX010829483.1, on the reverse strand, counting down.
ATATAAGGAAATTTTATTACTTGGTTTCATTGCATGTAAATCCCTTAACTGCAAAGATTTGAGGACAAATCTTTTTTAAGGGGGGTAATATGTTATGACCCAAAGGGAGGATATATAAGGTTAAGTGTATATGATATGATCCCAAAAGGGGCATATGTGGGGTTAAATGTATGTATAACGAATTAAATGTATATAAAATATAGGTAGGCAGAATGAAGGGCCCACATGTTCAATGAGTGAATATGTATATATAGAGGTCATGTAGTCATTGTTGAGAGGAACATGTGAATTTTATATATGAATTTATTGGGGTATTTGGAGGAGGTTCTCCTGTTATTTAAGGAGTTATTGTTAAATCATCTCTCTTATTTATATTAGAGTTATTATCCACATTACATTTGGTGTACATGGTGTGTACTATGTTATATTATGCTATATGACTCATATCTAGTTCATAACATTTTCACCAACGCTTCTCTTAATAATCATTTTTCTTGCCCAAGATAATGACCAAATTTCAAATAAATAGTAGTTGAAGGGCTCCATAGTGAAAACTAAATACCCTTTATGTTTGTGCATCACAACTTTTCATTATTACATAATTACAAAATAATAATTACTTTTATTTTTTTACATATTATTATTCTTATTTTATTTATTAAATGGGAAAATTGGTATGTGACACATGGTCTGGATCAAACATAGTAATAAAAAACATAATTACAATATATACAAAATCAACCAGGGTTTCAAAAGGATCAAAATCAAAACATTATGTCACGTCCCCCTTGGAAAACACCTTCCATGTTGTTCTCTTCTCTTCAATAGTACTTTATGTCTTTATTCTTCAATTGTACATGCAATGCCATGCTTTTCATTGCCTTGATACACCTCCAAAAATTTTAGGATTCCAACATATGCCTACAAGTATAACCAAAGTAAACATGAAGATAATAGCATTTTTATGCATTAAGTATGTCATCCATATGCTGAATATTGTAACTTCAAAGGATATTATAAATGTATTTTACTAATGTAACCAAAGGGATATGTTATTATTCCTCCATCAGGGTGTTACTATAGTATTTGATCATCATAGAGTCATGAGGTAAATCCTCCATTGTAAATCGGGTCATTAGTACCCTAATGAATAATATAAAATACTTTTTAGAGTCTTCCTAGGTGAAGTCGGCCTAGACACTTTAGTGGGGCCCACTTGGTTAGGGTAAAAGTCAGTTGGCTCATGTCTATAAATAGAAGTGTTGTGCTTCTCATTTGACAACATAGACACTCACTTGTGTAGCACATAGGAGAGAGAGAGAGAGAGAGAGAGAGAGAGAGAGAGAGAAAAACAAGGAGGAGAACAATTGTTTTGGGGTTATATCTTATACATCTTATACATAGGAAGTTTTTTTTGGGTTTTCTTCCCCTTGAGGGTTTCCTAAGATAAATATTGTGTCTATCTTGTGATTGTGTTTCTATCAGCGATTCTAGATATGTTACAGTTGTGGATTTGAAATGAACACTAATGATATATAGTCTAGCATATGAAATCTTAACATGGTATTAGAGCTAGCCTGAATAGGACAACTTTCACAAGGTGAAACTCCCTCTCTACTTTCTCTGGAAAAAATTAGGGTTTTTGCAAATTTTGGAGTTTCAAAGATATGCTTGCATAGAAAGTTGAACCTCCTTGGAGAGAATATATTGAACCTAGGATCAAATTTTTGGGTGGTTGAATCTCTGGGATATCCAAACCCTAGTTTGGCAGTGAACTGAAAAATTGCAGAAAACCATAACCAAAAATTTTGCAGTGCTGCAACCTCGCAAGTAGGATTTGAAGGGCGAAGATTTGGTATCTCCAGAAATCAATTGGACCAACCAACTCACCTCAGTCAAGCGTATCTACTAGTAAGGTCATCTTTTCATTTTGAGAAATTTCAATTTTTAGTGACCTACTAGATAGGATGGCTCCAAGCACTAAGCTTGAGGACAAATTGGAAGGCATAGAAAACTTCCTAGCATGGAAGTACGGGATTGGTCTCAATTCTCAGAGAGAATGGCCTTGAGAATTACATCAAGGATGAAATTGCAGAACTAACAGAAGTTGAAGCTAAGGAGAAGCATGAATAAGACCTAGTCAAGGAAATGAGGATCATTACTGTTTCTATTAAAGATCACTTGATCCCTCGAGTGTCATATAAGAAGAAACCAAAGCAGATGTATGATGCTCTTTCCATAATGTATGAAGGAAGGAACATCAATAGAAAGATGAATCTGAGAGATCAACTAAAGGGCACCAAGATGATCAAAGGAGAATCAATTCAAGAATACTTCACAAGGGCCTCCCAATTCATAGAAAAACTAAGTGCTATTGGAGACACCCTTAATGAGGATGAACTAGTTATGACTACTCTCAATGGTCTCACTATGCCTTGGGACTCATTCATACAGACTCTGTGTGCCAGAAAAGAAATTATGAATTTTGACATAGTATGGGAAGACCACATTCAAGAAGAAGCTAGAGTAGTTAACAGAGAAGATCTACTCAGAGAAGATGATCAGGATCTAGCAGTCCATACTAAAGAAAGGAAAAAATCAATCTTCAATAAGGGTAATCATAAACCTTTCAAGAATATTTTTCAAAAGAAGAAGAAGGATTACTCAAATTATCAATGCTACAACTATCATAAGATAAGACACCTATCCAGAGAGTGTCCATCACCAAATAAGAATAACAACAACAAGAGACATCATGCTCATATAGCTGAAGATGAGGGTGAAGAAGAAAGTCCTCGAAAGAGACTAACAAAAGAAGAAGATGTAGATGAATATGTACTATTCTCTGCACTCTCTGGGTCTATAACACCTGGAGAAGACACATGGCTTATTGATAGTGGTGCCTCAAAGCACATGACAGGGAAGAAGCAAAATCTGTCAAGACTTGAAGAAATGAAATCTACCCAGAAGGTATCATTGGGATATGACTATCAATATCCCATCAAAGGTATCAGTGAATCAAGCTACAAGCTTGACTCTGGGACTTCCATGAAGATGAAGGAAGTACCAGGTTTGAAAAAGAACTTACTTTCCATCTCATCTCTAGATAAGAAAGGACATAGAGTTGCTTTTATAGATGGACAAGTACTTATGTGGTCCAAAGGAAAGAAACTTGAAGATGTTGTGGTCATTGGAGAAGAAGGAGGAGGATCGTATAAACTCAAAGGACATTCAGAGAAAACCCTTTTCCATGAGACTAACAGCTTAAGTGAACTGTGGCATAGAAGGCTTGCTCACATCAATTACAAAGAATTTCCCTATGTGACCAAGGTGGTAACAGGTTTACCAAATTTGAATATTGATCATGAGGTTACTTGCAAAGGATGTGAAAGTGGAAAGAACATCAAGAATTCCTTTTCGAAAAGTGAAACAAAGACTAAAGGTGCATTAGAACTAATTCATTCTGATGTATGTGGTCCTATGACCTCCATATCCTTAAGTGGATATGAATATTATGTCACATTTATTGATGATTATTAAAGAAAGACTTGGATATACTTCTTGAAGAACAAGAGTGAAGTGTTCGGGAAATTAAAGGAATTCAAATCCTTGATAGGGAACCTTTCATAAAAGAGAATCAAGGCACCGAGAACAGATAATGGTGGAGAATAAACTTCAAAGGAATTTAAAGCATTTTGTAAGGAGGCGGGAGTCAAGATAGAACTAACCACTCCCTATAGTCCCCAACAAAATGGTGTTGCGGAAAGAAAGAACAGAACTATTATGGAAGCAATGAAAACTTTGATTCATGACCAAGACCTCCCCATGCACCTATGGGATGAAGCAACAAGAACAGTCATATTTGTGCAGAACAAATTAGCTCACAGTGCTCTTGGATTCAAGACTCATGAATAGATGTATACAGGAAAGAAACATGAAGTGAGTCATCTCAATATATTTGGTTGTCTAGTATATGTGCATATTCCTAAAGAGAAGAGAAGCAAGTTGGATCCTTCTGGAAAGAAAGGAATATTTGTTGGATACTGTGAAGTATCCAAATCCTTCATGATATACATTTTAGGATTCCATCATATCGATATTAGTAGGGATGTAACAGTTGATGAAGAGACTATAAAATCCATAGTTGGATGTTCACAGTATCCAAATCCTTCATGATATACATTTTAGGATTCCATCATATCGAGATTAGTAGGGATGTAACAGTGGATGAAGAGACTATAACATCCATAGTTGGATGTTCTCAATTAACTCGGAATGAACCCGTAATTTCTGAAATAACCCACATATCCGTAGATATAAAATGATGTATAAATTGATAGATAAGTGATAAGTTTTTACATTGAGGCTCGCCTTTATAGGCTTGAACATGTGTATTGAAGGGTTACACCCTTTCACTTAGTAATTAATAACTATAATTAATATATTATTTTATATTTGTTACACTCTTCGTGAAGAGTTATTTATTTAATTATTAATAGTTATTTAGTGTTTATTTATTATATATTTTTGTTCATTACATTGCCTCTCCCGTAGAATTGATTTGTCCTCAAAGCATAGTTTATTGTATGACTTTGATCTCTTGCTCGTAACGACTTTTCATGATGTTGTGAGCTTGGAAATATGATGCTTGATGAAACTATGTGGTATAATTTTGGATTGTTGAACTAACATGTTGCATTTTTTGGGAAGTGATCCATCCCAAATCTACCTTCAGTGGAATTGTTTGATGATCGTCTGCTCGTACAGAAATTCTTAATTTGGGCTTCCATAAAAGTTGTCGATGTTGTTTTTGTTCATTTTCAAGGTTGTAGTTCGTTTGTCTATAACAAGAACGATATTTATTTTCTTCTTTAATTTGATGTTGGTTGTATCGACTTATGTGATTTGGGTGACGATAAGGCATTCGAGTCATTTGTGGAACCGTTGTAGAAACTTCAATTGTTTGTGATTCTCGCGATTTACTGGTTGATAATAACTCTGAGGATTTTCTTAACTTCTCAATTTTTAATTTTTTTATTTGTTCAGTCAACCCTTGATTCATTTTTTTAAGCGAGAATTTTCTTCATTTTTTTGTAATAGATTCTTACTGAATTCATTTCGGAGATCCACTTCCTTTTGGTGGAATTCTTCTTGGATTTCTTCTTGCGATTTGTTTTCCCTTTTTAATTTCTTAATCTGTGCGATCAAGTCTTGACTATGATTCTTCAAACAAGTAATTTCTTCATCTTTACTAGCGACATTGTTTTCAACTTATTTCTGCTTCTTTTGTTCTGACTTCTGATTACCCTGTGAAATCATTTGTGATATGTCCTTGAATTCTTCAGATGTTGGAGCTTATATATCTGCCTTCATTGTAATATCTTGAAATGTGATTCTCTTTTGCTTATAGGAAAATGTCAAAAATTTCTTTTCAGCATTTAAGATGAAAGTCCCTAATGTTTTTATCAAAGGTAAACCCAAAATTATGTCACCGTCAAAGCTCCATAAGGAACTAACAATGAATTCTGATGTGACCATATAATCTCCAACATTCAGTTGTAAGCCACTTATTTCAATTTGTTTTCTGTCCCAAAAGTCTAGTTTTTCCCTTATATTTGACTCAAGAATCACTAAATGGTTAGCGAATTCAGTACTAATATAATTATTACTTTCAGCAAGTGAAATAGAAATGGTGATATCCTTCCCTGCAAGTGTCCCTTTAATTCTAAATACTATTGCAACATTTCTTTGTAAGGTGATAGGAAATTTTTCCTTCTTTTCAACATTAAAATCCATATTCTTGAGTTTTCTTTGAAATTTAATCAATATCTTCTTTTTTCCAATAGTTTTGTAAAATGCGAGTAGATTAGGTGGTTGGGACGAATAAGTGTTACCTTCCCCACCAAAGTTCAAATCTCACTTGTTTCTTGGTAGTTATTTTTATGCACTTTTATATTCAAACTCAAACCCACTTTAAGAAACCACGTGTGCTTTCACTTTTACCCTTTTTTTTTGTTTTCCTTTTATCTTTTATTTTTTAACTTTTTTTCTTTCCTTTTTTTCCTTCTTTTAGTTTTTACTTTTTTTCACTTTTTTTTAACTCTGTTTCTTTTCTCTAAGATCAAAGACCTAATTTAAGAAAGCCTTGGATTGGCTCGAATAACACTGTAACATCCATAGTTGGATGTTCTACTTTAAATCAGAATGAACCTGTAATTTCTGAAATAACCCACATATCCATAGATATAAAATGATGTATAAACTGATAGATAAGTGATAAGTTTTTACATTGAGGCTTTCCTTTATAGGCTTGAGCATGTGTGGTGAAGGGTTCCACCCTTTCACTTTGTAATTAATAACTATAATTAATATATTATTTTATATTTGTTACACTCTTCGTGAAGAGTTATTTATTTAATTATTAATAGTTATTTAGTGTTTATTTATTATATATTTTTGTTCATTACAGAGACAACTCTTAAGAAATCTAGAAGGTATCAGCTTGAAGAAGTACATGAAAAGGATGTATCTCCCATAATGGTAGAAGATGAACCATCTCCTGAAATAGTAGCATATGAATATCATGACATGCTAGAACCTCAAGAACCCCCTACTATGGATATCTCTCGAAAGCGAAAACCTGCTTGGGTAAGAGAAATCACACAAGAAGTAGAGAGATATGGAGCTCCAGAAGGCTCGACAAGAACCAGCAAAAGATGAAATACATATTCTAGCTATGTAGCTTTGATGTGTGACCTTGTAGATCAAGAACCCACCAGCTATGAGGAAGCTGGTCAGAAGAGAGAATGGGTTGAAGAAATGACGAAAGAATACCAGTCAATAATTAAGAATGATGTTTGGGATATAGTACCCAAACTAGAAAACAAAAGTGTGGTATCTTCAAAATGAATCTACAAGATAAAACATGTTGTTGATGGAAGTATTGAAAATTACAAAGCAAGGTTTGTGGCTAGATGATTCTCTCAGAAAGAGGGGATCGACTATGAAGAGACATTTTCTCCAGTAGCAAGGTACACTTCCATCAGAACCATCATGGCGCTTGCTTCCATGATGAAGTGGGACTTACACCAGATGGATGTAAAGACATCCTTCCTTAATGGTGTGATTGAGGAATAGGTTTACATCGAACAACCACAAGGATTTGAAGTTGAAGAAAAAGTGACTCATGTATGCAAGGTTGAAAAGGCTATGTATGGACTGAAGCAATCTCCTAGAGCTTGGTATGGTAGAATAGATATATTCTTGACAAGCATGGTCTTTACCAAGAGTAAAGTTGATCCTAACCTTTATATGAAGATTATGGATGATGAACCAGTCATACTATTACTGTATGTGGATGGTCTATTTCTGACTAGAAATGAGAAACAAATCACAAATTGCAAGAAGAAGCTAGTTGAATAATTTGAGATGAAATATCTTGGATTGATGCATTATTTCCTAGGGCTTGAAGTGTGGCATAGCCCTGAAGGAATATTTTTTAATAAGGGAAAGTACGTAGAAGAAATCTTGAAAATATTTAATATGTTGGATTGTAAGGCCATGGCCACACCCATGGACACCAACTCGAAACTATTGTCTGATGAGACATCAGAGTTAGTGGATATGACTCAGTATAGACATATTATTGGGTCATTAATGTATCCGACGAACATAAGGCCATAAATATGCTTTGTTGTGAATGCATTGATTCAATATCTAGTTAAACCTAGACCGTTTCACCTGGTACCTGCAAAGCATGTGATGAGGTATCTAAAAGGTATGATAGATTTGGTACTTTACTATGGGAGAGATCATGACTACAAATTATATGGATATATGGATTCAGATTGGGCAGGAAGTGCCGTAGAAAGGAAGAGCACCTCAGGTGGATTTTATTGTCTGGGATCGGCCATGGTATCATGGTTTAGTAACAAGCAGTCCAGTGTTTCTCTGAGTACAACTGAAGCATAGTACATTGCGGCTTGCTCCGCTTGTTGTGAAGCGATATGGTTTTGGAAGCTGATGTTAGGATTATTTGACATGGAGTTAGACACCACAGTGATTCTCTATGACAACCAGAGTTGTATAAAGATGACAGATAATTCGATGTTTCATGACAAATCGAAGCATATCGAAATCCGATATTTTTATATATAAGGGATATGATACAAAAGGGATCTATAAAGATCCAGTATGTGAATACCGATGAGCAAGTTGCTGACATACTGACCAAGTCTCTATCTCGAGTAAAGTTTGAATATTTCCGTGATAAGCTTGGTGTTGTTCGAAATGAATTACCTCGCAAGGAGTAACATTGATGGAACTACAAATGATGAAGATATGGACCTTCTTTGAAAAGGAGGAACAAGTCAAATATATGGAATCTCCTTGAAAAGGAGGAACAAGTCGTAGAGATGAACCCTCCTTAGACAAAGGGGGAGCAAGTTGATAATGTGGATCCTCCCAGGAAAGGGGGAGTGATGATAAGACTGAAATTGAGTATGGGATGACAGTGATGCTCCAGTATGAAAGAGGCCAAGTGCACCTGAAGATATTGACAAGGTATGACATTCACTTGTGGACAATAGTATCCTCTCTTGAGGATGGCAGGTATAACACTCTATGCATGATAGTGGTCCTTACTAGCTAAGGATGGCCCTACAGATGTTAATCTCACATGGAGAGTACCCACATTCAGTTGTGGATACTGTAGAATAACACTCGCTCAGGAGTGGTCCTAACGTTAGTGGTATGGATTCTCTATGATGAAAACTCATGAATGATAGGGCCAACATTGGTATGCGGTCAAGATCTAATTTCCAGACAATAGTCTTGTATGGAGAGATTGATCACCTCGCAAAGAGATAATGTGTACTACAGGTAGCGTGGCAGAAAAGGATCAAGTAGATCGAAGTACGATGGAAAAGGATCAAGTATATAGAAGTACGACAGCAAAGGATCAAGAAGGATCGAAGTGCTTTTGCAAATGATCAAAAGGATCAAAGTGTTGCTGCAAAGGATAGAAAGGATCGAAGTGCTGCTACAAAGGATCAAGTAGATCGAAGTACGGAAGCAAAGGATCAAGTAGATCGAAGTGCGCCTGCAAAGGATCAAGAAGGATCGAAATGTTGTTGCAAAGTATTGAAAGGATCGAAGTGGTGCTACAAAGGATTGAAAGGATCAAAGTGTTGCAAAGGATTGAGAAGATCGAAGTGGTGCTACAAAGGATCGAGAAGATCGAAGTACTACTGCAAAGGATTAGAATATCAAAGTGCTGCTATGAAGGATCGAAAGGTTGAAGCGTTGTTGCAAAAGGATCAAGTGATCGTGTGATGCAGAAGATGAAGACATTGAAGAGTAACTGTTCCAGTTACTGGTTGTGAAAAATTCCTATGATGTATAGATGTTTTACCTCGATCATTGTTGAAGAGATTGTCTCTTTGTTCTCCTATAGTCTATGATGATGTTATTAGTAGAATAACCTTCTCGTTAAGGGAGAGTGTTGAATATTGTAACTTCAAATGATATTCTAAATGTTTTTTACTAATGCAACCCAAGGTGGATGTTATTATTCCTTCGACGGGTTGTTACTATTGTATTTGGTCATCATAGAGTCATGAGGTAAAACCTCCATTGTAAATCATATCATTAGTACCCTAATGAATAATATAAAATATTTTTTTGAGTCTTCCTAGGTGAAGTCGACCCAAACAGTTTAGTGGGGCCGACTTGGTTAGGGTAAAAGTCAGTTGGATCAATGTGTATAAATAGAAGTGTCGTGCTTCTCATTTGAACACACATACACTCACTTTTTTAGCACATAGGGTAGAGAGAGAGAGAGAGAGAGAGAGAGAGAGAGCAACAAGGAGGAGAATAATTATTTTGGGACTATATCTTATACATATTATACAGAGGAAGTTTTGTTGGGTTTTCTTCCCCTTTATGGTTTCCCTGGATAAATATTGTGTCTATCTTTTGATTGTGTTTCTATCAGTGATTCTGGATATGCTACTGCTGCGAATTTGAAATGACCAGCAATGATATCTATTCTAGCATATGAAATCTTAACACCATATGAATTTCAATATATGAATTTTAAGTTCATAGTTGAAGCATATATATTCATAACATAAGATCAAGTATGTAATTCAACCCAATACTTATCTATGTGAATAAGTATCTCCTCCATATAGCTACAATTAACAAGAATAAATTCATTGTTTTATATGACACCTAATGTATGAAATGCACTCATGATCCTATCTAGAATGTAACATGAACCTCTCACCATAGACTCCTTCAAGTATCATGTTCCTTGCAGTCACTCACCCTCTAAGCTTGAGTATCCCATTCCCTACTAAATAGTCCCTTGGGAAATCCATCATTTCTCAAGCCTTTCTCACATAAGAAGAGTGCAAACTTATAGAGTCTTACTACCAAGGTGTACCATTGGATTTTTCTAATAAACATAGATTAAGGTGATTGGGGCATGTTCTAGGGCTCCAGTGTCATCATATTAACATTCTTCTACTCTTCTTAGCTTCAACAACCATCATCATTTGGCATTTTTATATAAATTCATCATGTCACTTGTATCATACAAATACAATTACCATGAGATGTCATCATCAAAAAATCAATAAAAAAATTTAAATATGCTTCTTACAAAAATCAGATTTCACAATTATGAAACTCTTCTCGTAATCTTTGTTCCTTGTGGAAGTAGTCATGAGTCTTCATTATAGGCTTATATTGACTTCCATATCTAATACATTCCTATATATACTTTATTATCCTTGAAAAATATTTCATTTAGCCAAACAAACTATGAATACTCATGCATATAATCACAAAACATATGAAATGACTCTAGAATTATGTCATAAGAATAACTCAATCACCTTCAACTCTCAACATATTAAATATAATGGAATAGCATTCACTATATGTATTATTAGAATAAACAAGCATTCACACAAAGTGATCAAACAAAACATCAATGCATTAAAAAAAAAACATTATCGTCATAGTATCCAGATTCAGGCCTTTATCATACCCCCTAGTATCACTCCCATATAAGAATTTAATCCCATTTAATCATTCAACAATGATATTAACCGCATAAGTGAATGAATACGTTTCCATATTGTTCAACATCCGAATACATTAGCATAATCAAATGCAAACTTGTATAGTTGTTCCTAACAATCATGATGTTACCTAATCAATGGGTAATTGATGGATGTTTACATAATAATTTTCCCAACCTCATAATCAACAAGTTCATGTCTTTGTCTTCATCACAAGATTGATATTCAATATTATCAACATCTTCAACCATGACATCATTTTTTTATGAATTAAAATTGGAAGTGGTGGTGTTTCTTCTTTTCCTAAAGCCAATTGTTGTAATAATTCTACAATTATCCCTTTGATCAATGTACATTATATTGATAACATCCCAGAGAATGAATGAGGAAATCATCATAAGAGGCCTATGCATGGAATTGTTCATCATTTCCCTCAAATTATGAGGGCTTCATGGAAGAAGAATCTTGGTCACAATCCTAAGATATCATACACACTCTAGAGTTAATTATGATAACCTTAGGCACCTTATAATCATGTTGGATACAATTAGAGGAGGTTGGCGTGGGTCGATGGCAAGGGGGTTCTTCTTGATCGCGATGAAAATAAAATATTTTCATATGAATGGGGAATGGGAGAAGCAATAAATAATCAGGAAGAGCAATACACCCTTTTTGAAGGACTGGGGCTCATCATTTCTCTCAATATCTCCATGAGAATGGTAATCTGAGACTCTTTATTGGTGATAACCGAGGCTAGGAAATCAATTAAATATAATTATGAGGATTTGGGGCATATTCAAAAGAGGATTTGGGACAAGCTAAAAGATATAAATGAAATTAATATAGTGTATATATGAAGAAGCAACAATTCAAGATGCATATGTGCTTGCTATGGGAAAGTTGTAGCTCTAAAGCTTGTTTTTTATGTTTTAAAAGCCTGCGCTCCCACCCCAACACAAAGGATATGGATCCCATAAATGAGGGTAGGACCACACATTATTTCTACACCCCATTCATTGGTGATGACAGATAACACTTGGGAGGTGATTCATGTACTGGATAGGTGGCAGAATGATCATTAAATATCTCACATGGGAGAATTGTCTTGAACATTTATCAAGCCCACTCTTTTTTAGTCTTTGGCATATGGTGTATTGTCCCCTGGTAAGAGATGCTAGTGGGATCTCTTGTAGCAAAGTCTCCCACGGGGAATTAGACTACGAAAATTTTGGTAGTGTGTAGCTAGTTTGGAATGGGAGGAAGATATTGAGCAAGGAATCACAAGTTCACTTGACTATAATTTCATTTAAAATTTCCCTATCTATGTTGTGGAGTTGTAGCTCAGTCAATGGAGTTGGGATCATTAGACAATAAGTTTTAGGTATTGCGTCTGAGGGGAAACTTCTTGTTTTTTCTAACACTATGGACAATTTGAGTTGGATCTCTAAGCTTGATGAGATATAAGGTTCCATCACAGACATCCATACTGTGATGAGAAAACGTAATTCACAGCTGGAGGGAGTTATAGTAGTCATAGAGGAGCTTACTGTTCATATTGCTCAAATGAATTCCGAGTTTGATGACTTGGAAAGTTAGATTTGAGAACAGAGAGAGCAGATTGAGAAGCTATTTGCAACATCTAAGATGCATTGAGAATTTCTTATGGGAGGTCATTGTCGAAATTATCCATGTCAAAACTCAAAGGCTACGGAGGAACATTTAATGTAGTAGCCTAATATGGTCCATACTTGCGTTTACAATGATCCTAGGAAGGAAGAAGGATTTGTGTTCATGTAAGAGTCTCTTAATGGGTCCGTCTAGTTTTAGTTTCCATATGTACCTTTTTTGTAACGCTGGTAACGGGACCCTCCCATCAGGTGCCCAACTAATGCTGGTAATGGGACCCTCTTCATCATCTGTAATCAAAAGCTCGGATATAGAGCTATCTGAAGCATCCCACATGTATACAGTGTTTCCTGGGCTACGGAAAAAAACTTTGGTGGAACTCCAATCCAGTAGATTCAAGTAATAATCATCCAACAGGTCTGGTGCATCGAGAGTTCTGTCTGCATACTGCAATCAACATGGATACGTTGAATTTATAGGCTAAGAAAACATGACACAGGAAAATGATTCTCAAATGGGCACGTCTAGTGTACTAATGACAAAAACCCCAAATACTATGTAGTTTATCAGGTCTCCATAGAGCATATTTAAAGATCAGTAAATGTCAATGGTTTTACAAAATAAAATGGGACCAAGGCTTCATTTGCGAAAGGGTAATTTTCTGTGCTGAAATAAGTCATTACATCATTCTGTGAATATATATTTTTTAAGAAATTGGAATGGATCTGTTACTGAATTCAACGTTGCAAGAGGAAAATTAAAAAAAAAAACTGTAAAACATTTATCCAAATAGGGTAATGATGCAATAACAAGTACAAGCCATTTTGCACACAAATCAAAATAGGATCAAGGGCTTAGTTCAATAACGAGTAAACATCAATGGAAGTCAAGATTTGGTTATGCAATGTCAAATGAAAATGACTATAAACAAAATATTGAATCCAAGCTTTACCTAAGGAATATATCTGTGTTCTCTTTTGTCAACAGGGAGATTAGCCGACACATATTGTTGTGAAGCCTGGGAAGCAGTAAATGATTTTTCTTTGAAAGAAAGAATTATGCAATTGTTGTCTACAGCATTTGCATTCTTCAATAAAGTTGTTTCCATCTCCCTCTTGTATGCTTTTTTGGAAGGGGAGGGGTAGGGGTATTGGTATCACCATTTTCCTTTTCTTTCTGCGTGGTCATGAATCTAGCTACATCAAAATCCATGGGTCCTCTTGCCAAGATGAATCTGTCGCTCTACCACAGAAAAAACAATAAAACCAAATTCTCATTCACAATTCCAACATATCATCCCAAGAAAGAAAGTATATGTAGAAAAGCGGTAAAATGAAAATATATGTACTGTGTGACCATTCACTGAAACACCCTGTTTCTGTAGAGTATGGAGACAGTGCTTCTCTGTGAAGAGGCTCTTGGAATTCATTGAATAGCTTGATGATTCTATATCTCTTTAGACTCCTCTAGCAAAATCACTAGACCAAAGAAACAATCAATATACCTAAACTCACAACAACAACAAAAATAAAAATAAAAATAAAAAATCAATAGTTCCAGCAAAATTTAAATTGTAAAAAGTTAGATGCATGGTTCTCCAAAATGTATATCCAGCCAAATACCAAAATCCCCTGGTAGCGGGTTGGTGTTCTCCTTGCCCAGAGCAAAGCAATCTGCAAAGGCAGACAAGCTAGGTGAACTGATGAGAACAGATGATAAAAGAAATTGCAGAGACATATTAAATACTAAATCAAGTGTTTCTTGTTCAGAAGGAATTGCCTTATTTGCAGCGTTTGAACCATTATCAAATTTGACTATATTAATGTGAAGGCAATATTTGTCCGACAAATATTTGCTGTTAGCCAGTTATTTATCCAATTTTATTATATCAATATATTTTTATAAAAATGAAAATTTTATTTTTTTATTATTTTAATTTAAAATTTATAAAGTAATAATTCTTTTCCTTATATATTAAAATTTTTAATATTGATTTTCTTTTTATTGGAAAATGGAAAAATCCTTTGACTAGGAGATTTTCCATTGGCTAAGTTACCACTAACCAAGGGTATCTAAGCCTTCAAAATTACCCCACATGGACCCCACCAACCCATAACATAGTTGGATTTTTTGATATCTTTGGTATTTGAACCAATAACATTTCCTCTTAAAGAGCTTGGTAGCATTTCCTAAGCGTCTTAACCATACCTAACCACTAACTATTCTACATCTCACTAAATTTTTAATATTACTTCTTTAAATAATAATAATAAAAATATTTATTTACTTAATTCACTTCAATACATTGTAAAATACATTCACTCTTGTATTAAAATACATTCATTTTTTTAATATAATCAATTATTATAATAATAATAAGAATCTTAAATTAAGTATATATACCATACAAAATTACAAGGCATTTATTTTTTAATACAATTAATGATTATTTTAATAATAAAAATCTTAAATTACATATATATATACCCTACCAATTTAACTTTTTTTGTTAATATTGTTTAAATATATTTCAAAGTTTACAACCATCTTCTATATAAATAAGAGTCAAGTAAGAAACACGAGGTGGGATGAGGTGGCAATGTTAGTGCATGTTTGGGAATATAGTTATTGGTTTAGTTTTCGAAGGATTTTATACTCTAAACCATATTAAATAGCTAAATTTGTTTGTTATTTTCATAAATTTCATTGGCTTTCATTCTTATACCATAAATTTTAGTTGTTATTAATTTAGTAGTAAAAATGGGTTTATTATGTCCCTAGTAAGGGATAGATATGATTTTTTTAGATGAATTAATTTAGGAGGCATGTTCAAATTTTTCATATTTCAAATGTTTTTCTATTGTTTGTATCAAAAAAATTTGGGGGGGTTATTTAAATTTTGATTTATCTTGCTTCCTATTTGTCTATATAGGTGACGTAGGCCTGAGATTTTGTGTCCCAAGACCCGATGGAGAGCTAGTGTAAGCAGAAAATGAACATGTTGTGTGAGACATCTTACAGTGTGTGGATGAGAATACGCTGGGCAGACTGTTGTTGCAGGATATTTGATAAAAAATACAGTGTACATAGTCGTTCCCTTAGATTCTCCAAAGAAACAACCAATGTCTTCTCAAAGAAAAAGTTGGACAACATTGTTGAATCCATTCTTTATTCGTTGGAAACTGCAAACTTGGGTTGGCCTTTGGTGGTGGGGATTGATCATCGACAATGAGCTCAGTGGCTTTATGTCCTAGTGTTTGATTTTGCATTTCTATATTTTTCCATTATGCTGTGTATTGCATCTTAGCAGAACTTCAACTCCTGTGAGAATGTACTATGAGTACATTTGTGCTACATAAAACCAAGGAAAACCCAACTAGAATTAGTTAACTTGAGGCAATTTTATCCCAATGATATGTGTCCTTCCAGAATAATCAAACTGTTATTGGATTTTTCTTTGTTCTCCACACACATGTCCATCTTTAGTTTTGAAAACACACTTATTTTTTCGTCTGGATAAATAAATATAAGGCACGCGCGCACATGTATGGCTAAACCTTCAAGATTTATTGTATTCTTAAGAGCTTCCAAAGCTGCCTCCTTTTGCATTCCTTGTCTGCAATCTTTCAAACTCTGATGGAGGACCTGAAATATCATAATGATGCCTATATCTTCCCTTTAAACTCATTATAATTTCAGGTACTTCTCAGCCAAAGAGATTTATTTCATGGTTGGCCTTGGTTCTATACATGCATTGAGTACGATATTGACAGTTCTGTAGTCCTGAAACTCTATATTCTCGGTTTGTGAGGAATACTTGTTATTCCAAGTCCACTCTTCTGAACGAGATTTTCATGTAAAGTCCATACAAGAATACATTGAGAAATAAACTAGGCTAGTTGTGGTAAACTCCACCAGTAAACAACTAGTCTACATCAAAATCAACCACATTGAGAAGCACTTTTAGCTTGATCATGTTATTGAAGAAATTATCATAAATAGAGACGTATAATAGAATGTCAATGCCACATCTTTATATTGCTCCCCATGCGAAATTACATAACATAATATAATATAAATTCTCATTCTTCCAAAATTGTTCAAGCTTGGACGTAAAGGGAGAACGAACTGTCTTCCTTGGTTGGTGAGATAGTCACCTTACCCAAGGATTGTTGAGTTCCTACAAAAATTGAGAGTTGAGTTTATGAGAATTACTACCTACCAAGATAGAGTTTTAACTTCAATCAAGACAACCAAATTGAGGCCTTCCATGCACCTGGAAGCTTACTGTATGTTTCGAAATGTATATTTTTCCCTTTGAGTTGCAGCTAGTGAACACCAGTGCACAAGATCTGTGGAACAATTCGAATACCGGATCTTGTTTATTAGGTTGATCCAAAAATTTATTTGAAAAGAAGAGTCAAATTTCAATCAATCCCATAAATGGATTCTTACATTCCTAAGAGGTACTCATAGCATGGTTTACATTAATAAGAGTAGCCACTCACATTCAAACCGAGAATAGATGATGGGAGCTTTGAGCCACTAACAGTGAAAGAAGAGACATAGAAAAAAGCATTTAATAAGCACTCTCTTACTGAGTTAGATGCCCATTTGATAAAATTGGATAGGTTACTCTACCACTGGGCTAATAGAATCCTTACAAGGCTGCATTATGAATCAACTCTGGGTTAGTTGTAGTAGATTTCTACTAGTCTACATCCACTAGACAAACTGGGAGTATTGATATGGATAGAAACACCTCAGGTAGTTTCTCTACATGATTGCACTAAGAATGAAATTTGGGTTTCTTGCAACAAACTTTCATTGGTCTACCCCACAAAACCCAAGGATCAAAGTTAAACTACAAGATTGCATTGAGAATCGAAGCTAAACTAGTTGTGATAAACTCCCACTGATCTACATCCACTAAACCAAACAAAGGTTTGAAAGGATTCTCAATATTTGGGAGCCTTCTTGAGACTCGAGTTATTATACCAAGTTAAGGGGGCATTTCGGTCGAGGTCTCATTCATTAATTTATTTAATTGTTGTCTGGGAATTTAAGGTCGTTCACACATATTGCTTCATTTTTTTTTCATTCCCACTTCAGTGTTTGTGCTTCTGGCCGGGTGATGCCTTCAAATTTATTGTAGGAATCCACTGGGAACCAACTAGGTTTTTATTTGTATATATGATTGGATGCATCTCTGAATACCTCAGCGGTGTTTGCACTATGAAAAAGTATGTGATGGTATCTGCAGCTTTGGTACTGTTTGCCATATGTTTCATGTCTACCTCTGTGAGAATAATTATCAACAAATGAAGCCCAGAGCTACTCTGTCCAAGGCTAGTGCTCAATAATGGATCAAGATAGTGTAGGGTGAGGAGCAAGACAAGATTGTTCTGCATGTAGTTCATAGAGACTTGCTAAGCAACAAGAATGGAAGTGAAGTGAAGGAGATATTGTTGGAGGGATTGAAGAGAGACGCTGCTAGAGTCGCTTCCATTAATTCCCACATGAAACTTGTTGCAATGGGTGTTAGTAAAGTCGAGATGAAGCCATTGAATGCTTCCATCATCGATACCAGATTCAATGGCTAGACCTTCAACAACTCTATAATCTATGGGATCTCATAGGGCTGCGGGGAATATTTCACGAGAGTGGGAGTGGGTACCCCGCCTCGCTATGCTTACATGGTGTTGGGCACTGGTAGTGATATAATGTGGATTCATTGTTTTCCTTGCATCAAATGCTATACCCAATCTCTTCAATCCTAAATCCTCATCCTATTATAGACATGTTCCACGTGCGACCACGTTGTGCAAGAAACTAGACATCAATGGCTGCAGAAACAAAAGGTATTGCTCATACCATGTCTCCTATGGGGATCTGTCTTTTACAGTGGGGGATTTCTCCACAGAAACACTCACATTCAGAGGCCAAGTTATTAGAAAAGTGTCTCTTGGATGTGGCCATGACAATGAAGGGCTCTTTGTTGGGGCTGTTGGGCTTCTGGGTTTGGGTTGAGGGGGGATGTCGTTCCCATCATAGACCCGAACTCTATTCAACAAACAATTTTCTTACTGTTTAGTCAATAGGAGCTCATCTAGAATGATCAGTTCCTATTATTCAATGCAACTTCAATACCTAAAGCTTCAGTTCTTACACCACTTTTGAGCAACCCGAAGCTTGACACATTCTACTATGTTGAACTGGTGGGCATAAGCATCGGTGGCAGGAGGCTTTCCTCCATTCCTACCTCCGTGTTTCAGATGGATGCGATTTCCAATGGTGGCATCATTATCGATTCATTGTTTAAATTCAATATTTGCTTATAGTGTATCATTGAATTTTTCCCATGTTTAATTTAAGAAATATATAATTAAATTTCTCCTTTGTCTACTATTTAAAAAGTTTATAAATAGTGTTTTTCAAAGATTAAAAAATGTACCTTTTTATGCTTGGAGGATTGCAAAGGTAGTCCGATTTGTATTAACCAGATTAGGATTACTTCTACCTTGTAGATGCAGATCTTTACTTGTTTGAGCTAGATATTTGATGTCCAGGAAGTAATGCAAAACTGAAAGCTTTGAATTCAGAGTCTTATTTGGTAAGATTTGAGCTAACGATCCTGCTAATGATCCAACTTCTGCTTTTGTCACCTGCCTAGGTCACCTTTTAGGATTTCCTACATCAAGTACCAACATTTTAAGCTGGGATCAATTAAGACTCCTAGCATTAACTAGTGGTTATTGGCAATGAGAAGAGGAATTTTTGCCTATACCAAATTCAAATTTAAATTGAAAGTGGGTAAATGTAAATTTAACTATGAACTCTTTTTTATTAAAACAAATATATGCAATAACATATTTTATCTGTTTTATAATTCTGATAAGATTTATTTTATCCTCGTATATAAGACAAAGAATACAAAACAAAATGCTTATAACTTCTTTGTATCAATGAATTTAATGATCATTCCAAACTTACCTCTGTAGCGTGCAATTATGCATTATTGATTTCCGTGTTATATGGTTTTCTAGTTCTTTTAACGATATAATTTCAGTGCAACCAACCTGCCATACCCATAGAAGAACAAAATTTCCATGATCTATTGTGATTTATTGCAATCCAGTGTCAATTATACTTCCATGAGGGATTCTTTCTGGGTTGGGACTAGGAGCTTCAAGTATGCAAGTGGGTTTTCTCTGTTCGATATATGTTATGATATATCGAGGCTCAAAATGTGAAGGTCCCCACAGTGGTTTTCCATTTCAAGGGTCGTGACAATGTTTCTCTGCCTGCAAGAAACTATCTCATCCTTGTGGATAGTGCTTCTATGGTTTTTTGTTTTGCCTTTGCTCGGAACATTGGTGGGCTCTCCATTATTGGTAACATTTAGTAGCAAGGTTTTCGTGTAGTATTTGATAGTATGATAAACTATGTAGGATTTAAAATTGGTTCATGCCTAGCCCTAGGACATCTCCTTTATTTTATTTTTATGTTTAGTTTCTAAGAATTTATGCATTCTACACTATGTTCATATTTGCTTGTCGCTTCCTCTTTGCAATATGCACAATTTGTTGCATTATGTACCATTTCCTAATTGCATTTATTGCAGATTCATTGAAATGAAGGTGCAAATACTTTTTTGTTTTGTTTTTAGTGTCCCTTATATCTTGCATAAATCAATTGTATTTATTATTTTGTCTAGTTTTTTGGGGGAAAAAACAAGAAAATAACATACCATTAAAGATTATTAATACATGTGGAAAAAAACAACAAGATAAAGGTGTAAATACTTTTTTGTTTGTTTTTTGTTTCAGTAGATCTTGTACTTTTATTTACTCTTTTATTTTTTAAGTGCAAATTGTATTGAACTGCTGAAAAAAAGGTTACATCAAAGTTTACATCACGGACATAGTTTTGGTGTGGTATGAAACAAAGGAGCCACCACCCCAACCAGACAATAATATGAACTTGTTTTTCAAAAATATGGCACAAAAACCCATCAGCCAATGGGGGCCAAACACTAGACTCAAAATTCAAACCGATATTGTTCAAAGGCACATTATACAATAGTTTAAAAAGAAAATTAAAACATAGAAATTGAAAAGAGCAGGTGGAACCAGTGGTGGGATGAGTCAACTTCTAGGTCTTCATCAGAAATAGATAAGGGGTAGGATTCTCCTTTATGTTGGGGCATCCCCCTGGAAATCATCATTAGCTTTATTGTACGGCTACTTAACATGAAGAGGAGAAGATTTATGGTCAGGTATCTTAGTTTTGCAGACGCAGTTGTTGATCAAAGGCGTGATAGTGGAAGGCACGGGGAATGGTTCATTCATTGTTGTAGCCATCGCAAGAACTGAGCTCCTATCTAGAGACACTAATGGCCCCCCCATAAAACTATCGCTTCCTCCTTCAACATTTCCTGTAGTGCAGAGCCCCATGGCTAATCATTTCCAAGCAAAAGTTGTGTCCAACCTATTGTGTTGGGTGTCTAGCTCAATTAGTTTGGTCTTCGTAGAGAGCACCGAGCTGTGTGTATAATTCCAATTCCTGGCCATTTCCTCCATTAAAGTGCCCATCATATTTTTGATAAGATATTAATGGTTAATATGGTCGCCCCCTCTGCCTCTAGCCAAATGCTCCGTAACCAAACATGCTTCCCATTCATCAATCAGGACTCTCAAAAGCATGGAGACACTGATCTCATAATCTTCTTCCAGCATCGAACTCATGTCATGGTGTGCATGACCACGAGCATTGCTACCATGATGAGGGGTACCACGTTGATGCGACATGGTTAGCCGATGTTGCAACTTCACATTTGAGCCCTTACTAACCAAATCCCGATGTCTCAACTGTCAGTGCAGGTGAAAACTCAACTTCAAAGGAAACCAGAACCGAGTTGGGAAGAATCTCTGCTGATATCCAGAACCTAAGGTCTTGGTTGTTGACGCAGGTAAATATTGTGCTTCGAAGAAAACCAAGTGGGAATACCAGAGATGAGCTGGGAAGAATCATTTCTAACGAAACACAGGAGTAGAAGAATGAGCCAAGGGGGTTCCCATTCAAAACCCTTAATCCTGTCGGCCACACGAATAAGCTCATAGGCCATTGAATGGGATTTAATGCAGGGGTGGATCTTTCGACACCATACCTGACTGTGAAATGGATCACCCATTGAACGACAAGACCGAATGCACATCGCCAGACAGAGGTATTAATTGTTGAAACATTCCTTCATCACCATACAGGGTGACAACCTCCACACAGTGAATGAAAATGGAAACTTTGCAAGAGATTGTCCCATTAGGAAAAGGAGACACCATGCTCATGTTGTCAAAGATGATGAACCACGAAAAAAAATATTTAGATGGGAGAAGGATGATTTAGATGAAGAGTATGTGCTAATATCAGCACTTACTGGCACCATCTCACATGGAAGTAATGATTGGCTTGTGGATAGTGGAGCTTCTAAACATATGATGAGATACAATAAATCATTCATTAATATGTCTGAACGTGACTCGCCTCACAAGGTGAAACTTGGAGATGACTATCAACACCCGATAAAAGGGATTGGAAAATCTTCATACAAGATTGACTCCGGGAAATATTTAAAGATGAAGGATGTGCTATATGTTCCAGGATTGAAGAAGAATTTTCTCTCCATTTCTGCACTAGATGCAAAATGGATTAGGGTTGCTTTTGTCGATGGCCAAGTTCTAATGTGGCCTAAATGAAATACAATAGAGGATGCAACAGTTATTGGAGAAGAAGACAGAGGCTTGTACAAGTTGAAGGGGCAACCTAAAAAAGCACTAGTTCATGAGTTGATTGAACCAAGTGAACTATGGCACAAAAGGCTTGCACAGGTGCACTACATGGCACTACTGATGGCAAGCAAAGTAGTTTGAGGACTGCTAGAGATCCATGCAAAGAATGAAGGAATTTGCAAAGGATGTGCACAAGGAAAGCATGCAAAGAAGAAATTTCCCAGCAATGAGAGCAAGGATAAAGGAATATTGGAGATAATACACTCATATGTATGTGGACCTATGTCCTCTAGTTTATTAAGAGGGTATGTGTACTATGTTTCCTTTATAGATGATTTCTCATGTAAGAATTGGATATATTTATTGAAAGGAATCAAGGAATATAAATCCTTGGTCAAGAACTAAACAGATAGGAAGATCAAGACTCTACGATCAAATAATGGCAGAGAGTTCACTTCGGAAGAATTCAAGGAACTCTACAGAGAGTCTAGGATTAAGAGGGAATTGAGCACTCCATACAATCCTCAACATAATGGGGTTGTGGAATGAAAGAACTAAACCATCATAGAGGCAACAAAAGATATGTTGCATGATCATGATCTTCCTATGCACCTTTGGGCAGAGGCAGTAAGAGCAACTATGTATGTACATAACCATACTCCTCATTGAGTACTTGACAATAAGACTCATGAAGAGGCTTTCTCAGTAGAGAAACTAGAATTCAGCCATATGAGAATATATGGCCTCCCGGTGTACATACATATCCCAAAGGGGAAAAGGACCAAGATCGATCCTTCTAGGAGGAAGGGTATCTTCGTAGGATACAATGATACATCAAAGGCCTACCGAATATACTTCCCAAGAGTCAAGAAGATCGACATCAGTAGAGATGGAAACTTTGATGAAGACTTGACATACTTCAAATCTAGGAGGAAACCCATCCAAGAGGTCGAGGAGCCAAAAGAAACAAGTGGCCGAGATATGGAAATTAGAGAAGGAATTACAGAGGACCATGAAGATCATGACATGACAGAACCACAAGAGCCAGTAGAGATATTCCTTGAGAAGGACTGCCACAAGAGGAAACCAACATGGGAGCGAGAGCTCATACATGAAACTGAAAGGTATGGTGCTCCAGAGGGAATACATAGAGATAGAAAAGGGGAAAATCCACTACAATAGCTATGTGGCTCTACTATGTGAAATCATTGGCAGAAAACCTTCCACCTATGAAGAGGAAGGATGCGATGATCAAGGAATATCAGTCGGTCATGAAGAATGATGTCTAGGATATCATTCTGAGACCGAAGAAGAAGTTTGTTGTGACTTCGAAGTGGATCTACAAGATCAATCATTTTACAGATGGAAGAATCAATAAATATAAGGAGAGATTCGTAGCACGAGGCTTCTCATTGAAAGATGACATAGACTACAAAGAGACATTTTCACCCATGGAAAGGTATACTTCCATTAGGAACATACTTGCTTTTTTAGCAGTTATGAAATGAAAAATACAGTAGATGGATGTCAAGAAATATTTCTTGAATGGTGTAGTCGAGGAGGAAGTGTACGCGGAACAACCACTGGGATTCGAGACACAAAATCCTTACGATGGGTGGTTACTGAGGTATGTGATCCACCTACTTATGAAGGGATCCACCTACTTATGAAGGATTGCCTAACCTGAATACATTTTTGTCATAATTTGAAGGTAAGGTATTAGAACCTCAGCGGATGCTAGCTCTTGATGTGGCCCTAAAAGCTACACAAACAAGATGGTGGGATTTTCATAAACATTCCATTTCAGAATGGCCTCAGTGTAGAAGGCTCTTAGAGATATAGTTTGGTGAGAATATTTCATATGTTGGTTATAAATATATTGGTTTGATGAGTCCCGTCAGCCACCTTGAGAATTGTTGTGCGACTTGGAGGTTAGTGCCTAGACAGGAATGGGTACACTTGTTTATACACACTTTGGACATGATACCAAGAAATTGGTATACGTTGGTCGAAATGTAACAAGGGGCCCACATACAACTTGGGTTCCTCCTTTTATAGACTCTTTACATGTTGCTCTCTCATCCGACTTCCTACACTTAGCCAATAGGATGTCTTTCCTATTCTAGTGACACATGCTAGTAGGCACTAACGACTTAAGTTACCAATTTACCTTTATATGTGCAGCTTCCACCGTCTCTAGCTGACCTCGTACCCATTATCTTTCTGACCTGTTGCTTTCAAACCGTTGCACTGCTGCACACCTTCTAACATGGCTCTACTCCGTCACATTCTTTCTTTGTCCTGTCCTTTCCTTCTATTGTGGATTTTCTTCTGTTTCAGATTCTTCTTATTCTCATGGCTTCTCTTATGTCACAAATTCTCTTCTATCATGGCTTCTCTTCTTCAACTAGTTCTTTTTTTAATCGTTTCCTCTTTATCTTCCTCTGTCACACCTCATTCTCCTTGTTTCCATTCATCTGCTCTTCCTTCCTTCTTTCCGTCGCTTCCTCTGTCATAGCTCCTTTCTCTTCT
This sequence comes from Pseudotsuga menziesii, assembly GCA_001517045.1. Lineage (NCBI taxonomy): Eukaryota > Viridiplantae > Streptophyta > Pinopsida > Pinales > Pinaceae > Pseudotsuga > Pseudotsuga menziesii. The sequence goes on along the minus strand of LPNX010829483.1, from coordinate 32,075 downwards.
TTTTCCTTAGCATTATTCATACTTAAGAATAATTCTAAGTGAATTCTTCTTACCTTTCCCTAGGCCCAACAGGCCCCTAACACTCACCTATGGCTCGTCCAGAGCTACACAAATATTATTCCTCCATTTGTTCACTTGTGTCGACTTTTCTTTGAAAATCTTGTAAGATTTTCGTTACTCTCTCCGCTTCCTGTCGCACTTCTTCCTTTGTCTTCTTCAATTTATCCACAAGGTCGTAAATGATATGTTTCGACATTACCTTTCCTACTAACTCTGCTGCTTCTCACACCTTATGAGTGTGACTTTCTCTAAATCCACATCATCTATGAGTGCTTCCCCAACCTGAAAGACTTGGTCGAAAAATTTAGCACACACTGCTTCTGCCTCTTCAATATTTTGTGCATCTTCTATTGATGCTTTTCTTTGTTCCTCCAACACCTCAAGGGGTGTTCTTGGTCTTACCTATTCCTCGAAATCTGCGACTTTCTTTTGAGGTCTTCTGTGATTTCGTCAAGTCGATTGACCTTGGATTCTAGCCCCATTTCCTCTATTATTCCTTCCCATGCAAAGTTTATATAAGAAATGGATACTTCCTCATCGAGCCTATGGTGATTTTCTTCCGATGTCTTCATCTTCTGCTCATCCTCTTGTACTACTAGTTTCATCTTCTTAACACTTTTGTATGCAGCCTTCACTTGCTTAACTAGTGTGCCTTCTCGTACTTTTATCTCCGCAAATGCAACACTCTGCATTTCATACACTTCGACCATTTCCATTAAACAAAAGTCTATCGTTATCTGGCCTATGATATTTGTAACATCATTAAACTCTGGAGTTCCTAGATCAAGAACTATTCTCAATACTTGCATTCTTATTGGAGGAATTGGAACTGCTCTTTCATTTGGTTGCACTTCTGAAGTATCTAGTGGATCCTACAACTCAGTGCTTGGGGTTGGATAGTCTACAACAAATTTAACATCCTCTACAACTTTACATAAAAAATTAAGTAAATTAGCAACTGTAACTTGTTAGTTTTTCAACATTTAAGCTATCATTATGTTAGGATCTTTTCACTGAGAGAATAACAAGCACAGCAATCACATAAGCATATCACAAGAGACAAGAGACACAAAGCTTTTAGGAGGGGAAACCATAAATGGAGAAAACCCCTCAACTTCCTCTAAGATAGTATCACCACAAGATATGAACCCAAAACAGTAAGATGACCTCCCTTCACAACAGCAGCCTTCTATCTTCTGTCAAGCCCAAGAATCTCCTTCTCCAAAAGTGCGCCACACTTGAGAGAGCAAGAGAGCTCAGTCACAA
>LPNX010829483.1:0-29417 GCA_001517045.1 Pseudotsuga menziesii | reverse complement strand
TGGGTCTCATCACTGTCTCTGGGAGGAAGCCTCGATCTGGAGAACACCAAGTCTCTCTCTAAAGTACTCAAACTTCAGCCTAGACAATGGCTTCGTCAATACAGCAACTATCTGTTCCTCCGTCGCAACATACAGGAGCTTCACTGCTCCTCTCTGCACCATATCCCTGATATAGTGATACTTGATCTCGATATGCTTCGACTTGTCATAATAACTCAAGTGCCCCTAAACAGTGGGGACTTACCCAAGGACTTGATATGACTTGTTTACATTATAATCCTCCTGATCGAAACATCGGGGCATGACCACATGACTCAAATACATAATAGAAACATCCCGGGATAAACATCTGGTTACAATAATATAAAATACATAGAAGAATACATTCCGAAGTTACATATACATCAACATAACTGCCAGCTTTGTCTATCACTCCTTTATGGTTTTGAAGCTTGTCTGTGCAACTTCAACTATTTCCTCAATCATAAGTTGTAGGTCATCACTATTCAAGCTGATAGTATTTGCTTTTCTATTATATAAACTTTTCTCTTCTTCTTCCTCTTGGACTCTTCCTATTCCATCTCAGAGTCTTTTCTTTTCTTTTCTATCTCCGGGTCTGTCGAAGTTGAACTGGAATGAATCTGTCTTGGGTCTGAATCCTCCTGCGTATTTTCTTCTTCATGTCCTTTGTCTGGAGGTGGTTGATCCTCTTGTTGCAGTTCTTCTTCTTCTTGTACGAGTTATTCTTCTGGCACTAGGACGCGTCGTTCATCTGACCATTCTTCAACAATTTCTTCAACATATTCCTCTGATATTATGAATTGCATTTCCAACCATTGGCAATGCCATGGGTCCTAGCACGGCTGCATGTTGGCATGGTGCACGCCAATTGTCACATACCCCAATTTTTTAAAATAATTTTATTTGTTTTAATTTGATTCCTAAGACATTATGTTAAATTTAATGTTAAGTTGAAACTAATGACTCAGTAGAGTCAAAAGATGTGGAATGTAATTCTGAATATTTTATTTTAATAAATAAAAAGTGGAGACAACAGCTTGGGAGAGCTGTTAATAAGAGTGTTACTAGTAAAACTGGTGGAAGGAACTAGGTGGAGAGCAAAATACAAGTGGCAGCATCCTCAAACACTTCCTATGTTGCAGGTGGCAACTTCCCTACATTTGGGGTCATGATCCCCCAAGAAAATGGGATCAAAGCAGGTGGCTCAATTAATGACAACTAACCCAAAAAGACCTAGGCAATCTTTTAAAAATACCCAATGTAGAGAGCTGAGGCTGCTCAGATATTTTCCAGGAGAAGAATCATTCAGGACGAATGCACTTCAAGGAATTCATTGGGAAAAAGGGAAACTGTAAGGAAGGTGTTTGAGAGATAAACTGCAGTAACTTGATCTGATACAGCTTTCTAGCAGAGAGATTTGACTGACAAGTCTAGAGTTTGCTAATACCCTTTTAACTACACAACACTTGGCTGTAGTGATGCCACGTTCACCAAACAAATTATTTGCATGCAGTGGGTAAATCCCTATAGTCTCTATGTTCAATCAACAAGCGAATTATCATTCCAATCACTTGGAGATTCGAAGTTTCGATAAGGTTCGATACTCCAAAGTCAACCTAGCTTGCACGCTGAATTATAAACAACAGGACAATAGTATTATTGTTAAGTATTAAAACTCATCAAAGGCATGGGGAATAATATGACCCATCATTATACAGATTGGCATACATTAAATCAACGATTATAACTTATGTCAAAAGGTTAAACTATAAACTCATCGTGGGCGCGGTCTATTCTATGACCTCTTTCTTTTATACTTTGCACCTTCCATTTATACATTGCAAGGTATACATTCAACAAACAACTATAACTCTATCAAGATTATGCCTGTTAATACTTATAAAAGGAGTTCATGAAATCTTCATATGATAAGATACCCATCTTGCTAGATTTATTCTAGTCATGCATTGGAGTATTTACATATATATAAACTATTAAGTTTACAAATAAAATGTTAAGCCTTATTGTATTTTTCAGGCTTGACAATAGATAACTTTTGTTGATTTAATAACCATAACGGGACAATATCTTCCAAATAAGTTATGTGTAAAAGAACTCAGTGCATCAACACCAACTTAACTCTTTTTGAGAGCAGCATGTAATAATGTTATAATTCCTGTAAACTTCAAAGCTTTAGAAGTTGGAATATTGGCACAAAAACTCATTTATCAATGTGCATTAATTATCACAAGGAGTAACCAAAATTTATCAGGATGTAAAAGGATTATGTCCACTTTTAAAGATAGATCCTTAGCGTAATAGCCCTGCCATCTTTGTTCTATGTGTATGAAAAGATTAAAGGCGTTTACACATACGACAACTATGGTAAACATTGATAAACATCAAAGAGTTTAATACGCAATAATAATAAAAAACTATAAATTGCAACTAGAGAGAGAAAGCAACTGTCACCAATACTGATAGAACTGAATCTCGTTTTCCATGGCGTCTTTAAAAATAATAACGATTTAATGGTTTTACCTCATAAAAGCATTTGAAATTGAATAGCACTTATATTCTTTTACTAAGCTATTATTTTTGCAACGAACATATATCTGTATGTGTAATGATTATTGACAAGCAGCACCAGATATTTCTTACCTGTAAATCTGTAAGAGCAGGTAAACTTTCTACGTTAGCTCAAAAGCTAAGTAATACCAGAATACCAAGACAGTTCCACATTGTGGTCGCAAAGAAAAACAAGTCATTAAACTGAAAAAGAATTATTCTATAAGATAAACATAATCAAGTAGATAATTCAAATTATGAATTCATTAACATATAACTAATTAAAACAATTAGTTGACTACATTAATGAAGATTATCTGTATTTTCAAAATTTTAAATTTTTCAGAAATTTTGGGATTTTGACACCAATCTTGAATCTAACAACTTGAGGAAATCGTTTAACAGTGGTGTCATCCAACCTGTATTGATTCCTTATCTGGTTCCTTATAGCATCGCCATGCATAAAGAATTCGATGTTATTTTCTGTATATCATTCCTTTCTATTCTTTTTCGAACCATAGGTTTTGGTATTGTGCTCCTATGCATTGCACCGACAGATCTACCCCTTAGTATTTTGGTAGGTCAGACCATGCAATGAATGAAATTAAGATTAATATCCAAGAGTAGTGAAATGCCTTACCCTCCTCCTGTGATTCAATGGCACAGTTCATCAACAAAAATTATGACCAATTGATCTAAACTCCCTCCTCGCAGAGTTCAACCGATGTGATCACACCTGCAGTACATTGGGTTGGGTGCATCGTGTGCATTAACTTTGAGGCCAATACCTTCACAGAAAAGCGAATGATATAAATTTTGTTAGAGGATATAAGATATCCTTTGTTCTCTCTTACTACGTCGTACTTCTCCTTCATTCGCGCAGCTATCGACGCTCCTTGACCCTTCCATAGAAGTGGCATTGGGTCCATTCCTACAAATGGTAGACATGTGATGACTATGATAAGTTCCACATACACAAATATAATCTTTCCAAGACATAGGAAACCACCATGAAATAATACCAACAAATGCTTAACACAGGTGTTTATCGGTATGTTGCGGCCAAAATGTAGCATATATAGCAACGACAGTATGTCGGACTAATTTATTCCTCTATCCCACTCCATTGGGACAAATCACTTTCATGCATTGAGTGTGTCTTGCATCATCACCATATAGTTCGCACAGTCTAGGTCTGACTGCTTCTCTGTGTCATGGTCAACAAAGGTTAATTTTCACAGGTTCGGCAAGATATCCTTCGTCAACTTCACCCCTTTTGGCACCAATGTTTCTATAAGCGAGACGCTTGTTCTCTTTGGTATTTTGACTTTTAATGAATCACTTCGTCTGGGTGGAACGTAAGGTGGCAAAAAATTTCTTGTCCCAGAATATTCATCATCCCATGGGGTTTGCGGTAGGGTCGTCAATGCTTTTCCCTTCCTCTTTTGGCTACCAGTATGTTTTCCCCATGTGTTTCCAGACATACTTGGTCTATTTGCATATGCTTTTCTAGTCGACCTAACTAGATTTGGCTCCCCAACTGGAGTGGTATGTTCAATAGCTATTGGGGTCTGTGTTGCAACTAGTGTGGTATGTGCAGTAACTATTTTGGTATATGCAGCAACTGTTGTGGAATGTGTATCAACTGGTGGAACCTTCACTTGTGGTGGAACACAACCAGCAGTATCCCCCATGACTATTGTAGGCAACGCGGGATCAAACTCAGATTCGACAATTGTACTGGTCCTGGAGATGAAAATGACCATGCTACGAACAATTCACTTTGGCTCTCAAGGTTGCAAACAATAACAACTCTTCTATCTTGCAATAGAATGAAATAAACTTATGCATGAAGGATGATAGTATGAAACAAATTTTCATAGTCATTCTTTGCACGTGTAGGAAATAAATAGGAAGGAATCCATCCTTTCAGGCACATGGGAATACCATCCAACTCATTTAAGTAAACTTTTATGTCTTCCGCAAATTATCTGTCACTTCGAATGGTAGTTATTACCATAAATCCGGACATAAACAAAAAGCACGCCACCATATTTTCTCAGATTTGATGAATTAATGACCTCCAACCTATCATATCCAGCATTTCGGTACCTCATGCGATGCATCACACTCCTTGCGACCTTATTTTTATCTTTGCTAGGGCACCTTTCTTACAACAGTGGCATAGTCCTTGTGACCAATTTGTTGCCTTCAACTGGGTTCCTTTCTTACGACAGACCAAGTGTCTTCGCTCATAGTTTTTGCCTTTTCCATACGCCAAGTCTGCGAAACTTCACTTCTTACTGCGACAAACTAGCAGTATGCGAACATGAATTTTGGCTCATCTTTCTTTCTTTTCTCTCTTTTATTTTTGTTTTGTTTCCTCTTCCTCTTCCTCTTTTCTCTTTTTTGTTTTTTGTTTTTTTATGCGACCAAGTCGCAACTATCGTAATATGGTTTCAGTTGACTTCCATTTACCAGTCCTCTAACTTTTTTCCCATCTAATTTTTGTAGTTTCACTACTCCTCCATTAGTGATCTCTTTGACAATGTACAGTCCTAACCAATGAGTTTTGAACTTCCCTGGGTGCTTAAATAATTTTCTATCATACATAAGAACAAGACCTCCAAATTGAAACTACTTGTTCTTAATGTGTCGGTCATGCCATACCTTTTGTCTTTTCTTTTCAACATTTTGATGAAACCCTCGGACAAAACGTTCTTCTTCCAACTGTATTAGTTGAAGTAACTTGTCTTCAACAACATCAACATATGTCATTTCGGTGATCACAACAATTCTTAGACTCCATACAAAGTACGCCATAAGCATGACAACTTATTTCCCATACACCAACCGAAATGGAGTCTAACCTGTCAACTTCTTACATGTTGTGTGATATTCCCATAATACTGTGGAAATATTATGGTCTCGGTCATATCTTTGGGAATTACAAACCTATGTCAATGCATTTTCCAGAATTTTGTTGAATGCTTCGACAACTCCATTTTCTTGAGGGTGATATGGTGTTGTCCTTCTATGCTAGATCTGAAATTCCTCCATCAGTTCTTCAATCAACTTATTAAGAAAATGTGTACCTTGATCGTTGATTAAAATATTTGGGCACCTGAATCTTGTCACAACATTCTCAAATAGAAACGTCGCAGCAGTCGCAACAACACAATATTTTACTGGCATTTCTTCAGCCCATATGGTTAGGTAATCATTCGTAGTGATAATATATCGTGCTCTAGTGCGCTTCCCTGTCAGACTGGTAGGTTCTACAACATCAACGACCCATTTATCAAATGAATGTAATGTTATATGCAGTAACAATGGCATTTCATCTCTTCGGGGATCCTTTCCACTACTTTGGAATACATCAAAGCCGCGACAATAATCTCAGGCGTTCGCATGCATGGTGGGACACCATAACCCTTCTTGCAAATCTTGCACACTAGCTTTTCCTGCACAGTGGCCTCCTGCGACACCAACACGTGCTTCATTTAATACCATCGTTCACTCGTGCTCCAAAACATAACATCGAAGAATATCATAAGGACCCATCTTATACAAGTGTCCAGAGATCAAATTGAAATTTGTAGCACAAACAGCCAACTGCTTCTTCTATGCAGTGGTGAATTCACCTAGCGCATAACCCGTACTTAAAAATTGTATGATATCTCGATATTGATCATCAAATATGGTTATCCTAAATAGTTGCACATCTGGAATATTATCTTCCAGACTATTAATTTCTTCTCCACTTTCAATCCTCGAAAGATGGTCTATCCCCAAATTCAATCGAGCAGGTTTAACAATTATCTCAAAATCAAATTCCTGGAAGAGGATAAGCCACTGACAGATCTTCCCTCCCCAACACTAGCTAATTGACCAGGTATTTCAATGAAGAATGGTCAATATACATCTTGAAATGTCCTCCCAGTAAATAGTTTTTGAAATTCTGCAGCGCATGTACCATCGCTAGCCCTCCTCTTTTCGTCATTGTATAATTCTTCTCTAAAGTTGATAATTTTATGCTAGCGAAGGCAATGGGATGATAAATTGATCATTCACTAGGTTGCGTTAGTACCACGCCGAGCGTAACAGATGATGCATCGAAATGAACATGGAACTCTTTTTCCCAGTATGGAAACACAAGTATTGGTGCAGTAGCAATCTTTATCTTCACCTTGTCCACAATTTCTTGGATGTTTGCTATCCATTGAAACTTAGTATCTTTTTTCAACAGTTTTTCCATCAGAGAAGTCACCTCTGCATATCCTTTGATAAATTGTTAGTATCCAGTGTGTCCTAGTGTCACTCTTAACTATTTAACTATAGTAGGTGGTGGTAGGTCGAGGATGATCGCGCAATTTTGGTTGGGTCAACCAAAATTTCGTCGCGACATACCACATGGCCCAACATAGCTCCAAAAGGTGCACAAAAGATACATGTATTCAAAATCGGGGAAATTTGATATCAACAACAACGTTTCAGCATCATTCTCAGGATCTCTATATGGTCTTTTATGGGCCCAAATACTGTCCAATCATCAAAGTAGACTTCAAGAAATTTGTGTATAAAATATTTAAAGGAATCTACTACGATTCTAGAAAAAATCGCAGGCACATTCTTGAGTCCAAAGGGAATTACCGTATACTAGAAACATCCCCACTTCATCGTAAAGGTAGTATTTTGTCGTTCCTCCTCTGAAATATTGATCTAATGGTAACCAGAAAATCCACCAGTGAAAGAGTACATCTCTTCCCCTCCGACATTACCCAATACCTCATCTGTAAATGGAGTATGAAACTTGTCATGTAAACAAGCATCATTCAACTTTCTCAGGTCGACACAAATTATTACTTCATGTGAGGTCTTCTTGTCCTATACTACTATTGGGATAATACACTATAATTCCTCTACATGTTCTATAATACCTTCCTCTAGCATTCAATACAATTCAACCTTAACCTTTTCTTTGTATCGTGGATTGAATCTGTATTGTCGTTGCTTGACCAGTTTTGCGTCGTGCCTCAAAGGTATCCTCATTTTGCCGAGGTCGCCAACTATTCCTTTCATCTCTCAAAATTTAATAGGGAGCATATCTTGGAATTCATGCAACAAATCAATGATCTTCCCCATAGTCTCATCATCCCAATAATCTTCAATATTGGCGAACTTTGGATTTTCAGGCGAGCCAGTATTTACTTTTTAATTTCAAGTGGACTTAGGAATTGGTTGCTATAAATTTCAAATCCTTCCACTACGCACATACCTTTCGACTCAGGTATGTTTATGTCATGTGGTTCCTCGTCATCTAGTTCTCCTATGACATTGTAACATTCCATCCAATGGTGGATTGTCGTGCTGCACTAATGGAAATTTGTAGCTGTGACATGGATTTCCTCAAATATATTATCTTTCATTATATGCAGTGCATCATCGATTGTTGGATGATCACTTGCAAAATCAAATGTGTGTGTGAAGCTTGTAGCTAATTCTTCCCACTTGATATTTCCTCATCGCAGCTCCACTAATGTGTACCAATTCCTTAGTATCATATCCCTTATATGTATAAAGCAATGAACCCATTCTTGTCAAGGATACTCCTGCCATGTCATGCAACATTGATTTTCTGTCATTGACAGGATTTTTCAATACTATATAATTGTGATCAGTATAGCTGATCTCTTCTCCAAATATAATCTCCAACAATATTATGCATTGCGACCATTTAGAGATAGATTGTTTATGTGTACCCCACCATCTAGCGGGCGTAGCTTTCAGCACAAAGTCCAAGGAGGAAAATCACTGCTTTTCTGTGACTTTCGCTTCGAATTACACTAGAAAATATGTAAGGTTAAGTAAACCTTTGTATGTAGGTAGGTAACTTACCTTGACTCCTACTTGTCACGCAGATCTTGTAACTCTTGCGCATCTTCGTATGGAAACTTCATGCAACCAATTCTACCAATTGTATAATGCTTCGCCTGAATTAAATGTACATGAGATAACACTTTGCCAACTCAGATTTGCATCAGCTATTGGATTTATATAGTAGTCTCTTAAAGACATGATATTATATAGTTGATCCAGGTAATTACCTTAGCCTTCACTGTTCGCTAGCTTGACATATCTCTTCCCTTCAAGCAGATCAATTGGCGTGGCCACCCTTATCTATGAAGATTCAAATGACAAGATTCTTTTCTTAAAATTAAGTATGGTATGATTATATATTGCCCAATCAATCCCAAAAAGTGTAGGATATGGTTTTGTATCATTGACAATGTTAATCAAAGTCTGCATATGTCCTCAGGCCTTCTACTTTGAAATGTGCTTGCATCAGTCGACCAATGGGTAGAACCTTCATCTGATTCGCTAATCTTATCTCAATGGGAGACCAATCCAGTCGTGGCTTGTTCACGCTTTCCCATGTATTTCTTGTCAAGATATTGACATCAAAGCCCAGATCTAGAATGATATAGTCCATGCCATAGTCTCCTATCTACACGGTTATTCACAACTCACGACATTTTCACCCATGGAAAGGTATATTTCCATTAGGACCATACTTTCTTTTTTAGCAGTTATGAAATGGAAAATACAGTAGATGGATGTCAAGAAATATTTCTTGAATGGTGTAGTCGAGGAGGAAGTGTACGCAGAACAACCATTGGGATTCGAGACACATGATAGGAAGACCCATGTGTGTAAATTGAAAAAGGCCTTGTATGGATTGAAACAAGCACCAAGGACATGGTACAACATGATGGATAGCTTCTTGGAGAGATTGGGATTTACCAAGAGTAAAGTAGATTCCAACCTCTACTTCAAGGTGGAAGATAGAATACCAATGATACTCCTGCTATATGTTGATGACTTGTTTCTAATAGGTGAAGAGGAACCCATTACAGATGCAAAGAGGAGACTTTCTACATAGTTCAAGATGAAAGACCTAGGTGTGATGCACTACTTCTTAGGCATGGAGGTGTGGCAGAGTGCAATTGGGATATTCCTTAGTCAAGGAAAATATGTAGTGGAGATTCTGAAGACATTCAGAATGATGGACTACAAGGAAATGGCCTCAGTACCTATGACATCTAAATTGAAGCTTTTGAGTGATGCTTCATCCGATAAGGTCGATGCCGCGATGTATTTCCAATTATTGAATAATTGATGCATATGACGAATACGATACAAACTATATTCTTTGCAGTGAACACCTTGATCCAGTTCTTGACAAATCTGAGACATGTTCACCTGATAGTTGGAAAGCATATATTGAGGTACCTAAAAGGTACAGTGGATTATGTGTCAAATATGATGTGAATCAGAAGATTAACCTACATGGTTATGTTGATTTGGATTGGGAAGGTAGCGCAACTGAAAGGAAGAGAACCTTAGGTTGATACTTCAGTTTGAGATCTGGCATGCTCTCATGGTTTAGTAGGAAGAAATCATGTGTGGTGCTGAGTGCAGCCGAGGAAGAGTATGTTGCTGCTTTCTCGGCTACTTGCGAGGCAGTGTGGCTTCGAAAGCTACTCTCTTACTTGTTTGATCTCCAGTTGGATGTGACTTGTCTCTTCTAAGAAAATCATATTTGCGTGAAGCTATTGGAGAATCCTGTGTTCCATGAGAAGTCGAAGCACATTGAGATCAAGTTCCACTATATCAGGGATATGGTGTAGAGAGGAGTAGTGAAGCTCGAGTACGTTGCAATAGAGGAGCAAATAACCGATGAGCAAATAACCGAGAGCGAAGTTCGAGTACTTCAGAGAAAGACCGTGTGATCCAGATTGAGATCCCTCAAAATAGGGAGTGATGTGTTCTATAATAGCTAGAAAGACAGGTTGTCTGAGCGTAAAATCCTGGAGAAGCTCATAGGTTGCTCAGACATAATCAACCATGTAGGTTGTCCTTGGATGTAATCAGTCCTGGTGAAGCTCGCAGGTTATCCTTGGATGTAATCAGTCCTGGTATGTTACGGAAGCATAATATCTCACATGGAAAATGAGACAGATTGTCAAAGTGGGAAAATCTTGGTGCAACAGGATGCTTGGACGTAATCAGTCATGTAGGTTGTCCTCAGATGAAATTAGTACTGGAGAAGCTCATAGGTTATCCTTTGACGTAATCAATCATATGACAGGTTTTCCGAATGTAAAAATGAGGCCTGGTGTAGTACACACGTTATTTGGATGTAATATGCCCCGTGGGTTGTCTGAGTGTAAAAAAATGAGACTTAGCGTGGTACGTATGTTACTTGGATGTAATACACTCTAAAGTTTATCTGAATGGAAAATATCCTGAATGAAGGTTGTTCAGATGTAATCCCTTGCGGTTAACCTAGAACGTAAAAAGTCCCGATGTAGTAGTTTGTTGGGTCGTAATCAGTCCTTACATATATATCCATATATGGGTGTTCCCACGTTGAGATGATAAGGTCACGAAGCACAAGAGGTGCACCTAGGAGGTTCTCTGATAGAACGCATGTCGACCATGGATGCTTTGTTTGTTTTGTTTTGTCTTGTGCAAGACAAAAGAGATGATCTGGACACGACGAGAAGAAGGTAGAATACGCAGGTTATATTTCCATGTCAATGTAAAGAAGGTCCTCGACAATTTGTACATGATGGATTGCTCGACATGTGATGAATACTTGGCATAGGACTATGCCTACATACAACATGAAAAAGGGGTGGCTCTATAGAAACTTTTGATGACATATAATATGATATGATGATCAAATAATAATATGAGGATGGAAGCAACTATGATGATGACTCTATGACTCTGTGATGATGACTCTGTGATGAAGACTTGACCAAATGTGTTGATGCATGTGAAGAGAGAGAATACCTTCCTCGTTAAGAGGGAGTGTTGATGTATTTGTAACTTCGGAAGATATTCTGATGTATTTTATCATTGTATGTTGTTGTACCCACATTGGGGATGTGTTTACCCCCTTACAAGATGTCTTAATTGTGTTTAGACCCTGAGGTACAACCTTCATTGTAAGTGGGGGAAATATTCCCAAGTGTAACATCATGTAATGTGTATTTGGAGCCTCTCTGGGAGAATTTGGGCATTTTAGGGAATACATGTGGGCCCCAGTCTTATGTTTGGTTAGTGAATTGAAAAGGTATAAATAGGGAGGTGTTCTCCCTCATTTATACACACCTCACACTATCAAGTTCGCATGAGAGAGGGAGAGACAAAAGGGAGGACAAACAGATAGCTATTGAATACTTCTTATTACTACTTTTGATCATCTTACTATTCTGAAGAATTTTGCAGGGTTTTCTCCTTTATGGTTTCCACGGTGAAAATCTTTGTGTCTCATGTATCATTTATATCTTATGAATCTTGATGTACTTGTTATTATTTCAAATAAGTATCCTATATAAACTAAACAGATATAAAGAAGAAGAAAAACAATGGTTAACTCTTTTTTCAGGTCACACTTCCTCTAGGGTTTCTTCTATGAGTGTTGTCAATTCTGTGACAACATATTTATCATGGATTAGTGTTAATAAAATTTTGAAAAATTCTTTGATCTTACTAACCTTTTTCATTGGTTTCTTCCTGAGTAATTGCTCGAATAGTTAGGGAATCTCCCTTACTTATCCAGATGTCGACGTTTGATTGGTATCAACAAATTTTGTTCGAACATCCAAGAATACTTCCTTTTCCTTCTGGACATCTAGTGGTGCTTTCTTTAGTGCCGTCGGTCACACCTGCGGTTGTCCATGCTGTGTATTTTGGTATGCTCCCGTCCACACACCTCCCCTTGTAATGACAACAATATTTGATTCTCTTGGCTCAGAAGAAATCATTTGGATTTTTTGGTTGGGGTTCGGGTCCGGATTCTTCACAAGATTGGGATTTCCCACGGTTCGAGCCTACCATTTCGCAATCAATTGCGAACACTGTTCAATAGTATGTTCAAATGATTTATAGTATGTACATGTCTTCACAGGACTTGCACAATCTCGAGCAAAGTGTCCTGGTTTCCCACAGTTATAAAATATGATTTGGCCTCTTCCTCGACCAAATCCTCCTCCTCTTTGTTTTTGTCCTCTACCTCAAAAATTTACACCCCCCCTTAGCTAAGGGTAGCGTTACTGCGACAAATACTGATTCTGTTGATATTGCAGCTGAGGATATTGTGGTTTTTGAAATTGTCTTGGTGGATATTGAGCAGGATGATATTGAGGCTACGCTCGTTCAACTTCCATTTTCTCATCATTCTTGATCAAGTAGGTATCCACTGTTTTCTCTTGCAACGGCTGAAGTGCTCTGCAATATTTCTCATCATGTCCTACTGACTTACAAAACTTACAATACAATCTAGCTGGTGTACTTATAATATTCTGTAAATACAAAAATTCTTCTGATCGATGGCCTGTATTTTGACATATTCCACACCAAGGAATCCCTTGGGTGTTGATCGGGTTCGGCGCTCCTGCTGTGACATAGTTCATGAGTGTCAGACAATTATATTTTTGGTGTCCATATGTTATACATATTGCACACCATATACCTTATTGAAATTATTTTTTCATTTATTGATGTCCTGAAGTTGCATCGTAATATTAGTTAGTTGCGTCTGAATATGCATCATACCTGCACTAGTTTCTCCAATCGACGAGAATTCTAGCTTCATAGCTATTTCCATATCTTCTGCATGCGACACAATCTTTTGTTGTATCAATGGAATCCAGATGTGCAGTAACAACGCAACAAGGAACCATTCCTTATGATGTACATCCAACATCTAGAAGCTTACTTTGGCCATTAATGTCTTGAATCTCTGGTTAAAGTCCCAGATAGAATCTATAGGTAGCTTCTTTATTTCTTTAATCTCTGTAATGCACCGTGACTCAAACTTCGGTTTTCTAAACTCATCTATCGTTCTGATTCAAATCTGGTCAATCGTTTTCTACGCAAATCCTACTAACACTATAGAAAGCTTCATGTATCAGTCTAGTGCACGACCTTTCAGAGTCATGACCATCCGGGCTCTCTTTATGTTCTCATCCTGGAACTATCGCACAGTCCATACGACTTCATAGAGAAACCAATGTTTCTCTAGGTATTCCAACCCATTCCCATTAAATATTGGAAACTTAATGTATGTTCCATTAATTATGTTGGCTCCTGATACACTTAGGAAAACATTTTGAGTAGTCGAACTCCCTTTTCCACTATTCACAGCACTAATCTTAATTATATTTACAGATCTACTTAGATACGAGTTTCTATATCTTTCCTTTGGCGATGTATGCGGCGTTGTAGGTGTACCGTGCTCGTGCTCTAGTCTTGGAGTTGCTATTGAATCCTCTGATTCTTATTCTTCTTTAGATATCGACTAATATTATTCTTCTTCGTTACAAGAACCTTTGTCAACGTGTGACGCGAGCTGGTAGTCTTCTTCTCTAGTTGTACTACAACTCCCTCTTCCTAGCATAGTCTTTCTTCTCTTTCCCAACCTAAATATTCTTCTACTTCTTAAACAACCAGTCTTTAGTTCATTTCCTCTATCTCCACGGAACATCTCAACTTAGTTTGCTCCTTTTTTTGCACAGCTCTACTACAACATATCCAACCTTCTTCACACAGTTTTCAACTGTTACATTCGTAGGATTCCTTTTTCACATATGAATATATTTATCCAAGTTTTCAAGGATGGAAAATATCTTCTACGAGGTCCTTGGAATTTTTTTTCTCCGCCTCACTATATGAGGTTATTGTATTGACAACAAAATCAATAACGTATCCCTTCAAAATAATGTCTACCCAAAAATCAACATCCCTCAACATAGGGTTTCTCACACTTTTCAATCGCTGAATCAACTGAGGATTCCACTTCATCAGTGCTTCTCCTTGGAAATTTCTTTGTTGGTTTTCCAACCTAGACAACCACTCATGTAACGCAATGGGAATTTCAAAAAATAATCTCGTGAATATCCGTGTAGAGATATTTTCCCAACCACTCTATTGGGTTCAATCGAGATCCTTTACTCTCTTCTCGCGCAAACTCTAACGCTTTGAAATCCACCTAATCTTGGAATTTAGTATTTTTCGAATGCCACAACATATCCCTCACCAAAATGATTCGGTCCCGGGAATGAAACCATTTGTTGGCCTTCTGGCATCTCTTCTACCTAGGTTTAGTCCCTTTTCTCTTTCCCACAACAAAGCCCAAGATAACGATTCAACAGAGCAAATCCCAATCGGCAACACCTACGACGCAGATGCAGTCTCACCCGAGATATCTTTCTATGGGTAACTACCAGAACTAGGTTTTCACAGTTGGGTGGGGGATTTCGTGTCCCTTTTTCTTTTTGCAAGGTACTCGACCAAAGCCTGCGGATGGATTATTTATGCTTACTATGCATAGCTAGGCTGCAACTCACTTCTTCCTTTGTAAATAATATAACAACAAACCCTAGTGCATTATAGATACATTCAAATTANAAATTATAACAGTGTGACTAATATATATATATATATATATATATATATATATATATATAAACTCATTCATAAGTAAATACATAAGAATTCATTCACAACAACATTTACACATGCGACTTAAACACATTCAACATTTACACATATAACACATAATCTAACGTGGAAACCCATCCAGGAAAAAACCATAAAGGTGCTCTTCATCTAGCATGAGAAATATATGGCACCTTTGGTCTTTGCACTAATTTGCAAACTATGTTCTAGATCTCCCTTTCTTATCTATACATACTTATCTCTCCTCTCATGCTCTCTTATCTTCTGTCATTGATCTTTCTCTACTTGACTCTACTACCGAGCCGCACACAACCTGGATCAACTCTGTCTGTTTTACACTTCTGCGCACTCAGCTGTATATTCTTGACTCAATGGACTTAGCAAAAATAACAAACATTACAATAATATCTAGATGCTAACACACTTCAGAAGCTAATAGAGGCTAACCCGCATACAGCTTGGGTTCCTACTTTTATAGACTCTTTACAAACACTTTACGTGTCGCCCTCTTAGACAACTTCCTACACTTATCCAACATGATGTCTTTCCTATTCTAGTGACACATGTCAGTAGGAACTAACGACCTTCCTTACAAATATACCTTCATACGTGCATATTCTGCCAGCTCTAGTCGACCTCGTATCCATGATCTTTTTGACCTGTCGCTTTCTAACCGCTATACTGCTGCACACCTTCTGACATGGTTCTACTCTGTCAAAATATTTCTCTGTTGAGTCCCTTCCTTTTATCGTGGATTTTATTCTATTATATCTTCTTATTCTTCTCGTGACTTCTTCTTTTGTTGCGGCTTCTCTTCTCTCGCGACTTCTCTTCTGTCACAACTTCTCTTCTTCAACTGTTTCTTTCCTTAACCCTTTCCTCTTTATCTGCCTCTATCGCACCTCATTATCCTTCTTTTCCTTCATATGCTCTCCCTTCCTTCTTTCTGTCATTGCCTCTGTCATGGTTCCTTTCTCTTCTTTTGCCTTGGCTCTTTTGATACTTAAGCAGAATTCTAAGTGAATTATGCTTACCTTTCCCTAGGCCTAATAGATAGAGAGAAGCATATGAAGAAGTGGCAGTAGAACATACAACAACTCCAGCAAGTTGTTTCTCTGTCCTATTAAGAGATTCTAGAGGTATGGGTCACACCTGACATGATTCTCAAGGCTCGTGTTTTTAAGTTAGGTGAATTTCATCTCCACTTCCGACAAAGGATTGTAGACTTAGAGGCTATGCTTCTTCCTCGTAAACCTCCTGGAGTATTGGAAGAGCAACGAACAGTAGCGGAAGAAGAGATGTGATAGATCTAGGAGGCCAAGGCACTTTGTGCTAAGCATACATGCAGGCGTCCCATTCCTGGGAGGCCTTGATGGATGATGTCGAAATGAAAGAGATAGAAAAAACTTGATGGCGCAGAGTTAAGTTTGGTTGATTTAAGGAATTATTTGAAAACACTATCCCCGGTCAAGAAGATGGGTAAGGCTACTGAGCTCAAAATAGTGCAGCAGTAGGTCGCTAAACTTCGAACGTAGTAGGAGAGAAGAACCGATTGTGTCACGATGCTTTAGGTTGAACGAAAGCATATCACAATGAATATTCACCTAGTACATGTTGAAGTTCAACAAGTTGTAGATACGATTATGGTGGATAGTTCAGAATATCTCAATTTTGAAATTTTGGAACCATAACACCTAGAAACACCATTTAACTTAACGATCTTGACATGCTTTGGCATTTCTACTTTGACGCAAACCTCAACTAGGTTTATAATCATGTCCCTTTACACTTGTAAGAGACAACCATACTATTTATTGACTTTAACTACTCTTCCACCCAAGTACGACATATCCCCTCTTCAACTCCCACTTCTCTCAATTCCTTGTCTCCCGCTCAACACATAGCCTTTGGCATTGTTATTTCCCACCACACAAAGAACACAATAACCACTCAAGTCAAAATGATCATTCAAGCTACCATAGGGACGTGAAAGTCCTATTTAATTGGGTGCCTTAAATATGCACTACTAGTTTCCACTAAAGACAACATAAACCCCTTGATCCTACTTGCTCCAATTACCATCACAACATTTAACATAAATGCACTTACAATACATTTTGGCCTTTGCATACCCATATATGTGATTCACCTTCTAGAGAGACAATCATTTGTGAATCTCTAAGAACAACTTCACCATATCCAGTACGTTCTCATTGATGATATGAGCTTCATTTGTCCAAAACTATTAGCCCACATTGATGAATGTTTAACTAAAGTAGTCATTGCCCATTGTAAATGTGATGCCCTGAGTTTTGACCCTTGGAATATACTAAACTAAATTATGTAAATGATGAAAATATACTAGTATAGATTCCGAATGCAGATCTCAAGGCTAAGGCTCAACTAATGAATGACCCGACATGTATAATGTAAATATTTCTATATGGACCATGTGGCTGGCTTGTCATGCTACCTCAAAATGTATGTAAATATTATGTTGAAAATTAATAAAAAGGTTCAAGATGGATGTGTAAAGAGCACTATAGGGTGTATGATTCCACTATAGGACAAGAGAGAAAGGGTCATATGGGATAGTAAGTCATGTTTTTCCAACTGCCATCCTTAGAAGTGTCCATTTTACACCATGTGCCTTAAATGGACCATTTAGCTCATTTTGACTTATTAAGTCAATTCATTGAATGCATGTGCGAGGTTGGTGGGAAGTCTTCTCATATAGTTATTGAAGCATGTGATGAATATACTTCTATGAAAATTGCAAGTGTCTTTCCTTCTATGGTAAAAAGTAATGTTAGTTGTATTTTCACCAATCCTCTCATCCCCATTGGGGTCTATCACTCATTTTCCATGCAAAATTCATACTCTGTAGCTTTATGTTGTTTTCTCCACCACCAATTACCATACTAAGAAAATAACAAAAAAATAACATTATGAAGGCGAAATTGTAGACATTATAGGGAGGATGGATGTTATAGGTGAGCATAAAGGCTATGCAAGACAGGAAAGTTTTCTTGCTATTATTTGCTACTCCTTATATGCTTGAGAAGCCATGGATTGATTTGATAGGAGGTTCTCTAAAATCATACAATAGGTTGGACACTCTCTGCACACACTAAAGAAAACTATAAGGGTTGGGTACTCTAAGGTATTGTTGAGCAGAGAAAGAGTAGGCCTTCCTTGTGTTGTGTGGGGTGGTGGAAGATACTTCCATGGTTGGGATTGATGAGTGAGATGCTTGCGGTGCTTAGTGGTGAGCATAGTAGATAAGAAAGAGAGCAAGTGGTATTTGGATTAAGAGAGAAAGAGAATCATGTAGGTATTTACTTCAACCCAATGGCCTCATATCCCAAATCAGGGTTGGTATCTGCAGTTGATACCTATGTTTGGGTGGAAAATTTCTCTTAAACACCCAATTTCTTATATCTTTTTTCTATTAAAATATAAGTATTCTCTTTGTCTATGAATGTGAAATTATTATATTTACTTCATGTTATGAATATTATGGTTCATGCATGGTGTGTGTGTGAAGTAAAGTGTTAATTCCATTATGATTTATATTCATTCATATCCACATGGATTTCTTGGTTTATGTTGCCCATTGGTGCCTGAAATTAGATATGAATTTGAGTAATGGCCCATGCGGTAAAATTCAAAAATATGATATTTGTAACTACCCCCTCTTATAGTCAAAATGATGCATGGGGATGATATATTAAATTCCCATTTAATGGAAACTATATTATCCTTTTAGGTGACCTTGGCCAGTGGCCCCTTGTAAAAGGAATCCCTATATATACATGTGCATCACAAAGAAGCACAGTTTCACGTAACTTTGACACATTCATCACACTTTCCATCATCTTATGTCAAGAAGGTACTGAGCCTACTAGCCCTTCTCAAATCATTTTCCACCAACTCATAATTTT
Source organism: Pseudotsuga menziesii (assembly GCA_001517045.1). NCBI lineage: Eukaryota > Viridiplantae > Streptophyta > Pinopsida > Pinales > Pinaceae > Pseudotsuga > Pseudotsuga menziesii. The sequence goes on along the minus strand of LPNX010829483.1, from coordinate 10,350 downwards.
AAACCTAAAAAATACAACATATATTCTCGAAGACTAGAAGCTACTCATGTCCATAGCACATTCTTTTGTAATGCATGCCACAACCTAATTGTGCCGCATTAATAGGTGACATGACCTCTTTGCCTAGTGGCTAAGTTATAGTAATCTTGCCTAGTGAGAACAATGTGAACTAATTAAGAACTACTACGCTGCACTTCAAGAGAGACTACGAGGTTCAACAACTTGATTTTGAAGGTGTTATTTAAATTGTCTAAATTTTTCATACAACATTGATATTAAGTGTGTTTTTTTTATATGCTGTGTATTTTAAGTCATATTCACAATGACATAAGTATTTTTAATACATTTTTATATTTGATGCAATTGAAGTTGCATTTTCTAAAGGAAATAAAGCCTAATCCACCTTTTGGAGACTTCCCAAGGGAATAACTTCCTCACATGGAATTAGTTTTGAGTCCCATTTTTCCAAAGTTAGATATTTTTTTAACACCTATGCATTGGTGTACTTTATTTCAACTTATTCTTCTTCTTTTTTTCCAATTCACAAAATGGCTACTAATCATCATGAGATTCATTTAACAACCATTAATTACTACTCTTAGAAAGCCTATATGGAGGGATTATTCAAAAGTAAAGGTATTTATTGGATCATAATTAGGATACACATCACAACATTGGATAATGGGTAACTTTCAAAGTGGTTAAATCACAATGACGAAGAAAGAGACCTCATTGGCATGTTCGTATCTAAGGGCTAGAATTTTCATATTTAAACCCTTAATAAATAACAAGAAGCATAATTAAAAATTTAGAAACTATTTGTAAAAACCAATTTAATAGTGCTCATCAATTGGATATTGCATTTCCAAATTCAAGATATTGAGGCTTCAACTTACTAATTATGGAATCGCTAAGCCTAATGATCAAGCAAACTAGCTATATCCAAGTTAAAAGCGGTTATTTATAATTTTGTCTTTTGATTCTTACTCTATTAGAGATGCATTTTGTGCTAATTATACCATGCCTTCTTTTGAACATTTTTGTGAACAATTAAGATGGCAACAAGAGAATCTATTACTCATGGGTGCACTAGATACAAATTCTAAACCAGCGTAGATCCAAATCCTAGGCTCTATCAAGCATCGAGAGGGATCAAATCTCTCGAGGTGCAAACCTATTCTTAGGTATCCATTGATTTGATTCAAACCAAAAGGCACATCTTTTTATTTAAGGTTCACATATAATATTTTATTATTAATATTTAATATTATTTATGGCCAACATATAATATTTTTTATTATTTTTTATTTTGGTAGAAACGAACAATACAACATTTCCCCATACATGGTTTTAAAACCCATATGCAAAGCCCTCCTACAACCATGGGTTGTTTAGGAGGCCTTGCACATGGTCTTAAAACCATTTGCAAGGCCCTCCTAAACCATGTACAATAAAACCATGGGTTGTTTAGGAGGCCTTGCACATGGTCTTAAAACCATTTGCAAGGCCCTCCTAAACCATGTACAATAAAGCCATGGGTTGTTTAAAAGGCCTTGCATATGGTTTTAAAACCATGTGTAAGGCCAACATTTTTTTGCGGATAATTCAATTTGTTATTTTTTATTATTTTGTTAGGTAGGAACATTACAACATCTCCCCCATATTGTGTTTTTTTCCGGACCCACATATTTGTTTTAGGGATAGTTAAATTTTTAGTTTTTTTATTATTTTGTTAGGTAGGAATATTACATTATTTTGTTAGGTAGGAACATTACAACATCTCCCCCATATTGTGTTTTTTTCCCAACCCACATATTTTTTTTACGGATAATTAAATTTTACTTTTTTATTGTTTTGCTAGGTAGGAAGATTACAACATCTCCCCCATATTAAATTGTTTTGTGGCCGAAAATTTATTTTTTTATTAATAAAAATAAGTTACGTAACGCTACAAGATCTACGTAACGTTACAAGATCTCCCCCATAATGGGCTGTAGAGCACCTCTTGGCGCAACAAAAAGCCTTATTGTTCACAACAACAAGGGCAAAACTCCTTGCAAGAAGTAGTCCAAAGGATCCAAATAACCAAACACTACCAAGTTCTCTTCAATGAATCCTCTTCCACATTCCAAAAATGGTGCCAAGTCCGAGGAGAAGAAGCCACCTAGGACTTATTCAATTTGTGACAAAGATGAGCATCTTGATACACATTGTTGGAAGATGATGCAAGCATTGAAAGCAACCATGAATAAATTCAACATTTAGTTATAATCTTATTCCTCTTATTCTCCTTTCAATCCTCCTACTCTTTATGCAAGAGCATGTACTCCTAATAATGAGTGGATTTTAGACTCGAGGACCTCTCATCATATAATCAATTATAGAAATTTATTTTTTGGTATTCATGATTATACCACTTGACAATTTGTTGGCAATGGTATCTCCCTTTTAAATGTCATAGGAGTAAGAACTAATATTTAGATCATGGAAAACCAATAATGTCTTACGTGTTCCTATCGTATCAGTACTTTTACTTTCAATCACAAGATCACTCATTTAGGTGATGGCAAAACTGTTGAGTTTTCACCACATGATGTTGTAATTTTAGATCTCAAGGATTCATGATTCTCATGTAATTTATTTTGGACGTGATAGTGATTCTTTGAGGCTATACAATTTTGATAGAATTGAATCCTCATTTCCTATGGTTGTCTCCCTTTCTCACATCGCTCACATCGATGATTTGAGAGAAAATTTTGGCATGCGAAGTTTGGTCATTTGAACCATCGTTACTTGTAACACATCTTAAATCACCATTTGGTGTGTAGCTTTCCTTTTGTGTTTTGCAATAATGGCATGTGTTGTTCTTTTGTACTTGGTAAATGTCACAAATATCCATTTCCATTCGACTAAATGTAGTGAGAAAAAGCACCATTAGAATTAGTTCATAATGACATAAGTAGAACATTTCTCACTCCATCATTTTTACGTGCATTATATCTCACATTCATTGATGATTACACTTGACATATATGGGTTTATTTTATTAATTTTAAATTTGAAGTTTTTAACATTTTCATTCTTTAAATCACTTGTTGACAATCAATTTGGATATCTAATTAAGAGAAATTTCCTTGATAATATGTCAATACAAACATGCTTTGATTTTTGTTGCACTCATGGCATATGAATGCAACATATTGTGCATTACACACTACAACTTAAGTGCAACTAAACATAAAAATATCTCACCTAACTGTATGGTTCAATATAAGAACTTAACCCCTCAAATTTAGGCGAAGCTATAAATTGTTGTTATTACATTTTTTAATTTTACTCCTACTAAGATAAAACTAAATGTAACTCTAGAAGAATATTGGTCCAAAGTAAAGCCTTATGTCGGTCATTTTCTGAGTGTTTGGATATGTAGTTTGGGATCATATCCTAGATGAAAAGTACAAATCCATGGAATCTAAAAGTGACAATGTATCATTGTTTGCTATTTTTGAAGATGTTAAATCCTATATGCTATCTGTACCTCACAAATAAGAGGTTATCTCCAAAGAGATATTTGAATTCATGAACACTCCTTATCATATGTCCCTACATCTTCTTCTTTGCCACTTTTCTCTTCTTCTTAAGGACTTTGTATCATTTTTGAATGACGATATTTATTTTTGATATTATGAGGTTGCACCAGCTTATTGTTATCATAGAGTTCAGTCTAATGATCCCTCACCTCCAACTACTCCTCTTCCAAAATGGGTAAAAAAAAAGGGAATCTATTGGTACTTGAGTTGGCGATCCAAGCGATTCTCATAAGACTCACTCTCATTTTTGTCCAAGTGGTTCAGGTCTTGGCCAAGCACACCAATAATAAATATCCACAAACATATAAAGAAACAAGTGGTAAATTTGAATGGGAATAAGTTGTGGATAAGAATGCACCCATTATTAATGAATCTTGTTCCTCTCTTTGAAGGTTGCAAAATTGTTCATTACAACTAGGTGTGCAAAATTGTTTTTTTAAGTAATTGTACATGTGAGAAAATTCAAAGCCCTCCTTGCTGCCAAAGGTTTCTCCCAAGTTGAAGGTATTTATTACTTATAATATTTTGCACCGATTGCAAAGATAGATTCAAATTGGCTTGTTCTCTTACTTTCCACTTCATAAGGTTGAGAGGTATATTTGATAGATTTCACATGTTCCTTTCTGCATGGGGACTTGAATGAAGAACTATACATGGAACAACCTCTTGTTTTTTCTCAAGGCGACTCCTCTCTTTTTTACCACTTCAAGAAGTCATTGTATGGTCTCGAGCAAGCTCTCCGACCTTAGCATGAAAAAAAGTACAACTTCCTTCTTAGTTTAGGTTCTTCAAGTGTTAGTCAAATCACAATGTATACACTGAACATGTTAATGACAACTTCATCATTCTTGTTCTTTATGTCAATGCCCTCGTCGTCACTAGGTGTAATCACCACCAAATCATCTAGGCAAAGTCTAGTCTTATGACCTAGTCTAAGATGTTTGACTTAGGCCCTCTCCATTATTTCCTTTAATATTCAAATAGAATCTAAAAAGTGTGTACTTGTTTCCCAACCTAATTAGTATGCTCTTAAACTACTTCACAAGTTTCACATAGAAGACAAGTACGACCCCTCTCCTTTTTATTCATGTGCCAAACAATTTACGAAGTGTTTAATTCATAAGGTTGATCCTCCTATATATAGATAGTTTCTAAAAAGTATTTTGTACTTTAACCATACATGAACAAACATTTCATGTAGGATCCTCATGAGAGTCATTGGAAGGCAACAAAGCATATCCTTCATTGCATTCATATACTTAATAGTGGATTTTACAAATTCATATTGGACATGTGATGTTGATGATAACTTTATTTCTATTTGTGTTCAAGTCTTGTCACTTGGTTGAACACATCTTCCTATTTCCCTTTATTCTACATAGATAGAGTACTGAGGTGATATATATGCCAACCAATACCCTTCTTGGATTCGACAATTGCTCACAGAGTTTAGTTTTCTTAGATCCATCAACAACTCTTCGGTGTGATAGGTAGAGTGCCATTCACATTGCGTGCAACCCAATTGAGAACCAATTCAACAAACACATTGAGATCCACATGCACAACAAATGGAAACCTATTCATGATCAATTTCTTGACTTGTAATTGTGTTGTTCATAAGATCAAGTCGCATAGATTTTTACTAATCCACTCACTAAATCCAAATTCCTTCATTTCCAATCTTTGTTAAGGCTGAAGGAAATTGTCATTATGAAGGGATAACATGTAATCCCTCTTTCCTTCCCCTAAAATCCAAGTCAATTTTATGGGGGGATGTTGGTGCATATAAATTATTTGTGAACAATGATTTAATAATTGGTTATGAACAATAATTAGTTTTGGTTTATAAAAATAAGCATTGGAGTTATCAAGATAAGATTGACTTTAGTTAATATATCTTGATATTAACATGCCTCGATGAATCTCAAGTTGAAGTATGCTTGACTTGGAGCATTTGAATATATTAGGCATAGCTAATTGAGCCAGGGCTTTGTGAACTGCAAATAAGTCCTTATTGTACATAATTGGTTGAGTCAATAAATTTTTGAACTTTCCCTTTGCTATGTGGATGTTTCCCTTTTGATCGTTTTACTACATAGTATCTCATGTCTTTTGTGATTTTTTCATTCTACTATGATATTTTGACCATGTGTACTTTCAAACAAAAAGGAGGGATTTCCCATTGGATAGTTCACAAGTTACTACTACCAATATGTGATTCAATCATAATGCCATATTTTTCCTTTTCAAGTTTCTCTTTATAATGCTTCTCGGGGATGCAAACTTCACAAACAACATTCTAATTGGGATCCACACAATGTAATCCATGGGAATTTTCAAGCTACTCGTATGCTAAAAATTTTGAAATTCAAGTGGCGTGGCGTTTCTTCTCATAAATCACTGAGTTCCTTAGATTGAGCAACAAATATCACATAAACCTTGATAGGATTAAATAAATAGAACTTATAGAATTTCACATATTCATCAATACAGTACCCAATAACCAAATCATTAACCTTATTCTCAATGTGTTTAACAACAAATTATTAGTCTCAAATTCAACTTTGTTCTAAGTTTGGGCCATATAGAAAATAAAGAGCAAATTTACACTAAAATTTGGTACATGCTACACAACATTGCTACATAATTTTCAACTTGAACATGGTTAGTAATACAACAAACAAATAGTGTAACCTTATCCCCAATATAAACTCTCATCCTTAACCATATGATGAGTACAATCAAAATGTACCATATAATTGAAAGAAGTATGCACATGAAAAGTTGTAGATAAGGCTACTACCATTTCAAAGGCAATTTTGTTGTTTGTATTGATGGTTGGATGATGTTTTATGTGTTAAGTTGCTTAACAAGGTCATTGAACTTCACATATCATTGAAAATGCAAGATGGCTCACTTTTCCACAACACCCATAATATTTATCACTTTCCCAACTTCTATCCTTTCTTCTTTGGCTTCTTTTGAGGTGCTTTTTGAAAATTTTATCATGTCTTTCATTATTCTATTATTGCTTCCTTTTGGCTATAGGAACCTTTTGCTTAGAGTCTACTTGTAATGGAGCTACAATCTTGCTCTAAATTTTCACTGTCAACACATTAGGTCATGCAACACTACTTTTCCTTAACCATACAAGTGTGTCAAACCTATTCCTACTACAACCATACTATGCCTCTTCACTTAAGGGCTTCCTGTAACTACACTTTAAGATTTAGTTTGTCGAATATGCAACCAAGTTCTATGCTCAACCATGGCCTTAGAGAATCCCAACTCCACTTTGACAATTAGTAATATTTATCAATACTCATCCATCCATAATAATGTGAGGAAAAATAAGATTAAATTATCACAAAGTGACCATAACATGTAATTATTGACAAAAGCCAAGGGAAATGCCTTTAACTTATTAATTAAAGAATGTTACAAAGATACAACAAGGTAGTGTAGTCTTCTTCTTGCAACTCTTTTACATATATAAAAATAACTCATGTCTCTTATTGCAAAAAACATTTTCTCAATCCAACCGTTGAAGCATTCATGGATCTACCTCCTACAACTCCCCTTCCTCACTTATTACATCCTCAAAGTAGGTCTGCCATGCCTTAGATACATGTGAAGGTGTTTATGTCCTTCGAGTAATCTACCTAAGACTCAGCTAATGCCCAAGTCATTCTATTGTGCCGACCCTAGACCTAGCACATCACATAACTCCTAGTTCACCCATGTATGAATAACTAAACTGAAGTTTGCATTGCACAATGGAGTCATCCTCTTTATAAAGTGGAAAGTATCTTGTTTCTACCTTCTTCTAGGGTGCATTGCAATCCACCCCACCTCCAAAGTGGATGCAACATGCAATCCACCCAACTATTCCCCAAGTATTTGGAATGCTAAACCCTTGAGTTTGAATGCCCAATGGACCATGTTCTCTTGCCCAAGGCATCCTAACTGTTATATGTGTCTAATGGTTAAATTTTCTTGCTCGCATGACGCCCAAGTTGCTCCTTTCCTTTCCTTGTGTCTAACATCATGTCAGGCATTTTCTTGTCCAACTTGTAATGCATGCTTGATTTCCTAGGCACCCTTGCCCTTGGACTAAGGTGTTGTGCCTATAACTCAAGGCATTCTACCCAATCCACCCTTGAATCAACGGATGCTCATCATGCAAGTCACAATGTTGTCTCTATAAGAAATCGAAATGGAAACCATATTCTTTCTTTCATACTTAGCCAAATTTCTTTTCCAAGCTCTCCGACACTTAGGCATGCCTTGCCATCATCCATCACTTATGGTCCAACCAAGTATATGATGCAACTACATAAGTCTAAAGTCAAGGATATCTTATCTCGAATCAATTAAAAAACTAATAATAAATATCATCAACCTATACAATATTTATTACATTGTATTGTTTAAAAATAGAAATGTAGGCCATATGACCATTGATAGGTAGCTAGAGATGAATTTGGACACGCATCCATCAGTTATGGTCCAATCCAAGTATATGATCCAACTACATAAGTCTAAAAGTAGTGGATCATCTCTAATCAATTTAAAATTAAAATAATAAATAATCAACCTATAAAACATTTATTACATTGTATTGTTATTAAAAATAGAAATGTAGGCCCTATGACCATTGCTTGGTAGCTAGAGATGAATTTGGACCCACATCCATTACTTATGGTCCAATTCAACAACATAAATCTAAAATCAAATATATTTAATCTAGAATCAATTTAAAAATAAAATAATAAATAGCATCAACCTATACCATATTTATTAAAACTAGAAAAAAAAACTTCATTTTAAGCTATACAACAATTATTACATTATATGACTAACAAAAAAAACTATACAACAATTAAAAATAGAAAAAAATGACATTAGCTTCATTTCAATTGTCTAAAAATAGAAAAACTTACCTTAACTTCATTTGAGTTGGCCCAAATTTTAGGATTACAATATCTTTAATTCAAAAATGTTTTGAAAAGGTGGATGGGACATGGAAAACTATTTATTAATAAGTAATCTAAATATTCTACCTTTTTTTACTTGTTAGGAGATTAAAAANAATTCAAAAATGTTTTGAAAAGGTGGATGGGACATGGAAAACTATTTATTAATAAGTAATCTAAATATTCTACCTTTTTTTACTTGTTAGGAGATTAAAAAAAAAAAAAGTGTTTGAAAAATATGCCATGTGGGAAAAACAAATTAGCAAAAAGAAAACACTATATGTTAAAGATTTCAACCCATGATGAAAAAACTTATTTGAAGGCTTTAATCAAGGGAAATGCTAAAATTTTAATAGCATAGCAGAGGACTAAGTCTCACCATCTTAGATGTGAAATGGGGAGACGGCTAACCCCAAGGAAGAATGAGAAGAGATAACTTGCATCTTTTGTAGGAAATGAGCACTTGAAACTGAATGACGCCGCTTCATTATGGAATGTTAAGCATATGGGGTATGCGTTGAAAACCATTTTAAGGTGGACACTTTGAATGAGTTGTTTAAGGAAGCAAAGATTCATGACAAAAAAATGATGCAATATAAAGACATTTGAAAATGTTATTGCTTTTTGAAGCTCTATTGAAAATGTTATTGCTTTTTGGAGCTCTACGTTTTTTTAGACCACTTGGTCAAGTGGATATCATTAAAATTTCTTAAATTCAATTCAATTTAAAATTATCTAAAACCACAACACTTAGCATTTTTTCCATTGCTTTTTTAGACATAGTTTCTCAATGATTTCAAAAATAAATTAAAATAAAACATAATTCCAAGTGTAGGGTGAACCCTGCCCCTAAAGTTTTGACACATTTCAAACCATTCGAAATACTCGAAAAATTGATCTAATGAAACTATGTCAAATGGAATGGATGACGTTGTCCAAAAACGCAACATTTGGATATTTTAAAACGGAGTGGGCTACCGACGCGACGATTTTGCCCGGCGGCAATCGTCGCGCCGGCGATCCGACCGCCGGACCGGCCAATCTCCTCGTTGCCGGCACCCCATATTTCTTCAAAACTCCGTTCTCCATCATCGGCCGTCTATTGTCGCCGTTAACCCCCGCCGTCCATCGCCGTCTCCCCTTCTCCACGTCCTCCACGTCCGTCCTCTTTCCCAATTCAAACAAAACTCCCGCCGAACGAGCCCAGTGAAACAAAAGCTCGAAAGAGCTTGGATTCGATAACTGTCTGTTGCTCGTCATGGGATTGAGATATGGGCATCAAGATCGGAAGATCGAGTACGTTTTCAAGATGGTGATTATTGGTTTGAGCTACATTCATCAAAGCCCCATTAAGCTACATTCATCGAGCAAGCCTCTGTCCATGTATTCCAGCACGAACTGAATCTCCCCCCCAGGTCATAGACGCCATGGCACTTCACCGCCTCCATCAGGCACTGGTCGAGGAGTTTGAGGCAGTACTGAACGGTGAAGGTTCCAGCCTCGATGATAGTAATAATTGGTCCACTTTCAATGAGCCCAATATATTTGCAATTATAGGATATGATTTTGGCTTTTTTCCACCTCAACGATGCTCCCAGCCATTCGGAATTTGTACTGCTGGAAACTCAACTATCGAGCCTTATATTGTTGGCCACCATGTCTTGCTAGCGCATTCGGCAGCTCTGGAGCTGTACAGGAAAACATATCAGGTTCTTTTACCCTTTGATCTCTGTTCATCTCGTGCTAGGTGAGATTTTTATGGATAACCAGGGTGGGCATCTCGA
>LPNX010829478.1:49784-80162 GCA_001517045.1 Pseudotsuga menziesii | reverse complement strand
TGGCAGACAGATCCACCATCAGACCCGAAGGGATTTTGGACGACCTTGTTATATCAGTAGATTCATGGGAGTACCTAGCTGACTTTTTGGTGTTACAACCAAAATCCCAGCTGGGGGGACACCCATTGATCATGGGGAGACCGTGGTTGGCCACAGCTGATGCTTGCATCAGCTGTCGATCGGGGTCCATGACTATATCTGATGGTGTGGATACTAAAAACCTCACCTTGTATCCTCCATCTCGGTCAAGTCTAGAGGCTGAAACATCCCTTTGGATAGAGCAGGAGGAGGAGGAGGAGGATGTCCAGCCATTATTAACTATAGGGAAGGCCTTAACTTTCAAAAATGAGACAGAAGATGATACCATTAGCAATTTCATTAGTGAACCCACTTCAGTGAATAGAGAGGCCTATCAAATTCTTAACACTACCCTGGGCAAGGAAGAGCAAGAAAACCTTACGGAAGAAGCCTTGGTTGGTGGCACAAACATAATCCCAGTTGTGAAAAATTCAGAGAGCATTCCGATTGAGGTAGAACCTGGAAGGACTTTGAATATCAATCCTAGTCTCTCCTCAGAGGAACAGAAACGCCTGATCAGCCTCTTGAAGGAATATAAGGGGGCGTTTGCCTAGGAGTATACAGATATGAGGGGTATCCCCTCTAATCTGTGCACTCATCATATTTATATCAAAAGTGACTCCCGGCCTGTGTGTCAACCCCAACGACACATGAACCCCAATCTGAGGGATATAGTGAAGGAGGAAATCCAGAAACTTTTGGAAGCAGGGTTTATATACCCTATTTCAGATAGTGAGTGGGTCTCCCCACTCGTGATTGTACCCAAGAAAAATGGGAAATGGAGGGTCTGTGTTGATTATAGGGAACTGAACAAAGCAACTCAAAAGGATCATTTCCCTTTACCCTTTATTGACTAGGTACTTGATACCCTGTCAGGGAAGAAGTTCTTCTCCTTCCTAGACGGTTTCAGTGGGTACAACCAAATCCAAATTTCTCCTGAAGATCAGGATAAAACCACCTTCAATTGTCCCTGGGGAACGTTTGCTTATAGAGTACTTCCATTTGGATTGTGCAATGCACCAGCAACGTTCCAAAGAGCTGTGATTGGCATATTCTCTGAATTAGTCAATGATAGCATGGAAATCTTCATGGATGATTTCACTCCCTATGGCAATGATTTCGATGAGGCACTAGAAAATTTAAAGAAGGTTTTAACTCGCTGTAAACAGGCTCAGCTTTCATTAAGCACTGAGAAGTGCCATATGATGATGAGTGAGGGGGTGGTATTGGGGCATTTTATCTCTGCCAATGGCATACAGGTAGATCCTGCAAAAATCAAAGTAATACAGAATATACCTACCCCTTCAACTCAGAAAGAGGTGAGAAGCTTTCTGGGACATGCTGGATATTATCGAAGATTCATAGAAAACTTCTCCAAACTGGCTTCTCCTATGTTCTCTTTGTTAATGAAGGATGCACAGTTTGTGTGGAATGCAGCATGCCAGACAGCATTCGATGAACTTAAAGCAAGGCTATCTACAGCTCCCATCTTGCGGGGACCTAATTGGACCATGCCCTTCCATATCTCCTCAAATGCCTTTGACACTGCCATTGGGGCAGTATTAGGACAGCAGGAGGGCCAAAAACCTTATGCCATTTACTATGTTAGTAAAAATCTAGCCCCTGCTGAACTTAACTACGCTGTTACTGAAAAAGAATTCCTTGCTATTGTTTACTCCATCAATAAATTTAGACATTATATCACCGGGTATCCTACATTTATGCACACTGACCACTCTGCCATCAAATACTTAATGAATAAACCAGTTACCAATGCCAGAGTGACCAGATGGCTTTTGTTGTTACAAGAATTTTATATCACTATTATAGATAAACCTGGGAAGGAAAATGTTGTTGCTGACTTTTTATCCCGTCTTACTAACAGTGATGACAGTTTGCCTGTTGAGGACTCTTTCCCAGACGAGCATCTATTTGCACTTTCAGTTCATTCTCCATGGTATGCAGACGTTGCTAACTATTTGGTTGCAGGGAAGCTCCTGCCATATATGACAAAACGAGAAAAAAGAAAAATTATTCAGCGCAGTGCCAAGTTTTGTTGGTTAAATGGCCATCTCTTCTACACAGGGCCTGATCTTGAGATCAAGAGATGTGTAAGAGAAGATGAGATCTTTCCTATATTAAAAGCCTGTCATGAGGGGCCTTGTGGAGGCCACTTTGCAGATAAGAGAACGGGGCACAAAACACTGCGGATGGGCTATTACTGGCCGACTCTGTTCAGGGATGCCAAGAAGTATGTCCAGTCCTGTGATAGTTGCCAAAGGATGGGCCAACCCAATCGAACAGATCAGATGCCCCTATAGTCCCAACTTGTAGTTGAACCATTTGAGAGATGGGCACTGGATTTTGTTGGCCCTATCAGTCCTCCCTCCAACCAGAAGGTCTATATTCTGGTTTGTACTGATTACATGACCAAGTGGGTGGAGGCTATAGCTTTGGCTAAGGCTAATGATCAGGCAGTAATTGATTTTCTGTACAGTGAGATCTTTACCCGTTTTGGGGTGCCAAAAGAAGTAGTTATTGATGGAGGTCCGCAGTTCGTGTCACACCGATTTGAATCCTTGCTCAGGAAGTATCATGTGCAGCACAGGGTGTCTTCACCTTATCACCCCCAGGATAATGGTCAGGTGGAAAGAACCAATAAGGTTATTGAAAATATCCTTACTAAAACAGTTAATAGCCATCGAAAGGATTGGGCTGACAGGCTTCCAGAAGCACTGTGGGCATATCGCACGACTTGGCGTGACACTACAGGGTTCTCCCCATATGATCTGGTGTACGGAAAGAGTGTTGTCTTTCCAATTGAGTTCGAGATTAAAACCTTGAAGACAGGCACCGAAATGAGCCTGGACGTAACAGAAGCGCAGAAGCAAAGACTGAATCAATTAAATGAACTGGACGAGAAGCGGTTAGCGGCAGTAGATCAGACTTTGTTACTTCAGCAACAGAGATCTAATTGGCACGACCAATTTATTAAAAATAAGGTCTTCAGTGAAGGAGACTGGGCGTTACTTTATGACTCCAGATTCAAGAGAGATTTTAAAGGGAAACTGCGTACATGGTGGCTAGGTCCATACTTGGTTGACAGGGTTTTTGACAACGGCACTATCCGTCCGGTGACCATTGACGACAATCGTATACCATTACTTGCTAATGGCCACAGACTAAGACTGTACCGTAAGCCTATCTCGAAGGACGCATTCATTTTGCAGATTGCTGCCGACATAGAGTATCAGCTGTTACCAGGGCAGGAACTTCTCTCTGCCTCTGCCAACCTTTAAACTGTAAATCGCACTATTGAATCACTGTACATAAATAAGTCTTTTCTACTGTAGCGAATAACTCTTGATTGTTTCTTTTTGCATTTGATCTCTTTGGTTGTTGTTTTTCAAAGAAATAAAATTGCAGGGAAGTACTAGGCGAACGACCAGAATGGGCCCGCTGAACGAAAAACGGTTTCCTTTGTTCCCTGTGTTGCATTTTCCTTTTCTCAGAATAAACATTCCCGGCGGCTGAACAAACGCTCTCGCAGCTGAACAAACTTTCCCACAGCCGCAATTTTTTTCCAAAGGCCGAAAATTCTTTTTCCCGGCGGCTGAACAAACGCTCCCGCAGCTAAACATACTTTCCCACAGCCGCAATTCTTTTTCCAAAGGCCCGAAATTCTTTTTCCCAGCGGCTGAACAAACGCTCCCGCAGCTGAACATACTTTCCCACAGCCGCAATTCTTTTTCCAAAGGCCCGAAATTTTTTTTCCCGGCGGCTGAACAAACTTTCCCACAGCTGCAATTTTTTTTCCAAAGGCCGAAAATTCTTTTTCCCGGTGGCTAAACAAACGCTCCCGCAGCTGAACAAACTTTCCCACAGCCACAACCCTTTTTCCAAAGGCCCGAAAATTCTTTTTCCCGGCGGATGAACATAAGTTTCCCGACGGATGAACATAAGCTTCCGGCAGCCGAACATAATCTTCCGGCGGCCGAACATAATCTTCCGGCGGCTGAACATACACTCCCGGTGGCCGACCCACATGCTCCCACGGCCGCGACATCCTTTCCCAGCAATTGTGAATTCTGACAGCCGTGATTTTTCCCTGTACCGCCAATTTTTTTTTCGACACCGTGATCTTCCTTGATGGTTGTAACATCTTTTAATTGGCCGCGATATCATGCTGGGAAACTTCAATCCTGCTTTATTTGGCGGACCTTTTAGCATTACAGACGGTTCTTTTATTCTTTGCAGTAGTAACTCCTGTGTTAACCAAAGCAAATTGCTTCCGCTATTACTTATGGCTCTGATTTATTCCACTCGTGCTGGCCAATTTGGCATAATGCCGACTCCGGTGACGCGAGGTTTTCTCCATTTTCACTGGCGATGGCATTATGGCATTAATTGCTATTATTATGATCGATTTAACGCGTGCGCACGAGCTCGGCCTTCCAGCATCAGCAAACACACGGATCATCATTCCCCGCAGGTCATTCGATGCACAGTCACACGAGGTATGGCTTTGATTTTTACATGATTAAGTGTTAATTTGGGTTTAATGATATCAGTTGTGCCTTAATACGTATTACCATTATGAATTAATTAATCCCTCCCCCGTGCGATGTAAAATCTCATAACCGCCACCTTCCCCAATTTGGAATAAAAATTTTGAACCTCCCTCTGCACTGCACTTTCCAAAATTGCCATCTCCCTACTCACATCTCCGCTCAGCGATCTGTGCATTCCCCGCTCTGCAACCTCCACTCGCGGACTCTAGAACTCTGTTGCCAGGACCATGGGGCTTCCAACTCGTCATGAACCTTTAAACACACAGGAACTCCGAAACAATCCTGAGGTTTTTGCCATCTTTCAAGCCGCTGGCTGGATTGAATTCTTCGAGCGACTAGACGGATTTAACAGGGAAGCAGCTTTGCAATTCGCTTTACACCTCAAGGATACTCACTCTGAGGTATGGGGGCTGCGGATAAAAGTTTCCGAGGCTATTATATATAAAGTTACTGCTCTTCCAATGGTGGGAAAGGCATGGTTTGAACGATGAATCCCCACGATGGTTGCACGGGAGGAATTTCTATGAGAGGGGGAGCACGTTCAATCATCGAAGAGAGGAATTGTACTGCAATCACTGCCGCGACCATGGGATCAGGTTGCTGTCTTCCTTAAGAAATACATCACTTGCGAAGGTAGGTACCAAGTTGTTTATAATTCTGAATTACCTTTTCTTTCCCATCTTCGCCATGGCATTTTGTTGAATATTCCATACTATCTGTTCCATAACCTACGCCAGATGGCGATGTTTGTTCAAACGGCTAAACATCCACATGTTTCCCTAACCCACCATGGTCTTATTAAATTAATCATTTCAAGAACCCTGTCCCAGCACAATATCACCTGGGATCAATTTACAGCCCGCACTCAGGAGCCTGTTCCTGTCCTGGGTCTCCCAGCAGAACAGGCACAGCTTCAACATCATCAGGAGGATCGGTGTCCCTCCAATATAGTTGGGGGGGGGGGATGATATTGTACCAGAACAAGCACAACAGGGGACACAAGCAGAACCATTGAGGGAAAGTGTTGATAAAAATCTTGAGAGACATGCAGACAACAAGGTAGCTCTGTCATCAGAAGGAGAAATTGGAGCAGCATTGAATACTGCGACAATTGAACCTGAAGATGATAGAGCTAAGGAAATTGAAGAACAGATGGAACAAATGGAGCCGGTCACTGTTGAATCCTCACCTGAGTGGGAAGGAGGAACCCTAATTGAGGAGGAGCGATCTGAGGCGCAAGAAAACATTCCTTTGACCCCAGCAGTGAATCCTGATAAGTCAGCCCCTCAAACGAAAACGTCACGAAAAGGAAGAAAGAGACCAATTAAGGAGCCGAGCATAACTGCACCAATAGGAGGCAAAAGACTCAAACCAAATACAATCTCAGAGGCAGCCATAAAAAGATGGGAAACCCTGGAGTCACAGGTTGAGATCCCAATCCTTGTACCAAGGCTAATGGATGCTCCAAAAAGGCCAGTCGAGGTAGAACCCAGCCTTGAAGCACTTCTAGAAGAAAACACAGTATTAAAGGAGGAAGTCCAAATACTTCGAAGGGAAGTGGAGACATGGAAGGAAACTTGTAGGAAACAAGGCGAGAAGAAAATGTATACATTGGTGGAGGCGGCAGACTACCTCGAGGGAACAGAATCTATTGACCCTGACAGGGAGGAGGAGCAAGTAATGTGCCCCAATTGTGGGGAAAGTTTCAAAAAGAAGGGCCATGGGGTCATAGTTCGCACAATGCAACAGCCCACGTCCACAAGGGAAGAACTCACAGAAGAAGAAGATGCTGCAACA
Source organism: Pseudotsuga menziesii (assembly GCA_001517045.1). Taxonomy (NCBI): domain Eukaryota; kingdom Viridiplantae; phylum Streptophyta; class Pinopsida; order Pinales; family Pinaceae; genus Pseudotsuga; species Pseudotsuga menziesii. The sequence continues at coordinate 73,716 of LPNX010829478.1, read as the reverse complement.
CAAGAACCAGCATCTTTGATCATCCTTGCTGAGGCTGCTACTAATCCTGGGGCAGAGAATGAAATCAGGAATGATGATGGGAATGAGGATTGCACTGTGAACCCAGAATGCTCCCACGATATAGAGATGATAGAAACAGAGCCACGAGGGCAGAACATTGATGAACCTGAACAGGGGACTGCAATTTCAGAATTGCAGATGGAAAGAGGAAAAGAATCTGGAATGGAGGACACTCTGGAACCTAATGAAGAGTTTGACACTGTGAATCCAGAATGTCCCCATGATACAAAGCTTAGAGAAGAACTGCAGCCACAGGAGGATGGAGAGGTAATCCAAGATGTTGCCACATAAGAACCAACATCCTTGGGAATTCCTGAATTCCAAACAGAAGATGATCCAGGGATAGATATCATACCCAATATACAGTGTAGTGAGGATGAGCAGACAATGGCCTCAGGTGACACTGAGGTCCTTGAGGAAGAGCTGTATGATGAGGAAGATATCCAATCTCAGAAGCAGGGGAACGAAGATGTTGCTGCCACACAAGAACCAGCAACACAAGAATTGAATCCAGGAATGCAGGAGGAAGACACTGTCACACAAGAACCAGTGTCCTCAAAAGCAATGGAGATGGATGCTGAGGAGAGTTTTAAAGATGTTGCTGCCACACAAGAACCAGCAACACAAGAATTGAACCCAGGAATGTGGGAGGAAGACACTGTCACACAAGAACCAGTGTCCTCAAAAGCAATGGAGATGGATGCTGAGGAGAGTTTGAAAGATGTTGCTGCCACACAAGAACCAGCAACACAAGAATTGAATCCAGGAATGCAGGAGGAAGACAATGTCACACAAGAACCAGTGTCCTCAAAAGCAATGGAGATGGATGCTGAGGAGAGTTTGAAAGATTTTGCTGCCACACAAGAACCAGCAACACAAGAATTGAACCCAGGAATGCGGGAGGAAGGCACTGTCACACAAGAACCAGTGTCCTTAAAAGCAATGGAGGTTGATGCTGAGGAGAGTTTGAAAGATGTTGCTGCCACACAAGAACCAGCAACACATGAATCAGATTCAGAAATGCAGGCTGATCAGGGAGAAGACACTGTTACACAAGAACCAGTGTCTCAACAAGACTTGGATACAGCTGTAGAAAATAACCCAGGGGATGTTGCTGCCACACAAGAACCAGCAACTCTCATAGAAGAAGTGTTGGAAGACACTGTCTCACAAGAGACAATACTCCTCCCTTGCAAAAATTTTATTGATTTGGGTGCAGAACAGGAAGAACATTATAAAAAGGAGATTTTAGATCTTACAGCAGAAGTTTCAGCCCTGAGGACGGAAGTAATTAAATGGAGAAGTCAGGTGGAAGAAAACCAGAAAAAGACAATTGCATTGGATGAGAATAAGAGAATTATTAGAGCGATGGAAGAGCAGGGGGCTGAAGAACGTATGGGCCACAGAGTTCAGGTAGAGGAGCTGCAGCAGGAGATAAAGAAATTGAAGAAATTCTCATCCATGCAGAAGGATAAGGATCAAATGTATGACCTATCCCGAGAACTCATAGGCACTAGGAAGCCCTCTTCCTCTTATCCAGTGTTTCTTTTCGAGCAGTTTGTCTGGTTCAAATTAAAAGCTGTATAGGAGGGGAGGTTATTCGAAATTGCAACCTCAGAAAAAAATTTGGAAACATTTCTTGGGAGCAACTTTGAAGAGCAGAACTTGCTATGTGAACTGTACCTGCACGAGATGGCATGCCCTATGGATCGGCACTCAAATCCTGTTCCATTTGCAGGGGATGTTCAGCTACGAGCATTTGCCTCTTTTGTGAACAATCATGTTCAGTGGGAAAGGTATTTTCAAACCTTTTCCCACAATGAAGGCTATACTAATTTATGGATCCGTAGTGAACCCCAGAATCCTGGCATTCTCTTGGCTCGGTATAAAAGTTTTCTTTCCATTCCTTCCCAGGAGCAACACATCATGAAACTGCAGGAGGAGGTAATCTCCACATGTACCAAATCTATTTCTAGGCAGTAGCAGGTTGCATTAGATGGCAGCCGGCACAGATGGCAGGCTGCCTCCTCTGCACTGAGAAACAGGGACCCCTACTGCTTTAAAAATTTTAAACATGCACTCTCAAGAGTCAAGGGTTATGTAGGGTGTATGAAGGAATGTGGAGTCAACTGGTTGGGTTTAAAGTTTAAATTTCCTCTTATTTGGTGGCCAGCAGAACCATACAACATGGATTTTTCCATGACTAGGGCAGAGGAGTAGAAATATTGGTAGTTCTGGGTTATTCACAGAGGTTTTCTGAAGGCAGATAAGAAACCTGAGTTTCCCTACAATTTTTCTTCTCTCCACGAACAGAGCTCAATGCAGGATTCAGATTCTAAGTGAAGCAGGGTGTTGCATGAGGACATGCAACAGGGTAGTTGGGGGGAGATGTTGAGTCCAAATTTGGTCCCTTTTTAACCACCTTTAATCACCTTTCTTCCCTTGTTTTACACTGCTTAGCATGCCAATCAGACCGACTTTCTTCGCCTTCATTCCCTAAATTGTCAAGGCAAGACTGATTATTGTTCTACCTTATTAATGCTTATTCTTGTGACAATTAAGGCTATTTATCTCTCGAAATTGTGCTAATATGTGTGATGTATGAAGATAATATGAGATGAGCAGAATGCAGGGGGATGAAGCTGAACAAGTCCAGGGACGAGGGATGGTCGTGACTCAAAAGGGATCCTCAACCTGTCCATCATCGATTGAGGCACGTGACATTCCAGACAAGAGCCGGTCAGAGTAGCCATAACAGAATGTGCTATGATCGAGGGATCTCCAGTGTAGCTGCTCGAATATTATGGCGATCTGAGAAGATCGCCACTTCTGGGCCAGTCAACAGTCTTCTCGTACTTTTTATAATTGTATCATGCCACGTCTTGTAACAACCGGTGTTATTCAGGGCGCCTGAAGATCAGAGATCTTCATGGCTGCCCTTTTTAATAGGATTGGATGTTATCGCTTGTATGTATAAATGCAGAAGGCTGTCTCGACCCAGGGGTGTTGGAAAATAGTTAATTCATTTGGTGTATTAACAGCGGGAGCAATCTGTAATAATCCTTCCTTTTTAATACAAAGAGTTACTGCTGGTTTAAGGGAGCTGTACATTGTTCATCCAGCGTCTCTGTGTGAAGGCTGGGCCCGCCTTCCGCAGAGATTGCTGAGTTAAGGTAGGATCTTTTAATTTGTGGTTGTGTGATGTTTCGTTAATCATATTTTCTATGTGCGCAGCAGTAGTGTGTGTGATTTACAGCATTGCATTTTCCTAAGATCAATAACTGTAACAATCGACTGAGTAGATAATCTTTATGCAATTTATTCAATAGCTGTACACAACTCTGTTCATCTCATGGTTTCAGGTTGACATCCCACGAACCCTGTGTAATTCTTGGATTGTTATAATTGTTGATCTTTATTTCTGCAATTCAATTCTTAGAATAGCCGAGCTTGATCTGTCGCAATTGAAATTCTAGATTACAATTAATTTATGGTTACAGATTCCGAGTGTGATTAGATCAATAGGCAATTCCTTTAATTTGGGCTATGAATAGGATTTCCTTTCTGTCATTAATTGTTGATTTCATTTCTGGTTGATGCATAGAAGGACAAGGTTGAAATTGTAGAGTTAGAAGATTGGTGGGATCACACAAAGTTTGAGGGATGAACATAGTTGTTTAAGAACAGTATTCACTACAATGATTTGGTGTTTAGCATATATTGTGCACTTACCCTTTGAAACAAAAGACTTCCTCGGGTTGACAATGAATTTCGTAAGCTCTGTGTGTTGATAATAACTTATCTGCATTTAGGGTGCTCGACAACATGTTCACTTGATGGTTGCAAAGCATGTAGGGGTACAATTGATTATGGGCTCAAGTACGATATGAATCAAAAGATTAACCTGGAGGGTTATGTGGATTCGTATTGAGTAGGAAGTGCCATTGATAGGAAGAGAATTTCGAGGTGCTACTTCAGTATGGGATCAAGTGTGATCTCTTGGTTTGGCAGGATGGAGTCCTACGTGGCACTGAGTACAGTTGAGGAAAAATATGTTGCCACTTGCTATTTGGGAGAGAGGAGCAGTGAAGCTCCAATATGTGACCCAGATCAAGATCTCTCAAAAGAGGGAGTTCTAGCATAGTTGGTGAGATAGGTTGTCTGAGCATAAATCCTAGCAAAGCTCGTAGGTTGCTCAGATGTAAACAGACCTGTAGGTTTCCCTCAGATGTAATCGGTCCTGGTGAAGCTCGCAAGTCATCCTTGGATGTAATCAGCCTTGATGTGATTCTATGCTAGAAATGGACAAAGTGAAGTTTGAGTACTTCAGGGAGAAGCTTGGTGTTCTCCATATCGAGGTCCCTTCCAAGAGGAAGTGACGAATCCGAGAGCCATTTTGACGAGCAGGTCAGATATAAGGGCTGAGCCATTCTGTTATGGTGAGAGGATTTGGTTCCTTCCATGTCAGATATGAGTGCTAAATGCCATTCTAGGAATGGAGGTACCTGGTCAGTTACCAGGAACACTCAGTTTAGGACTGAAAGAGCCATTCTGACGAGCAGGTCAGATGTAAGGGCTGAGCCATTCTGTCATGGCTAAAGGATTAGGTTCCTCCCATGTCAGCTGTGAGTGCTAGCCATTCTGAAGAGTAGGTCAGATGTAAGGACTATTGCCATTCTCTGGGAGGATGGAGGCACCTGGTCCGTTACCAGGTTGCTCAGTCTAGGACTGGGGGCCATTCTGATGAGGGTGTAGTATTTGGTTCCTACCAGGTCAGATGTGAGTGCATGCCTTTCTGACGAGTAGGTCATATGTGAGTGTTGGCCATTTTGATGAGTAGGTCAAATGTAAGGGCTACTGCCATTCTCTGGGAGGATGGAGGCACCTGGTCCGTTACCAGGTAGCTGAGTCTGGCATTGGGGGCCATTTTGACGAGGGTGTAGGATTTGGTTCCTACCAAGTGAGATGTGAGTGCATGCCTTTCTAACGAGTAGGTCAGATGTAAGTGCTAAATCCTTTTCACAAATGATAGTGATGTCCTATCATGCTATTGAATATGAGTGCTGGGCCTTTTTGATGTGATTATAGGATTTATCCTATATGATTAGATGTGAATGTTGGGCATGCCTTTCTGATGATTAGGTCAGATGTAAGTGCTAGGCGTGACTTTCTGACGAGTAGGTCAGATGTAAGTATTGGGCGGTCCATTCTGACGAGTAGGTAAGATATAAGTGCTGAAGAAGACCTACATGATGGCTAGGCCTACAACCAGCATGAAAGAAGGCCGGATCTGTAGAAATTCATGTGATGAGAAGAATCATGAGATAGCAACCATGGTACTGATCCATATTGAGTGAGGATCTAGATCTAGTGACGATGATTCAACAGCGATGATCCAAATCGAGTGATGATCCAGATCTAGTGATGATGTCCAGTGATGATCCAGATCGAGTGATGATCTAGATCCAGTGATGATGTCCAATGATGATCCAGATCCATTGATGATCCAGATCCAGTGATGATCCAGATCCAATGATGATGATCCAGATCGAGTGATGATCCAGATGCGAAGATGAAGATAACTTGAAGATGAATATGACTTGAATATGCAGATGATGAGATGATTCAAAGAAGAAGACCAGTGATGAAAATTGTGTCAAAATAATACCTTCCTAGTTAAGAGGGAGTGTTGATGTAATTGTAACTTCGAAATGTATTCACTTGTATTTCTTATCTATTGTAACCCGATGTTTATTCTGGGATGTAATTTAGTCATTTCATACCCCGATGTTCTGATCAAAAAGTTTCTATAATGTGAAATTCGTGTCAAGTCATTGTGGGTAACCCTCCTATTGATCAAGGGTTAAATTCCCCACAGTTGTGGGGCCCTAGGGTTATTAGACTATCCTAGTGAAGTCGACCCTAGGTGAGTCATTGTAAGTCAGGGCAATAGTCTCCACCATTGTGTTACCCTCCTATTGGTCGGAGGAGTCAAAGTCCCCACAAGTTGTGGGACACTGGGGTTATTAGACACTCCTAGAGATGTCGACTCTAGTAAGTAATTGTTAAGTGAGGCCAACATGTTGGAGTGGGTTTCAAGTGAATGAAAGAATATAAATAGAGAGTGAGCCTCTGTATTTATCACACACACACTCACTCATTGGAACGCATGAGTGAGAGGAGAAGTTACTGGGACAAGAGAGAGACTGTTGCTATCGGGAGATCATCTTTATGTTTTTGGGTTTTACTTTTTCCGCTGATTCTATCTCTGAGGAAGTTGCAGGGTTTTCTCCTTTATGGTTTCCCCAAGGAAAATTCTTTGTGTCTCTTGTCTCTTGTGTTTTATTGTTGTGTGTGTTATTCTCTTAGTTAAAGATCCTAAGATCATAATGCTGGCCTGAATGATGAAAATCTAACAAAGCCAACTTCTCGACGTGAGAGTACCTAATTTCAGGGTCAGGTAATGCACGACTGAGATAATAGATGACATGATCTTGGATCTTATCATCCTCCTGAACTAAAAATACTCCTATGGTCGACTCCAATGCAGCAAGATACAATATAAAATCTCTTGTGTAATCTGGTTGATGTAGTAACGGAGTCAACAACAAAGCCTTTTTTAATGCCTTGAATGCAAGTTGTGTGGTTGCATCCCACATAAATGGGGTGTCCTTCTTAAGAAAGCACATGAAACCCTTATTTAAGTCCGCATAATTGACTATGAAACGCTGAAGGAAATTGGATTTCCCTTGTAGCCTCTGAAGTTTCATGATGGATCAAGGAGAAGGCAAATTTACAATAGCCTCTACTTTCATAGGATCCATTTGTATTCCTCTGTTTGACACAATAAACCCTAGTAACCTCCCCGATTCGACGTAGAAAACACACTTGTGGGGATTCAAGCGTATTTTATAATGTATACATCGTTCAAAAATCATATGAAGGTGATCTAGATGGTCCCTCCTCTTACAAGAATGGGCAGGAAGATCATCCAAGTACAGATCGACAAAATTCTTGATGTCGTGGAAGGCAAATTTCATTGCCCGCTGAAAGGTAGCTCCAACAATTTTCAAACCGAAGGGAATTTTCTTGTACCCAAAGGTCCCCGAAGGAAAAATAAACTCCATTTTATGCTGGTCTTCCAGCTTGATTTGGATTTTATTATATCCGTAAAATATATCCATAAACTAAAATAGTTCGCTACCGGCACAAGCATCATTGATTTGATCGATGAAATTTGTGGGGTAGTTGTCTTGGGGAAATGCTTTATTTAGGTCATGAAAATCAGTGCACACACATATGGTCCATTATTTTTTATCAACAGGAATGGGATTGGATACCCATTCTGTCAGAGCAATCAGATAAATGAATCATGCTTTCAGCATTTTATCCACTTTAGACTTGACGACTGCCACTTTGCGTGGATTTACAAGTCAATTTTTTTATCGAATAGGTTTAGCATCAAGATAAGTTCGTATTTCATGTTCAATGATGGATGGATCTATGCCTGGCATCTCCTCATATGAACAGGAAAACACGTCATAGAATTCCTTAAACAAGGCAGTATATGTGGCAATCTCCTCCGGAGAGCAGTTTGCACCAATATGCACATTTTCAATGGTGTTAGGATTTACATATATGTTTATTGGAATGGTAGCATATATATTTTCCATATTCCCCTCGGCAAAAAAACCCTCCTTTGGTAAAGGATTAATCAACAAATCAACATTCTCTTCCAGTCTCATATGAAACTCTTGATTCTCAATCCTTCTCAACTCTAGAAGAAAGAAGAACCTATGGTGCAAATATTCACAAGTATTTTCAGGTCCAATCATAACTTCCATAATAGCTTCATCTGAAGGAAAAACCATATATAAGCAATCAAAAGAATACAAAAAGTTCTCCGCATGGGTGGGCAGATAAGCTTCATACGAATCCTCAGAAACTGAAGAAGGAGACGAGATAGAATCAGCAGTGGCATTAAAAACAGCTTGGTAAGCTAATTACACTGCAAAAAAGGGAACTTGAGGTTCATGACTGGAAGGAAGGACCTAAGCATCAGTTCTATCAACAATTGTGGAAATAGACTTCCCTACACTCATAGAACATAAGTAGTTAATAGGGGTTGGGATATCAAATGTGTCAATCAATGGTGCGTACATTCCAAACCCCAAGCTCTCGTTCGCCATCTTGGTTTGATCTATCAACGACATAGTGGACTCATTTGTCTCCAAATGATTTCAAGTAAAATAGAGTTGGTCAACAGTAACCAACTTCCCTTCGTGTGGAAACACTACTAACTGAAGAATGATCGAGGCGATCGCACACATAGAGTAAGTCCAACTTCTCCCTAACAGCAAGTTATAATCCAATGGGGCATTGATCACTTCCACCTCAACAGCAACTACTTTCCCTGCCATCTTTATTTCGAAACCTGGTAGGATACCTTGTGGACAAAAATACCTTCCATCGAAAGAAGTAAGTAGAGTGTTCAATGGAACTAGCTCTAGGGAACCTAGGGCTTTCCAACAAGACATCAACATTACACACGTGGAAGCACCTTCGTCACCCACTGTATGTCCAATGGTTTTAGCTCCATGGACAACATCAATTGACAAAGCCACATGGTATGGCAAGCGCATATTAACATCTGAAAGATTGAATTCATCTAGCAAGAACGATGAATCCATGCTACCTATAGCTGTTAAGAGGGCATCCTGCTGAGGATGACAACTTTTTAACACCTCCAATGTCAACATTGCACAAGGATTTTGAGCTAATACTTCAACTATGGAGTAGTTGGAAGCAGACCTAGATTTAGGATTGTGAAATGCTTTCTTAAAGACACCTTTCAGTATCTTGGGCATCAAATCAACAGGTTTTTCAATAGTGAGAGGGTTAGAAGTTTCAGCAATAGTCTTACCCTTCTCAGGAGCCTCTGATTCATAATTCTTATTTCTTGTTTGGAGTAAGGTGTTATATCCTACCATGCTGATATATTTTTTATCAGGAGGAGCACTGTAAGTTCCCCCGGCTACATTCGAAATAGAAGTTGTGTTCTGTCCTTGGGGAAATGGATCCTTCAAGACAGTCGTTTGTTGGTTCTTCAGCAACTTCTGAGCTTGTTCCATAAGAGGTCATTGATAAGTAAGGTGGTCTCCCTGGAACAACTTACAAGTAAAATTAACATTTTTCTTTTTTTTTTTTTACCCCCATCAGCATTGTTTGTGGGTTTCTGCTTGTTTTGATTACCCTCACCCTTCTTCCCTTTCTTCTTTTTCCCACTAGGATGTTGATTTCCCTTCTGAGAATACTGTACAAAAACACTTGCATTTTGACGTGAGGGGGTTGCAGCCTTAGTTACCTCTGTTGCAGATTGCTTCACTGACAACTCATGGAGTTATTTAGCTAGTGATTCTACAGTAGGAGAAATAATTGAACGAACCACGCCATCAGCATGGGATCCAGGCTTGGGTTTCTTAGTGTTATTTGCAGACCTCGGCGCCTTGGGAATAATCTCATACAAGATCTCAGACTAAGCATAATTCAAGTCTAGCTACTAGGCCCTGAGGATCGCCTCTTCTTCTATGGTCACCCCCGAAGTGGATATGTCCTTAGAGATATAAGGCAGTAAAGATTTTAAGAACCACTCTAATAGAAACTTAGGAGGTATAGTAGCTTTTATAAGCCTCTGGTGTCTTTTCCACTCCTATATGTGATCAAAAATATGTGTGGCCTTATTTCGTCGAAAAGTCGACAACAAGTCTATGTCGGCATCATACCAGACAGGAAGCTAAAAGTGGTTAAGGAACATGGTCGCTAAATCCAAAAAAAATTCATATGCAGTGGACGAAAATTTTATGTACCATTTTGCTGCAACATGAGTTAAGGTTCTCTAGAAAAGCCTCAACCGAATGGAGTCATCTTTCAGTGAGTTTGAAGAGCACCAAAGGCGAAAAGTGGTAATGTGTGCACCTGGATCTTCACCAGCTTTTCCTTCAAACTTAGGAATGTCTGAGGGCAGTTTAATAGGTACATGTGTACATGTCGCACTATGTTGCATGGGGTCATTCATCAAATTTGACAAATATGGAAAGTTTAACGTTGCTAGCAAATGAAGTTTTGGCCAAACCGAGGTTTGATAATAAGGAGTTTGGGATGTAGAAGGACCTACCCCCTAGTTCCCAAACGAAAAGATGGGGTTTCCCCTAGCCATTGGTTGTGATGTAGTTGGACTAATCTAAAAAGGATACCACCCAAAATCCAATGGATTACTTGTTTGTGGTGCATGATATGTGGTTCGAGACACCCCAGATGAAACTGTAGTTTGAAAGATACAAACATGTATCCTTCCACTAAAAGTGAAAAGGGAGAGCTCATGAAAGGGGATGAAACCTGACCAAGTGTCTAAAAATTAAAAGCATGTGTGTTTTTAGATGACATTCCCACATATGTAGGAGAAGGACCTACATAAGGAGTGGATGGAGGAATATGTCGCCCATTCCATAGAAAACCCTAAACGAACGAGGAGGATCCACTTGGACCACTCTGAGCAGTTTGCATAAAGGAAGGAGAAGAAAAAGGTGCACTGGGAATCCCAGTGACCACCCCATGTTGGAGCAGGGTCCCACAGCTACAGGAAAAGCTGCTACATCAGGACAGGGAAGTCAAAGAAGACAGTACCTGAGCGCCTGAGAAGAGAGAGCTCAACCACTGCACTTAAGGTAGCGGTGAAGACAGGAGGGCTCAGCTACCCTCATAAAGAGAAAAGGAGCAGCGAGCCGAGGTATTGAAGACAAAGGACAGAAGGAAGCGGAGCCCATACCCATGATCAGCGCCGGGAAGCGTGGAAGACTGCAGGAAGCTGTGGTGTGACGGTAAGCGGCATCCCACAGTACAGATGCGCCGACTGTCACAGTTAGGGTTTTTGGGTTACTGTTGGGAAAGGCCCACATTTTTGTAATGGAGAGACCTTCGGGCCACCTATATAAGCATGTATTTTGTATTGTAAAAGGTTAGACAATTGGGAAGTTGTTTAGACAGTTAGACACTTGGGTAGCTTCAGAGTCATTTAGCTAGCTTAGTGTCTCTAGTGTCTCAGTATTGTAGGAGTCGAGCTCTGGTCCTGTTAATCCATCTGTATTATCTTACTGTAACCAGTAGCTGACTCCCTGAGCATGAATGTAACAATCCACAGGGATTGAAAAATCTGCAGGGATTGAGAGAGAGAGAGAGAGAGAGAGAGAGAGAGAGAGGAAGAGTATATTGTAAGAAGGAAATATTATAAGAGAAGAGATCTAAGAGAGAAGGGCTCCCGGCTGTGTGTGCGGAGTTTCCTAGAAGATCTCAAGGCTGCATATCAAGTTGCAGTGGAACTGTGTTTACTCTCTCAAGATATAATATAAAAACCAGTTCTCGTGGATGTAGATTCCCCCCCTAGAGGTGAACCACGTAAAATCCGTGTGTTGTGCGACTATTTCATGTGTTTGTGCTTTACTTATATGTTATCTGTTATCTGTTACATGAATGTTTCTTATCAGTTGATGGACATATGTATGTTATGCTTCAGTTTGTAGCACATAGAGGGTTAAACGCAAGTTGAATGTATCAAGTAGCCTGTATATGAGTTATCAGTGCTTGGTTCATAATAGTTGTCAGTTACAGTGTTAAGTGACTCTGGTATATGAGTTCCGCGAGTTTAGAGTAGTTGATGTTAGTGTGTTAAACTGTAGAGATCTAAGTGAACTAGTTTAACACTCTTGTGAAGGTTAACAAAGTTAGTAGACCCGGGAAGGAGGTCGCAGGACCTTAAGAGTTGATACGCATATTGAGCCTCATTATAGGACATATTACAGAATAGAAAGGCGATATCGCATCATCTGGAGAGCTGCGGTGTGAGCTATCGCAGGGAAGGAGCTGAGTGGAAGAGTAAGTTGTGCATCACCATAGAAGCTACGATGTGATAAGATTTTGCTTCCTACCAGCACCAGCTAGAAGGAGAGATCGCTTCCGCAGGGAGATCCCACTGGAAAAGAAGAGTAGCAAGACCCTAGGATGCTACAGAACTTGGTTGAAGACACCTGAGTCTTCAGCCACCTCATTTACGATCACTTCGGATGAGACTCCAGGCCACTCTACGGTCTATCGCCGAAAGGGCCAGTGAGCTAGGGGTTTTGTTGGTACAGCAAAGTAAACCCGGGTCTTCCCAGTCCAAACCAACACCCCACTAGATGGATCTACTACATCATAGGGTGTTTAGGGTTGAACCACTCGATCACTTGGTGAAAGGGGTGCAATAGATGCACTTGGTCTTGGAGCACCAACTTGGGGAGGTGGGACTCCACCATCCAAAATGGCTGAGGTTGGGGTAGAAATACCTTCTCTCTAGCTAGACATAACTCTACTCAAATGAACACCAATAATAGGTGAACTAAAAGGGAGAACGTGTACTAGAATAGGATCGTTCATATCAATTAGAGGTGGATTAAAATTTCTTGCAAACTCGTCTTCCTGCAAGTCTTCTATCTCTATTGTTGATGTTTGTTCCTAGTTAATCCTAAGTTCTAGTTCACCCAGAACTTCACTGACACCTACTAATTCAAAAGAACCATGAGTATCTAGTCTCTGCCTTTGAGGTGCCGGTGGAGGCTCCACTACAATAGATAGAGGAAGTTTTTCAACCTTCTGAACCTATGAAAAGGTTAGTCCTCCACAACTATATATTTGAATCACACACCTAAAGACAAACAAACCAAATAGGACTCACTAAAAATTTCCTAAAGTCACACAGACATACCAGATATAAGATACACCTTCCAAATGCAAGCCTGGGATGATTAGGTCCCAGGTCCAACCAGCGAAAATCAAAGGATGGCTACTTGGTGTCTCGTGAATATTTTTCATGGTACAAGTACTGGAATCACCCAACTTCCCTCCCAAATTGTCTACCGAGGTTACCTTCCAAGTTTGTCCTAGGTGTACTAGAAATAGCCTTCCAATACCACCTATGTATGATCCTAGTGTCAAGAGACTAAAGTCTACCCAATATACACATTGAGTCTGGTGGAACAGTCGTAAGTCTGATCCTTGTGCATGGTCAGGGTAGCAAAGCCCGAAACCCTATCAACACCAGCATCGCACAGGGCCCAAGAGGTGGTATATATAAGATCCCCGAACACATAAAAATCCTAGTATACGATCGAACAAGGAAGTGGAGGGTTATCTCCTCAACCGAGCTCTCACTCGGCCTCGTGCTTAACTCTTGTATGAGAGGAGCTTTCTAGGTGGTCTCTTGTAGAAGATGATTTACCTAATGAAAGTACACTACATTTGAAATCAAATGTTTTTGGACAATTTAAACACCTAGTCTAAAAACCTAGCCTAAGTTAGTTGATGTATGAACCTATAAAAAGAAACTTACTAGTAAACTTTAATTAATCGTTCTTTTTAATGGATTGTTATTAGTCAAAGGTGGCGGGATGAAACTGGATGGTGTTATAGACTCAACAAATGAAAGAAAATGATGTATAAAAATTTTCAAAGTAAATGCAACTACCAATGCAAATTTTCTTTTCTTTTTATTTGTAAATTAAAGCCAATGAAATTTTAAACAACATGAGAAACTACAAGACTTAGAATTTTTTATTTTTTTCTGAAAAAAATAGTGAAAAGAACAACTAATGCAACCTAATGCAAAAAAGCTTTTGTCTTTCCTTTTTTCAAAAAAATTCAAAAACTATAATGCAATTAAATGCAACTTTTGAGTGAAATAAACAATCTGATCATATAACTGTAAATGACAGCAATTAGACCCTACAGTAACACACTTCAACCAAACAGGAAGAAATGACTCAAACCCTAAACTTGGTGGAACTATTGACTTACAAGGACTAATAGATCCAAAGGATGGAAAGAATGATCGACTCATACCACTAGTAAAGTAGTACAAAGTATATCAGTGTCTTGAAGGACTGATCAATGACCCAAAAACACAAGCATTCAGACCAAAAACCAAGCAGAAAAGGACCTAACTCATTCACAAATGGAGAAGTCAGATAAAAAATCACTCAAAAAACTTGAATAAGCAAGAAACCAGTGAAATGTATACACCTAAAACCATAATATCGTGCCAAAAAGAACCTTCACAAGCATATGAATAATCATAAAAACAAGGACAAGAAAAAACCTCATAGACTCATAGACACCTACAAAAAAACTACGACTATCATCAAGGTAGGTCAGGTACCATACGTGACTGTTACCAAAGCAACCCACATATACAACAGGTAATATGTTATTGTTACCAAAGCAACCCGCGTATAGAACAGGTAATATGCGACTGTTACCAAAGAAACCCGCATATGCTTTCAAAAAGTTTCAAAAAGAAAAACAACTGACATAGAGGTTCCAAACATGAAATATTAAAAATAAAAGGAAAAATCAAAACAAATCACTCACAGGATCAGACAAAGCAAAACTAGTCAGGAAGCCAAAAAAAGGGCCCACAATAGGTTGAACTCCCCAACAGAGTCACCAGTTCTGTTGTTCAAGAGAATACAACCTTATAACCTAGGGTCTATGGGGTTTTCAATGTACTCAAATAACTTGGAGACAGTCAGCCATTGAAGAAATTGATAGAGAAATAGGGAATAAATTAGGGATACCTTGCTTATGTTGGTTGATCCTAGCTTTCTTTTTCACTTCAAGTTGCTTCCACAGCTTCTAGGGAATCGCCACACCTGCAAAGAGCAAGATATTTCCTCAAATATATTATATATTATATAGATGACCAATGAAACAATATGTTTGTGATGAAATAACAAGACAGTTCATAAATCATAATACATAAGAGTGCAAAGACACAATATTGGAAGAAATACTCTCTATATTGATAAACAAGTGAGGTAACATTACAACCAACATCTCAGACAGGTGATCCTCTACTAGCCAAGGAAACTGAGTTCTACTGCTCCAAGTTATCTAAAGGCAAACCTCCAACCCAACTTTTCTCTCCAATTGACGATGTTTAGCCTCAACCCCTACCCTCTATTTATACATGAGGAAAGAGAGAGGTTACAAAGGTTGATATGGTTGGAGAAGTTGGGATAGTTATGATTAAGGACCCAACTGTCCTCGACTAAATTTGTTTATATTTTTTATGTTTGCATTAATGCATACGCGACTATTAATACTAGTAGGTCGCATATGATACACACCTTGCATAAGAGCAACCCACGAATTCCATCCCTAAATACATATATGTGAGTTTCAGTGTCAATACTTGCATATGATATGCGGGTTGTAATGACAAAAGTCGCGTATTCACCTCAGTGGCCATACAAAAAATAGGTCAAGTTGGTAGGAGGATGATGCATCAAAGGTCATGCCCATCTATAGTGTTTTGTACACTTCTATCCATTTGTCCTTTTGTGTATCGACACATTGTGTGTCAGTACTCGGACGGAGAAGTGCCATCTCACATGATAACAATGACTATAGATTTAATGCCTGGATCAACACCTATATCATGAGATCCTTATCGTATGAGTATTCCAAAACTGGCAAAACTAAGAATGCAATTATAGGATTTTCTTGACAAGAAGTATGTTTATCCAAGTGTGTCACCTTGGGGAGCACCAGTTTTGTTTATTAAAAATAAAGACGACACTTTTAGAATGTGCATAGATTATAGAAAATTTTTAAAAATACCCATTACAGAGAATTAATGATCTGTTTGATCAGATTGGTGGAGCCAAAATCTTCTAAAAAATTGATCTTAGGTCAAGATATCATCAAGTATGGGTTAAAGAAGAAGATATCCATAAAAATGCTTTTTAAACAAGATATGAACATTATGAATTTGTGGTGATACCTTTTGGATTGACTAATGCCCCTGCAACATTTATGAATATGGTGAACAATGTGCTAAGTAAATTTTTGGATAAATTTGTGCTAGTATTCATTGATGATATTTTAATATATTCGAAGAATGAGGAAGAACATGAGGAACATTTACGAAAAAAATTTCAAACTTTGAGAGAACATCAGTTCTATGCAAAACTTAGTAAATGCGATTTTTATAAAAAAAGAAGTACAATATTTGGGACATGTCATTTCATAAAAAGGGATAACATTGATCCTGCTAAAACCATGGCTATTTTAGAATGGCCAGTAATGAAGAATGTACATGACATCAGATCCTTCATGAGGTTGAGAGGATATTACCGTAGGTTTGTAGAATTTTTTTTCATAATAGCTCACCCTATAACAACCCTTCAAAAGAAAAGTGTTCGATTTGTATGGAGTCAACAATGTTAAGGTAGATTTGATAAATTAATATATTTGTTGATGATAGAACCTATATTAAAAATTGATGATCCAAATAAATATTTTGTAGTGTGCATTGATGCAAGTAAATACGGCTTGGGAGGAGTTTTGACTCAGGAGGGTCATGTGATCTGGTACGAGTCCAGAAAGTTGAAGGAACATGAAAAGAATTATGTGGTACATTACATGGAATTAAGAGCTATCATCCATGCCCTTCAAAATTTGGAGACATTATTTGGCGGGAAAGAGATTTCTGTTGCTAATCGATAATATTGTATTAAAATATTTGTTTGAACAGAAAACCTTGAATGCACGTCAAGCCAGATGGCTTGCATTTCTGAGCAAATAAAATTTTGAAAGTAGACATATAAGAGGAAAAGTAAACATAGTAGATGATGCACTGAGTCGACAACAACATGAACTTCATACTATTTTAATTAATGGGTATGAGTCGAAATTTAAAAATCTGTTGAAAACAGTATCAAGTATGACTCTGAGTATAATAAGTTGATGGAAAAATGTATCCACAGATATGGTAATATTGAAGACGGTGCATATCAGATTGATACAGAAGGATTTATGTGTTTCAAAAACCAAATTTATGTACCAAACCAGACCAACATAAAACAAATAATATTCAAGGAGTTACATGATAATCCTTATGCAGGACATCCAGGATATCGGAAATTTATAACAAGATTAAAAAAAAATATTTTTTTTCTCAAATATGAAGAAAGAAGCAACTGAATATGTAGTTAGGTGTTTTACATGTCAACAGGTCAAGGATATCCATCAACACCCAGCTAGATTATTAAAGCCTATAACCATTTTTGAATGGAAATGGGAAGTTATAACCATGGACTTCATAACTGGGCTACCCAACAAAGAAGCAAAATGACTCTATTATGGTGGTAGTAGACAAGTTGATCAAAGAAGCAAATTTTATACCCATAAAATCAACTTACAAAGCCATAAAAATTGCTAATATATTGATGAAAAAAAAAATTGGACTTCATGGAATACCAAAAACAGTTATCACTGATCGATATGCAAAATTTATCTCAAATTTCTGGACACCCCTATTAAGAGGTATGGATACAAAGTTAAATTTTAGTAGAGCGTACCATCCTCAAATAGATGGACAAACAGAATGGGTAAATAATATACTAGAAAATATGCTAAGGATGCATGTAATGAATCAACCAGGTAAATGGGAGTATTATATCCATTTAGTGGAATTTCTATATAATATCAAATATAAATCTTCTCTCAAGATGAGTCCTTTCGAATTATTGTATGGTAGACGGTGTAAGGTACCCTTGAGTTGGGATAATCTTGAAGATAGAATGACGTTAGGCCCAAATCTATAGGCACAAAATGGAAACAATGGTACGACAAATAAAACAAAACTTTAAGGCAACACATGATAGACAAAAAATTTATTCGTACAGGAAGAAAACATCTAAAGAATGCAATGTATGGGAACATGTATTCCTCAAAATCAAACCAAAGAAAAGCATGTTACAAGTAGGATTATATGGAAAACTTGCTCCGAGATGTGTGGGACCTTTTGAAATACTGGCTAGAATAGGGCCATTAGCATATCAATTGGATCCACCTCCTTATATAAGAGTTTATGATGTTTTCCATGTTTCTTTATTAAAAAAATATATAGCTGATCAATCTCATATCATTGATTGGAACAAAGTACAGGTGGAATTGGAGGGAAACTTTCACGCAGAACCAATATGCATTCTAGACAGGAGAGAGGTTATGCTTCAGAAGCGAACTATCGTGCAAATTAAAGTGTAATGGAAACATTACACACTAGAGGAATCTATCTAGGAAGAAGAGGATGTTATGAGACAAGTTCATCGTGTTTTATTTCAATATTATGATAAGACAATTTAAGCATCGAGGACAGTGCAAAGCTTTAGGAGAGGATGATTGTAATACCCCCTCGTGATATTTTAAGGTAACTTTATTTAAATTGTGTTTGTGTGATGGAAACCAATAATGTTGGCAAATATTTATTCTTAATATAAATATGATTTGAATATGGAACACATACGGAAGTTAGGAAGCCATGCATTTAATTGATAGAAACCCGAGTTTAAGGCGGTAACTAAATCCTCAGTCATTTTTACGAAGACAAGTGGTCAGTCTTGTAGAGAGTTATTTACTAGCTATTAAAAGTAATAGGCAAGTAAAGGAGAGGGAATGCAAAATAAAGAATCAAGAAAAGGAAAAGAGAGTTGTCAGAGATCAGCAAGTGTGGTGTAGGCACTAAGAAAGTTAAGAATAGCGCAAAGATGCTAGTGAACATATAAGAGATGCAATCTCTGGAATAGAACCTTCAATCATCTCTTCGAGAGATAGGTTATGGAATAATTAAACTCGATCTATAATACTTGTGGAAACTTGGAGTTGAAGGAAGTGAATCTTAAACTTGGGATTATGGGCAAGGGAGTGGAACTCTTGCAAGCTATAAATATTTGAGGTTCCTAAGGCTGGGTGGTGCATGGCTATTGACTTCTGAGTTTAAGACAGTTCAGATATGTTCACTTGAAAATAGATTCCTTGTTTTTTACGGTTATGAGAATATGTTTCTGATTACATACTAGTTTTTTGTCATGGATAAGGGTTAAATACTAACGAAATCAAAACTGATACATTTCATTATGTTGAATTATTTTCTTATAATGCATTACAATTTCTTATGGTTAGTTATATGAGTGCTTTTATTTCCAAAATCCTAGGTAACAAACTAATGTACAGGCTGAAACCACCAGTGCAATTAATGGTGCAAAAACCTACCCTAAATCCAAAATCAAAACAAAACCCTAAAAGAAAACTATTATTGTCGTAAAAGAAATTAAGTTAAGAGCCCGAGCTAGGGTTAATTTATTTGGTGAATAAATGAAGAAATGTTTATAATGACCTAATACATAGTTCGTAAGTGACTTGTAACATAAGCATATTTACATCCATTTTAAAAGAAATAATATTAATTTAACCAAATAATCACAAAACCTCCATAAATATCATGCAGACCGTAAATAGTGAAACTATACTGGTTGTAAAAGTTTGTAGTCGAGAATGAAAATATATGTATTCCTTGAAGAATCTTCAATACAACCCTTTAACCACGAGAACCCACATAAGTATCAAACTATAACCAGAACCATAACAAATTACTTACATAATCGTTGTAAAGTTTCCAAATCCTAAATAAGGAAGATAGTTACACCGCTAAATTTATTAAATTTACAGTAAGGAAGATAAATGCAGCTTAAAAACCTACTTCTTCATACTCAAAGGTGAATCCAACAATCTCTAACCTCTACCGTAGTCGTAGCTAGATGAAACATGAAATTTTCACGCCTTCATCTATCCAAACAAAATGGGCATGACAGAGAGGGTAAACAAGAAACTTACATGAGTATTCATTGTGACCTTCTCAATGAAACCTCAAACCGTTTGCTACATCCAAGATATGGTGCATACAAACAACGCAGTTAAAATGGTGAATCCAAATTTAAATGCATAATGATACAAGGATCATGGAAAGCAGTTGTTTACCTGGATTTTCAAACTAAGTAGAAGAATTATGGACTTTTGTTATGAACGCCAACTAGAAAATCCTAGATCTATATAACCAATTCTTTTTTATACCACCATGAAATAATTACTAACTATATGAATAATAAACCTCTATGTTATCGATAGGAAACAATGCTAGAGATTAACTGGACAATGGAACCAATTTTAGTTTCCATCCACTATTTGGAAGGTATACTTTACCAGAATGTGTCTATCACCTTTAGGATCGTTCTCCCATTGCAATTTTTGGAACAAGTCAACCATTACAACACATATTAAATAAGGAACTCAACAACCATAGAGCTGCCAAAACCTCACTGCCAGCCAAAACAAATTCTATGAAATATTGTAAATGTAATTGGTAATGTAAAAACCCTCACGACGGTCCGAAAATTGGTAAAGTGTAGGCTAGTTGTTTCCCACCATAAACCCAGGATAATCAACGTAAATGATGGGGACCAAAACCTTTGCAAGGCTAGGTTTATTTTGTTTGTAATTCAAAACTTTAGAGTAAGGTTAGAACTAACTCTTAGTTCTAGTTATTCTTTTTGAAGGGGGGTCATACAATGACCAAAATACAACCCATTGCTTAGAAGACTTGCAATTGAAAGGAAATGGAGTTAGCGTAATGCTAAGTAAGTCGCTAGTGTATCCCCTCACAAAAACAAAGAGACATGTACCCTGAATAATATCATATTAACCACAAACCATACCTTTTTTTTTGTAAGTTAGAGAAGAACCTTATATTGCCTAAAAAGACAATAATGTTACAATCAAATTTCCACTACCTGCCAGAAGGCCAGGTGAGACGGAAAGGAGTGGCTAGCTACTAGAAGAAGATCTCAGAACATTCATCTGAAAAGGAATAGCTAATGACTAAAGCCATATCCACTATGGGATCATAGCAGAGGGTAGCTGAGAGAGAAGCAATGATTTTAAAAATACAAAGAAGAAGATCCCATCCCTGAATGGGCTAATTCTCAGGTCTTTCCTTTTTTTCCTTGTTTTTTCTTGACTTGTATCCATCCCCCTGAAGCTAGGTACACTAAAGCCAATTGCAGTGCATCTGTGGAATCATGAGTGAGTTCTTTATCAAAGTCTGAAGCGGAAGATTCATGGTGTCTTTTATGCCCTTGTAGAGGGTCGCTTTTTGTGTACTCATCTTCTTGAAGAGGCATGTGCACCTCAAGCAGAGGTGGGGTGGATCTCTGATCCTATTCATGTTCTGCTGGGGGCATGTCTTCTTCAATATGGTCATCTTGTGTGTTTTCTTCATGCGGTTGCCAGCTTTTGGATTTGCGAACCTTCGTTGATCATTGTTGTTGGGGTTTCCTTTGCGGACATGCATTAAGAAGGTGGCCTGTTTGTCAACAGATCTTGCACCTGAAGGCAGTATTTTCATAGTCCAAGGTTTGACTCCATATGGAGTTTCCTAGTTTTAGGTTGATCATGTCAGGGAGCCCATAACTGATATCAATGGTGGCACGGATGCGAGCAAAGGTGAATAGACCCTGAGTTGAGTGAGTATTGTCGGTGGACAAGTAGCAACCCAAAGGGTTTCCTATCCCTTTGAATACCGATTGAGTCCAGAAGTGGATTGGTAAGTTTGGAAGACGTACCCAGATGGGCACATTCGTCACTACCATAGTTAAGGGGTCAAATTTGGGGAACCATGGGGTTATGAACAGCCCAGCAGATCCCCAAAACCAAGGCCCTTTGCTCGTAACTGAGAGCATATCTTCTTGAGAAGGAAAAGTCACTAAGAAAAAACCTTTAGAGCAGAGTAATACCTGAGAATCCTCGGGCCAGTTTGAGCTAATCCACTCAAGGAGATATTTTGCTTTTGGCCACAGTCCATTGAATCTGCAAATTAAGGTCTGCTCTGTGTGCATGAGAAGGTTCTGGATGACTTCCCGATGCTTAATCTCCAAAGTGGGGACCTCCTCAGATTTGTCTACAATGTAGGCCAGGAGAGGGGTCTGGACCGGATTATGAGAAGTAGAGAGCCCCACTCACGTTGCATACTTGAAGGATTTGGGTAAAGAAGCAGAGGATCTGTTGTTTTCTCCCTGTAGACCAGCCAGCATGGAGATGCATGCATCCTTTGAGATGCCAAGGTTTTGGAGTTGCTGGTGGTCTTAGAGTTGCCGTCCTGCATAGATAAGCCCCTGTTGTCTTGAAGGGGTTTTGTCTACCTGTTGAATCAAAGATTTCAGTTGCAAGACAGAGATTTGTGGGTTCACGTGCAGGTAGAGTGAGACCCCCTTCAGATATCTTACGAAAATCGAGAGGGCTTTGCATGCAGAATTCCCATCCATAGACTTCTCACTGTGGCCAGGCTCTCCTCCAGTACCGTTTCCTTGCAAGATATCATAGCCTTGGCTCATGAATCCTGGTATCCCGTCGTGGAAAGACGACACCATAGACGGCTTGCTCGGCAAAGCTAACCACAGGATTTCAAAGGACTTCAGAATAAGGTGCCTTCCCATTTCGAGAAAGCTCTGCAAATCCGCATTCCTAAAAGGAAAGGCCTTCACCTGCACACCGTCGTTTCTAGGGTTTTTTCCCATTCCCAACTAGTTTCTGGATTCAACTCTGGATTCGAATAAGGTGAGATCCCCATCTTGGATTGTGGTTGTTGCCCCAGGTGGATTAACAGCCAGATATTGGGGTTGCTTGTGAGCACCGGCAGGGAGGTAGAGGAGAATCAAATCATATTGAACTTGTTTCTCAATTAAACAGCAGAGCACCGTAACAGTGGTCGTTGAAGCATGAAAACCATGCACCTTGAACGCTGCCATTGAATCTCTTTTTCTCTCGGTCTCGTTCGTAGGGTTTTTTCGTGTCCAGAGCGGCTAAATTAAAACCTTATCCAGAACAAGTAGAACTATTCAACCACGAACCATACCTTAAAGATGAAGAGTTGAGAGTTTAAGTCACCTTGCTCTTAGAGAGGATCTTTTACATAGTAAACATTAAAAAATATATATATATATATGGTGATGGCGCCGTCACTGCCACTGCCACCACCTTCAAAATTACACATTAAATTTTTTTTGCCCTAGTTATTTAACAAAAACCATACCATACCAGTATATATATTTATATAAAATTCAAACAATAATATACTTTTAACCGTTAATATGTTAAAACTTGCTTGAATGTGAATAACTCCTTTGAGTACTTGATGTTTATTTCTAGTTTTTTATATATTAATTGTTATGAATTCAGTTAAAAAAATGCATATCTAGATCCGTTCATTAATATAGAAGAGAATTACGCCTATAAGTTTTAAACAAGAATTCGCTTTTGAAAAATAAACATTATAAATTATGTAATCATCTTATTATATAAAAAAATATGACTCTGCGTAAGATGCGGTGTTTCAAGATAATGGTGTTGGTGGATTAGATCTTCACTTACTTGAAAATAAATAAAATTTAAATTAAGGTTTAGGATTTTTTTTCAAATAAATTAAAATTAATATAATTTTTTAATAAAAATTAAGATTAATAATTATTTAGTATATATAATAATATAAATAAATTAAATATTATATTATATATAAGCTATATACATGTAAAATAATTAATTAACTAATTGAAAAAATATACATAATAAAGCGTGTAAAATATTTATATTTTAAGGGATCTCTATGTTAGTGTAAGATATTTTTTATTAAAGTAATTATTAAATAAATTTTATAAGGTGTAAAAATGTTATATATAAATTTATATATAATCTTAACTTCCAAACATATACTAAATAATTTGGTAAATTAATATTACATTAAAATAAATTAATATGATCTTATAAACATAAATTTTAACATAGCATAATCCTTCCTTTGTTTTTTAATCGTGTTTCACATAAGTTTTGGCATAACACAATTAACTACGAGATATTGAAACTCTTTGCAACCTAATGTTCAAGGAGATATAGT
>LPNX010829478.1:5597-40310 GCA_001517045.1 Pseudotsuga menziesii | reverse complement strand
TTATACCCCTCTTTCTCTCTATCTCTCCTACTCCCCCTACCCTTCTCCCTATTTGTCTCTCCTAATCTCCCCCCCCCCTATCACGTACCACCCTCCAATGTCTCTCTCTACCCTAACCCATACACTTTCTTCCCACTAACTAACCTAATCCTCAATAAACCCCTACCCCCCAACCTCAAGCTCTATTTATTTATCTCTCCCAGTCCCCTTCCCCCTCTTGCTCCTAAGGTAAATTTGGTTTTTACCAAAACACATGCACATTTTAGCTCTACAAAGAGTTCATGTGTTTTGTAGAGATAAACGTGTGCACTTTTTAGCTCTACAAAGCGCGCATGCATTTGGTAGAGATTAATGTGCATGTGTTTAGAGCTAAAACGCGCACATGTTTTGTTGAGCTAAAATAGACAACTGTTTTGTAGAGATAAAACATGCACATGTTTTGTAGAGCTAAAACACATACGCATTTTGGTTTTCATGGAACCTCGATAGGTGAGAAAGGAAAATTTGAATTTAAAATAAATGTGCTCACATTTCTTAGCATTAAGATTGATCCTTGTCACATGTCTGGGTGTCATCACTCTTCCTATGTGTATGCTTTGGACTTGGATTTGGGCTAGCCAAACCTGTGGTATGGAAAATGGTAAACCATAGCTAATTAGACATCTCACCATTTTTCTCAACATCACTATGTTTTACCCCTCGTTACAGTATGTTGAACACAATCATTTTTTATGAAATTTAGAACCAAATAGCATTTTTTCTGTGGATTCCAAATATGTAGTTTTTTTTAATATTATTTTTTTTCTATTTTTCTTGTGTCATGACTCCTTAACTCAAAAAACACATTGTTAGTGTTTTGTCCACAAGTCCTTTGTCTCTCAACCATTTTGAAATTTTTTTGTATGGTTCTCTAAAGAATACCAACCTCTACATGCTATAAAAAAATTGTTTCATGATCATTGCATTAAGACCTTCAAAGGCTGCACCCACACTTAGTGTACCATTTTTTAGGTTCGATCACTTAGATAATTAAAATAAAAAATAAAAATAGTGATGCACTAGTACTAGTTCTCTATATGTCTATCAGTTTTCGTAAGTGGATTCCATCATTTAGGCACTCAAAGGTTGTACCCATAAAAACATATACATTATAATTTGTCCAAAAAATAAAAAACTGCTTGTTAAAAAAGATCAAACTTTAGATAGTTAAGAACATTTTTCAATAAGAAAAAATTATATATTCGGAAACTTCATTCATTTTCTTACATTTCATCTTCTTTACTCATTGCAAAATTCATCGTATAATGTGTCTCAAAATTTTCATATAAGTTGATGGATGTTTTTTTTTAGTTTTCTATTGCATCTAATGTGTCAAAAGAGACACTCATTAGCTTGCACACACCCTAAACATATAACTGTGTTTAAACTTGATTGTAGACATCATGTCACTAGATAATGATGGAGATTCACATCAAACAACTTAAAGGAGGAAACTAGCATCTTTACAAGTATGAAAGAACATAAAATTTTACAAATGACTGGTTTGCATGGGAAATATTAACCAAAATATTGCTTAGATAATGGTGGAAACTGAAAGTTTAAAATTATCAATTGATACAAGTTTATTTATTTGTTGGTTTTTCTCATTAATTTTTAACGACAACATACACAATTTTTGACAAGTACTTTTGATGCTAACATTAGTAAAAAAGAGAAAAGATGAAATTGGATTCAATACATAATAGGCAACAAAGGTGGGAAAAGAAGAGTAACTCCTTGCCTTTGTGTTCAATTTCAAAACATAAATCACACATTTACTTCTATAGATTTATCATTTAGAGAATCAACAAATGTTGCAAGTAAAAAATGCATAATTTGAGATTTTCTTTTTTCCAATTCTGGAAACATTCTTGAACAAACACATTGGAACTTTTTCTGATAATAGCTCATGCTATAGTTTTGAATAAAGATCAACAAAGCTTTCATTGATGTGCACCTAGAATGCACTTTATACACAAAAAAGAAGTATGTTAGGGTTTGAAACCAACCCAATGGTGCGAGTTCGAGTATGTGGAATGCACTTTATATACAAAAGAGAAGTATGCTAGGGTTGGAAACCAACCTAATGATATGAGGTTAGGTCTATCGAATGCACAAACCAATGCCATAATAATATAAATAAAATTACATGCGTACAAGTACCTCACCCATTAACAATGGGTAGGGATTAATAAAAGAGGCTATGAACAAACAGGTAAACCTAGAGCGAAGGCTCTATCTCTCAAGGAGAGTTTCCTCAAACAATTCCAACAACTTCTGATGCGAATAGATCCTCTGTTGAATGCAAAGGTGTTATAGCAACCAAGCACGAAAACACAATTTACAAGGCTTTTATTGCCATACCTAGAAAATGCGACTACACTCGCCACTGCTCCAACAAAAGCACGAACCACAACACATCCCCAAAACGAGCTCTAGTCCTAGACCACCACAACAAAAACAAAAATCTCCCTAGAACAGTTTCTAGTCCCCACACCATCACTTACATCTGAAAACACCAAAACACTGAAAATGCACCGAAACCAGCATATATAACATCCCTCCCAACAGACTCTACATGAAGACACATTTATCGCCATAATTCCCAATAAGGACCTCTTGTCGGCATAACATCCCGCCTCCAAATTCATTGCGTGGAAGCATAGTTTGTCTATATGAGGGGTGACATAACAACAATTAATAAAACACTGACCAATGATGCGAGAACAAGATGGAAAATCGCCCCATGAAAGCCCTTTCGGCTTCCAGGAAGAAGCCCCTATCCAATTAAAATGAGGAAGGCATACCCCATTAATGTCGACGCTGAACAACACGACGTAAAATCCCTCCAAGATCCCGACGGGAAGACCCCATTAATTTCAATGCCACTAACACATACTGTAAAGCATACAACCCACATATACCATGAAGCATTAATACCATGCTCTTGGCCCAACCGCATGTAAAGCATACAACCCACACTCATAGGCTCCAACCCAAACACATATACCACAAAACATATGATGTGAAGCAACTGATAAGAGCCCTCTAGGCTCCAGACATAAAAAAACATACAACCCACACTCCTATCCCAAACGCATACACACGGAACCACAAAGCATACAATTTTAAGCATTAATATGAGGCTCCCAACCCTAACGCTAAATATCACAGCTTGAAATTCATTGCATTCAAGCACATTCTGTCTGACATTCAATGTGACGAAACAATAATTAATAAAACCTCGATCAATGATGTCAGTACCAGATGAAAAATTTCTCTGATTGCTCGCAAACAGAACATAAAACCTACACTTGCTTCCCAGACACATATATCGTGAAGCCCATGATAGGAAGCCCAAATGCATACATTGTGAAGCAAGGAAAATTTTAAGGATCCATAATTTTCTTAAAGTGTAAAAACCTTGAAGAATCTTACTCATTATCAAATTTTCAATCATAAAAAGTTAAAATTTATGTTATAAATAATTCAAATTTCTAAGGCTTTTATGCAATGTTTAGATAATTTTAATGATTTTTAGGAAGAAAAAAATTATTTCTATGTAAATTGGCCCATTATATTGAAAAATGATAAAATATTTTTTTGAAAAAAAGCCTTAAAATATTAATGCAGGTTAAATTCCATTTTCTAAAATTTTCCATAGTTCCTTGATCGAAACTATGATGTAACTCACATCATATCATGCAAACCATGGAAACACTTTGAACACCAAAAATAAAAAATAAAAAATTGCACCCAACTAATAGCTGCAAAATGTCCGAGAAATTTCACTGACATAATATATTTATATAAAAAAAAACGTATATACAAATAAATTTATAATAAAAAACATTGAAAAGCACTCATCGGTATAATTACTTAATTTGAAAACTACTACTACTGCTCATCAGCCATTAATATGAGGTAGTTTCGATTGGAAAATGAGCTTTTTGTAAATGGTACATCATACATGTGGAAGGTGCGCACTCGTGACTCACCTAATATTTGGTAGGTTGATGACGTAGTCATCATGAAATGGTACATGACGTTGGGTATGATGTCGTCATAAATGGTATATGATATGATGGCACCATTTCATTTAACCATTAAAGACCAGTCATATTGTATGCATGAATAGAAAATGGTATATGATATGGCAAGAGCTAACGACCGAGCTGCAAAGTCTTAATGACTATGGCAGCTCATGGGGCTCCATGATATGGCAAGAGCTAACGACCGAGCTAAGACTCTAGCAGCTTATGGGGTTCAATGAGTTTATTCATGATGCCATGGAACTCTAATATTCACAACGTATATTTTTGGCGACAGCAACAGTGACAGCGATAGCGACGTGCTTATGCCTTTAAAACACTGAAGCTCCGTACTTATGCCTTTAAACCATTGAAGCTCTGCAAGCGTCGACTTTGACCTTTGTGAGAATCCGCCCAAATCATCCAATCTATCGACGTCAACTCACCATTATGCCCCCATTTCTGCCACTCACGGTCTCGGTTCCGCCGTTGTTCCTCTATGCCTCGGCCCTCCACCCAGGCTTGGAAATTCAATTTTCTTGTGCCTGCCAATGAATTTTTAATGATGGTTTCAAGTTTTTAGTGCCTATCATTTGACGGTTTAACCAATTTTGCTTAATGTCAATTTATTTTTAATATTATATATAAGTGTGAATAAAATAATTTTTTATGTTTATATAAATATGAGTAGAATATTTATATAGAAATATAGAGAAGTCTAGCATTTATGTGTTCCTGGATTAAAATTAAGAGCAGCCCAAGAGATGACGCGACACAATGACCAAAGATTGTTAGCTAAATTTTAGTAGTTAACATAGGTATTAAAAATTTTGACAGGTGATTTAAATTCATAAACGTCAAATTGACGTTTCAAATATTTATAAAAAAGTTATCGGTCAAATACGTGTAAAAATGAAAAAAACCTTTTGTGTATCGTCAAATTCCAGGCCTACCTCCACCCTCAATGGTTTTCAAACTCTGTTTTATATAATCTATAAACTACCGTCATTTCAATGTTGTGACGGTATAAATGGCGAAGATTTGAGCACAAAAATGAAATGAGTATCTTATTTGAATGGAAAAAAATTATTTTGTTTTAATAAAATATAAATATAGGGGTGATTTTAACATAATATTAAAATGTAATTATTTATAATATTTTATGTTTGACATATATAAAATTCAACTATTTTTTTTATTAAAAGACCAAAAATGTATAAAAATATATCATTGGCTTGACTATTATCTTAAACATAAATTATATTATTATTATAAATATAATTGTTATATTTAAGATTTAAATATGGAATTAAATAAGTATATAAAAAAAAATTGAAAAAAAAAATGATTGAATAAATTTTATCAAATTATAAGATTTAAATATTAGATTAAATAAGTATACAAAATTCTAATTTTTAAGACAAAAAATGATTCAATAAATTTTGTCAAATTATAAGATTTAAATAGTGGATTAAATAAGTATACAAAATTCTATTTTTTAAGACAAAAAATGATTTAATAAATTTTATCTAATTTGATAACCATAGGAAAAATATTAATAATGGTTCTCCTAAGTGTAACCAATTAGAGAGTTCCAACATAAAAACAACTTTGAAGGTGTATCCTATATCAAAATGTATTAAATGACGTATACCACTAAAGAGAAAATAAGATCACACTTCCATAGAATGTACAGTGACAATGTCATCCCTTATTCCTTGATATGGAAGATAATGAGATTTCTTGTTAGTTTTGCCTCCGAGAGGGTATTTGCTTCAATGCAACTCCTTAAATATACGAATAAAAGAGATATGTGTGAAATGAGCAACCTAGATCTTGAAGAGTAATATTTTGAATCAAATGCTCATTACACATCCATTTTGTGACTAGAGACCAATCTCCAAAGACTTGAAGTAGGAAACATCCTTAGAGATACATAAGAACTGTCCAAAGAACTAATAACTTACATTGTTATTGATATTAGTCCCCACATTGTTACAAAACTGAAAGTAATGAGATTTACAAAGAAAAAGAGTCCACCTAAGCCATACAATGAGTTAACTCCCTAGCACACTCTATCGAAGAAGCCCACAGAGTCTCCCTATCTACCATTAGCTCTTTGACAACTTGAAGATTTATAAAAATCTTTGTTGATTTGTAGAAATGTGCAATGGAGGTGATTCGGGAAGAGACTAAAAAAGTTGGGTGTAAGCTACCTTCAAAAATACTTGTGGTGTTGTGTGCTAGCAAGAGTCCCCACAATGTTAGAAATGACATTGCTCGGTACTTCTTTAGGCTTGGAGTAGAAAACCCTTTGAGGGTAATTTATATGTGTGACGATGATGATAACTGCTTAGTAAAATTAACTTTGTTTTACTTTCAATCTTAAAAAGAAAAAAATGGTAATAAATTAATTGGATTGCTTTAAAGTTTTATTTTGATAGGAGATTAAAGAGAAGCTTACAAATATTTTCAAATTGAGATTTATCATGGGTATAAATATGAATTTTAAAAGATAATGTTTATTCATCCTTCGCGAGGACTGCAAATACTAGTTGATTCAAATCATGCCACCTGAAACAACCCAAGCAATTACCATTTCATTTTTTACATTCATTTGAATTCGTATACCTTAAGTATGATTATAATTATGTCTTGTTTTCAATATTGTAGTATCAACTCTACACATTGATGGTTTTTTATGAACATCACAATGGGGTTCCAGTGGCATGGGTGATTTCTTCACACAATAGTACAACTGATATTTGTAAATGGATGTCATCATTATTTAAAGTTGGTGTGGAAGAATGTCCAGGTTGGCGCATGCAAGCTTTCATTACAGATGATGCTGCAACCGAGATTGAGGCATTAAGGTGAAGTGTGTATTTTTTTGGAAGGACATGAAACAATAATGTTTACATATATGCTCTATTTTAATGATTGCCCCATTTCAGGACTCTAACCAACTCCACGATATTATTATGTGTATGGCACGTCTGTCGAGCATGGTTGAAGAACATTGGAAATAAAGTCAAAGGAAAGGAAAACAAAATCTACACCTTTCGCACTTTAGGAGAAATCATGCACTCGTGTTCTGATGATGAATCTGTACAACATGCAGTTACAAAGTTATTTAATGATTTCGAGGAGGAGAAAATTTGTTTGCAATATTTTAAGACCAATTGGCTATCTAACAATAAAATACGTAAGTTTTTTATAGTTAGTTTTCATGAGTCAAGTATGGAATGACATATTTGTATCTATTAATTCATAACTCCCATTTTTTTTCCAGATATGTGGGCAAAAGCTTACAGGAATTTTCCACATTCAAATCAGGATACAAATAACGCAATTGAATCCTACCATGGGTACTTAAAATAAAGGTACCTTAGTGAGCATAACAATGCATGTCATAGACGAGTTGACTGGCTTATTCATGTGTTGCTGGCAAAGGTTGAATTATATTACAAGCATATGCAACATTTAAAAGAAGTGGGTGTTATACAACCTAAAAAATCCCAGGAACAATTGAAAGCCAGCAAATTCAAAGCAAACAAAATCCCAAACAAAGATTGTGTTGTTGACCATAAATCTAATGGTGAATATAGGTTTCGCAACCAAAATAAGGATACTTGTGGTACTTGGTATAATGTCATATATAAAGGGTCAACTTCCCACTTTTGTGACTGTAATTGGGCATTAAATGGAAATGTTTGTAAACATGTACTAAAAGTTGGTATGGTGGTGAGTAATGATATTTTTGGTGATAATCTATTATCAAATGTCTCTAGCTCTTTTGTTGAAAGGCCTAGATCTTTAGTTGACTTAAATGAAACAATAGTATCGAGTCCAAAATTACAAACAAATCCCCCACTATGCTTCGATTCTCCTCCCAATCTTAGTTGCCATAATGAAACAAGTATTAACGATGTGGATAACTCCTCATATCATGTTGATTCATCGCCTGTAAGACTAGATAATGTCGTATCTGAGGTTGATGGAATGGAATCTATTAATCAAGAATTCAAGGGTTTATTATCCATAAAACCAAAAAAAAATTAGGAGGCTCGTGCATTGAAGAATGTGCTTGCCAATGCACAAAAAGAATACAATAAAATGTTATTCGGTATTACAACTCCATCAAAGATCACTACCAAAAGGCAGCATAGCTTTTTGAGCCCAACAAATAAAAAAAGGCGGCATAGTCATGGGCTACAATCAAGAAAAAAAATCAGAATTTCAAAGGGTGGGACGAGTTCGTGCGAAGAAGAAAAGCATGGATGAGCAATTGCAGTTACATTCTCAAAAACATAGAAATGAGGTGGATGCATATGATCTAGTGAAACATTCTGGTCTACGTAAAATTGATAAAAAAACAGTGATATTTTGTTTTGTTGTACATGAAATTTAGAATAATATTACCATCAAGACAATAGCATAAATATGTGATTATTTTTTATTACAGATGGGGTATCCATTGTTGGAAATGCTCAAAGTTGTAGACTTCGGTTATTTAATGGAAAAAATTATGAGCATAGCTCATTATTTTTGGATGGTACAATTGAATCAACTTCGGTGAATGATACATCCAACCCATTTCAACATTATATGTGTCCAAATAAAGGTATTGTGTTTTATTTTGCAATGAGCCTCACAATAGTCAATATTGTCAATTTCCATTATTTAGAAAACATGTTACTGAGTGTAGTTCATTATTTGTTGATGATTCTACAACAACAACGGAAGATGGATCTACATTCAACCCAATTCAACATATTTTCACCAATGATCCAAATATACCAACTACTTCAAAGATATCAAGAATCCAATCAATTCCAGATTTAAATGCATGAGCTTTCCTAAAAGGTGAAACACTTTTAAAGTTGTTTGTGAAAATATTTAATAGTTAATTTGTATTTATATATTTTGTGTTTAGTAACATTATCAAATTAATATTTTGAATGTTTCTTGACAGGTAGATGTGTGTTTATGGAATATTGAAGATTCGAAGTGAAAAGATGAAGTGACACATTGATGTTATTTTCCACTTCTCGAATTTTATAACATTCATATGCTACTTGCATATTTTGTTATATGCTAAATACTCTTGTTTTAAGACAGTCATAACAAAAACTTTATATTGTTTACACATTTCCATATTTCTCAATATTCTTTAACAATGCAAACTCTCTCCGGACAACCAAAGAGGGTCATTTACATGGAATTGATAGTATGCATTTGTAATTATGGTTCTCATCTACCTAAAAGAGTGGAAATGGTGATATGTTGTTATAATTAAGGATATGACAGTAGTTTAGTTATAAATGAAAAGACTATGGACAATGCTCAATGCTAATAATCCTTTTGAATATTGCAACGCTATCCTATTTTAAATTTTGAATGCTCAAAGAAATTTGAATTAATTAGTGTTTATTTTTCTCAAGTTATATTTTGCATGTTAGAGGAATATATATCATAGATGGATAACTTACATAAATATGAATTAGATATTAATTTTTATTTTTAATTTCTATAGTTTTTAAATCTATTGGTTTCTATTGCGTAAATGCACATGTAAATGCGCATATACCGAAGGAAAGATGCGCATTTACGGAAGGAGAAAATGTGCATTTACGAAAGCTCTCTTCCGTAAATGCGCATATATAGAAGGCAAGATGCACATTTATGGAAGCGAGCTTCCGTATCTACGCATTTTGCCTTTCGTATATGCGCATATATGGAAGGAAAAATGCGCATATACAAAAGCTCTCTTTCGTATATGTGCACCTTTCCTTCCGTATATGCGCATTTACGGAATCCAAAATGCGCATTTACGGAAGCTCTCTTCTGTATATGTGCATTTCTCCTTTTGTATATGTGCATTTATAGAAGGAAGAAATGCGCATTTATGGAAGAGAGATTCCATAAATATGCATTTCTTCCTTCTATAAATGCGCATATACGGAAGATAAGGTGCGCATATACGAAAGAGAGCTTCTGTATATGCGCATTTACCTTTCGTATATGCGCATATATGAATGGAAAAATGTGCATATACAGAAGCTCGCTTCCGTCAATGTGCATCTTGCCTTCTGTATAGCGCATTTATAGAAGGAGGAAATGCGCATTTATAAAAGCTCTCTTTCGTAAATGCGCACATACAGGAGGAAAGATGGGCATCTACGGAAGCGAGCTTCCGTATATGCACATTTTTCCTTCCGTATATGCTCATATACAGAATGAAAAATGTATGTATACGGAATCTCTCTTTCGTATATGCGCATCTTGCTTTTCGTATGTGCGCATTTATGGAAGCTCTCTTCCATATGTGTGCATTTTGTTTTCTATATATGTGCAATTACAGAAGCTCTTTTTCGTATATGCAAATTTTCCCTTCCATAAATGCGCATATTACCTTCTGTATATGCGCATTTACGAAGGAGAGCTTCCGTAAATGTGTATTTCTACCTTCCGTAAATGCGCATATATAGAAGGCAAGATGCACATATATGGAAGCTTTACAGAAGCGAGCTTCCGTATATGCGCATTTTTCCTTCCGTAAATGCGCATTTACGGAAGCTCTCTTCTGTATATGCGCATATATGAAAGGAAGAAATGCGCATATACAAAAGAGAGCTTCCGAAATATGCGCATTTTTCCTTTCGTATATGCGCATATACGGAAGAGAGCTTCCGTAAATGTGCATTTTTTCTTCTATATGCGCATTTACGGAAGGAAAAAATGGGCATATATGGAAGAGAGTTTCCGTATTTGCGCATTTTTCCTTCTATATATGCGCATTTACGGAAGGAAAAATGCGCATATATGGAATCTCTCTTTCGTATATGCGCACCTTTCATGGAAATGCGCATTTACGGAAGGGAGCTTCCTTAAATTCGTATTTTTGCCTTCCGTAAATGCACATATATGAAAGGAAATGTGCACATGTACGGAAAAGAGCTTATGTATATGTGCATTTTTCCTTCTGTATATGTGCATATACAGATGACAAAATGTGCATATACGGAAGCTCGCTTCCATCAATGTGCATCTCGCCTTCCATATACGTGCATTTACAGAAGGAGAAAATGCACATTTACAGAAGCTCTGTTCCGTAAATGCGCATATACATAAGGCAAAATGCACATTTACGGAAGCAAGCTTCTGTATATGCGCATTTTTCCTTCTGTATAAGCACACTTATATGGAAGGAAAAATGTGCATATACAGAAGCTCTCTTCCATATATGCGCATTTTTCCTTCCATATATGTGCATTTACGGAAGACAAAATGTGCATATACAGAAGCTCTCTTCCGTATATGCACATTTTTACTTCTGCAAATGCGCATGTACAGAAGGAAAAATGCACATGTATGGAAGCTCTCTTCCATTTATGCAGATATATAGAAGGCAGAAATGCGCATATACGAAAGAGAGCTTCCGTAAATTTAAAGGATGTATGCTCTAACATGGGTATGATTGTTAACATCGATAAAAGAAAAGTTATGATTATCAAATCTAAGAACACCACTTTCATGTAAGACAATAAGAACTTAAAGGAAGTGACTTCATACAAATATCTCGAAATTGATATCCATCACAAACATAATCGAAACTATAATATTGATAAAAATATTAATGGAGGGAAGAAAGCTTATTTTGATCTTGAAAAAAATTGTAAATCAATAAACCTTGTGATGTGGGATAAAAATAAGTTCCTCTTTAAAACTCTCATCACCTTTTTACAGGTGTGAAGTTTGAAGTTGCACCATCTGTAGAGAATATTGGATAATTTTTGAGAAAATCCAAAAGCATTTTATAAAGTTTATAACGTAAAAATCAAAAGCAATATGCACTATCCTATTCTCCTCATAGAAGTAAGGCTTTTCCCCATCAAGAGCATAGCTATGACTAGGTGATTGATGTACAAGCACAAGATAAATAACATGGGAGACCAAAGACTTACTAAAAATTGCTTTAAATCCCTATAAAAAACAACTACGGCTCAAGCAAGGTTGTCATAAATATGCCCTCGCTTCGTTAAACCATTAGGGAATTGAGAAAAATGTCACTTCGCAAAATCTCCATAGTATTAAAATTTCAGTACATCTAAGTTTAAAGAGAATTTACGATGCGATAAAAATTTAGAGATTAAAAGAAAATCAAGATGTTATAAGGAGGTCATTAACCCTAATCTAGAAAAAAAAAGCATATTTTTGTTTTAACTAGTACAGAGAAGAACATTAATATAGCCAAGATAAGAATGAACTCTCATGAGTTTCATAGTGAAACAAGGTGTTGGACAATTCCTAAAGCATCATGGCCTAAAACTATTCTTCATCTCTGTGAGAATATGAGTGTTGAGGATGAAAATTACTTTCTCTTAGAGTTCCCTAGTGCACCCACATTAGATCTCAATTTCAAATTCTTTGTTACAATACAAAGCTTCTTAACCTTATAACCTATCAAAACTGCAATGAGTTAGGAGCACTTCTCTTTAAGTTTTTTGAGGAGAGGAATAAAATTCTAAAGCAAACAAAATAATTCCTTAGTAGGATCCAATAGACCAAATTCGGTATCAATGGATGTTAACCATCATAATCATCATCATGAATAAGTAAAAGTATATAAATGATGAAGGAAAAGTAATAAAATGGTTAGTTAAATGATAAATAGGAAAAATTGCAAAATAGAGATGTCGAGAAATGATTTTAATATATAGATAACTTGTAAAATAAAAGATAAAAAATATTTTTTTAACTAGTTTAAAGAAAAAAAAAGCAATATTGTTAAAATAAGAATAACCTCTCACATTTGTCATGGAGTAAGACCTAAATAGATTGGGTTGTTTTAGGTGGCATAATTTGAATCAACTAGTATTTGTAGTCCTTGCGAAGGATGCATAAACATCATCTTTTAAAATTCATCTTTATACCCATGTTAAATCTCAATTTCAAAATATTTTTAAACTTCTCTTTAATCTCCTATCAAAATAAAACTTTAAAGCAATCCAATTAATCTATTACCATTTTTTTATTTTTAAGATTAAAAGTAAAACAAAGTTAATTTTACTAAATAGTTATCATCATCATCACACATATAAATTACCCTCAAATGGTTTTCTAGTTCAAGCCTAAAGAAGTACCGAGCAGTGTCATTTCTAACATTGTGGGGACTCTTGCTAGCACACAACACCACAAGTATTTTTGAAGGTAGCTTACACCCAAATTTTTTAGTCTCTTCCCGAATCACCTCCATTGCACATTTCTACAAATCAACAAAGACTTTTATAAATCTTCAAGTTGTTAAAGAGCTAATGGTAGATAGGGAGACTCCATGGGCTTCTTTGATAGAGTATGCTAGGGAGTTAACTAATGGACAAAGTATCTATTTGCAGGGTTACACTCGCACTTCTATAACTAGTCCAGTTGTTGGTTCCATTATCAAAATTGGGATTTCGAAGAATCCCTCTAAGATCATATAATTTTAAATTAGGTATGACTAGGATTTTAAGTTATAATTGTGATATCATATACAAGACGATTTAAGAGATTGATAGGGTTGAAATCGTAATCATGTTATGAAACTAAATCTAGACCGATGGGTTAGGTATTTAACTTGGTATTTTGGTTACATCTAGCATAATTTTATCTCAAAGGTGACTGGATCCTTAGCACATTGTTTATCTCGATTCATATCTCTATGTTATTAGAAAATATTTCGAGCAAGATAAGTCTTCATTAATGTTCATTTTGTTTTTTCTTCGGTGTTTCATTTCCCCCATTTTGGGGGTATGCTAGTATTTACAACAAATGTGTCCTTCTCTGGATTTCATCGTCTGTCAATGGCTTCTCCGGCTTTCGTCATCTGTCGACGACCTATGAGGAGCTGCCCCTGTATTTATCCATAATCCTAGAAACCTCAGAAGTCAATGGCGGAACGGTCAATGCCTAAGTTGATGATCCTTATCCCAAATTTTCCTCATGTTCTGGAAATGTGATTTTAAATGTTCACGCCACCGTCTTAATTCGTGACCGAAATTTGATTTACACACTCATCAGAACTCATATCTTCATTTGAAGTTCTTTCCCAGCATATGGTTTGCATGCATGCTATTGATTCAATGTTACTTACATATATCATCTCAACACTCATGAAGCATGGATTAATATGGACTTGAGAGATGTTATATGGGTGTTGGTTTCTGTGTGTAAATCTCTTTCTGCAGGTCCAGATAGGGTTCAAGAACCTTTGACGCAAGGCATGAAGTTCCTCTTTACTACTGTTTAAGGTGGAAAAAGTGTCTAGACTCCATTATTTGCATATTATATGATACTAATCATGCCCAGAATGCCGATTCATTATTCTTTGAATGTTGTATCCAACCACAGGGCACACTCAGACTTCCGCCACTGAATCTTAATGCTTATTTACTAATGCTCCTTAGAGACTAGGTCTGATTTTTAGGCCTTTCACCACTGATATGATCGCCCAATATTTTTTATTAATGCCGCACAGGTTCATAACTGAATTTGATTTCACCACTACTTCATGAATGAGGATAAACCAAGGAATGCTCAGAACATCAAAGCAGTACAACAAATAACCAAATTAATGATCTGGATTTATGCAGGAACACAACAGAATACACAAATAACCATAGAAACAAATATGCAGCAGAAATAACACTTCATTTCATTAATCAATAACTGGAACTTGTTTACATACATAATGGAAATAAACTATCTAGAGTGCTGGTAGCTTATCTCTGAGAAGAGATGTGGAGGCTACATGCCTCTGAACCTTGTGTTACAATGAGGCTCGAAGGCCTATATATTATTGAGAAACAATGGAAACCCTACACATCCAAAAACCTAGCCCTAGGAGGTGAAACGCCTTAATGTGGGCCCTGTTGGGTAACTTGGTACATTAATTTCCCGAGATCGTAACTTTAGCATACTACCTCTGTTTGACGTGCATGATATATCGTTAGAAATATCTATTTAAGGACTAAATCCATATAGAACAAATATTGAGTCCGAAACGAACTCATATTTGCTTTACATTCGATGCCAAAAAAACGTCGTTTAGGGCCCCAAAATGGCTCCGGAAGTTTAGGACCCGAAAACTGCCAAAAATAGTAAATTGTGCTACAATTAAGAAAACTGGAAAACTGAAAGAAACAACGGTGGGGGTTCAAGAGGAATAGGTGGGTGGCCACCAATATCCGTTTGGATCAATTAATTTCTTATTTAAAATAAGAAAAGAATTGGAATCAGTGTAATCCATCGATTTAGCTCATTCTGTATAGGAAGCAAACATGCAACCAACAACAGGCAGTTTATTGACACACATGCAAGAATTACGGAGCTTATAAGATTAAATTACCATCGTTGATAATATTGCAACGCATGGGAATCCAAACACAAAATTAAAGAAGTTGACGCTAATCAACACATGGATAGGAAAATGAATGAAAACAAACTCTATTACCCTCACCATCAATATCAACACACAGAGAGGAAAAAAAATAAAACATCGTTTGGGTGTTTAAACCCTCCACATCAATACGAAAATACCAATATATTTCGCTCATTAGAGACCTCCCAACTGTAAATTCATGCGGGAAAACTAAATGTTAAAGGGAAAAAGAAAGATACAAGGAGATTCAAAACCTGGAATCATGGATTTACCGGCTCGTCCTAAACCCTGCGAGGTGAAGGGACTTCCTTTTGATCATGTTTCCAACAACTCAATCCAAAGAAAATTGTATGGGATTGAACTATTTATGTAGCGTAGAGTTCTGAAAGATCGCTTTTTAACTATGGGTTTCAAAATATTTTATAGTTGGATTTATTAGGGAGAACGACATATGTCACTCTCGGACGATTTAGCTATCACAATAGATTTTAGTTTTCTAGAGGTATGGCAACATAGTAATAGAGGTACGATAACATTGTCAAGGAATTGTAAGTGTCGCAATAGATTTTGGTTTTCCAAAGGCATGGCAGCACTGTAATAGAGGTGCGATAGCATTGTCAAGGCATTGTAAGTGTTGTTGAGAATAACATTAGCTGGGTGGAAGTTATATAACCAATATAAATGTAGAAGTAGAGAGGGTAGGCAACCAATATAAAATAGAGATCAGGCATAGTGCATATAAAGTAGACTCGCCTTGTATGCCATAGTCTTTGTCTCGTTTATTTATAGTCTTTGTATTCTTTGTTGTTAGTGATTCTAGGTAGCCATTTATTGGTTAATCCTTCCTACCAATGAAGATTTGGTTTTCCAAACATAATGGTGGATTAAACCAAAACATATAGTTTAAATGGTCATAACATAAACTTGAAATAAAACGACCACTTAAAGAACTATGAAGGAAACTAAATGAATGGTACCACCCAATAAAGCCCTTGGCTAACTCTTTCCAGGGTTGATCCTTCATCTATCAACACAACTCGTAAGGATCCTTTTTGGAAGGGTGGGTCTTTGATTAACTTGGCCACTAAGGTCCTAATCACCACTTTAAGGTCTTGTCTAAATAAAAACTCATTTTAAGATAAACTCATTTTTTTTTTACTTTTTGGGAAATGATTTGATAGAGGCCATTGATGAGTCTAAAATGACAGGATACAGGAAGATAACTGGTAAGGTAAATGAGACCTTTATTTTTCTTATTCATAAAGTTGATAGATCTGAAAGTTTTAATGAATATAGGCCTATATCTTTATGCAATGTGTTGTATAAGATTATTTCATAGAGGATTAGTTTTTTTTTTGGGCAAAGTTCATCTTTCAGGAGCAATTTGGACTTCTTCAAGATCATCATATTTTGGATGCAATTGTCTTACCCCAAGAATGTTTACATTCGATGAAGCAAATACACTTAAGATATTTCATACTAAAGATGGACCTTATTAAGGCATATGACAGAGTGGATTAGTCTTATTTGAGGTTTATTTTATTACATATTGGCCTTCCTGTGGAGGTTTCTGATTGGATAATGGGGTGCATTTCTTCAACTAGTTTTGTTGTGTTAATAAATGGTTCTCCAACTAGTTTCTTTAAGGAAACTAGGGGTTTAAGGCAGGGTTGTTCACTTTCTCCTTACTTGTTTCTTCTAGTGATAGAAGGTTTGAGTTTGATGATAAACAAGGGCAAGAAAGCGAAGTCAATAAAGGGGATTCATGTGACTAGAACCTTATCTCTCTCTCATCTGCTTTTTGTGGATGACATTGTTATTTTTAGTGAGGATTTTATTTCTGAACGCCAGTGTTTTCACTCTATTATCAACATTTTTTTGTGATGCTTCAGGTATGGTTGTTAGTGCTCAAAAGTCAAATCATGTCTACATTTGTGAATATCAAGAGGTGTGTAGACATATAGCTTCTCTTTTTATTTTTCAAATGAATGGTCTTGATGGTGGGCTTAAGTATTTTGGTTTTTTTCTAAAACCTAATGGATATAAAAAGAGTGATTGGTTATGGCTGGTTAAGAAAGTTCAGAGACGTATTAGCTCATGGTCCTTCCATTGGTTGTCTGCAGGGGATATACTTGTTTTGATCAATGCGGTCTTTCATAGCATTTTGGTATCTTGGTTTTCCTTAATTGATTTGTCGAAGTCTATAATTTATTCTATTAGAAAATTGGTTTTTCACTTTCTCTAGGTGGGCAAGTTAAGCTTATCTAAGTTTCATCTTATATCTTGGGGGAACTTATCTCATCCTAAACTCCTTGGCAGTTGGGGGATAAAGAATCTTGCATGGTTTAATACATCTCTTTATGACAAGGCGTTATGGAGATCCCTTTTTAATTCAGGAATGTGGGGTAAAGTAATCAAGGTGAAGTATGTGAAGAGTCACCCTCTAGTTAAGTGGTTCAGATATCCTAGTAAATTTAAAAGAGGTGTTTCCATTGTATGGAAAATATTTTTGAAGGCGTTTCCTCTTATCAATAAGGTTATTTGTCGGTCCATTGGAAGAGGTGTTCAAATTTTTGTAGGTATTGATTTAATCATTAGTCTTGGTTTAAGCATTTTCAATTATACCCTAGGCTTATTTCTAAGCTACATGAGAAAAATATTTTTGTCCTTAAGCAGGTATATGGTGGACAGACTTTGGGATGTTCGTGCATTGTTTATATCCATCTAGGATAGTTTTATCGGACTCAAATGATATATTAGTCCGGTGTTATAATAAATCCAATGGGTAAGTAAACACAAAGTTGGCTTTTCAGGTGATATCAGAAGAGGTGATGGAAAATGAATCTTGTCGGTGGATGTTGTATCTCTGGAATACTAAGATTCTTCTTAAAGTTAAACATTTTTCTTGGCTTTGTTTTAAGCAGAAAATCCTTAACTAAGATACTCTTTGTTGTAGAGGTTTTGTGGGACCTAATTTTTGCTCTCTTTGCAAATGTGAACATGAATCTATGGATCATTTGTTCGGGAGTTGTCTTTTTTTCAAAGTTGTTTGGTTAGAAGTGGGGTCAAGACTTATGTTTGATGACAACTAGTTATGTTTGGGTTTTGAGGATAATTTCAAACAATGATTTACTCGCTTGAGGAGACTTTGTCCATTAATTTTCATCACTACCCGGGAAGTTTGGAAATTACGAAATCGAGTTATTTTTTAAGGCAACGAGTCATCGTTTTTTTAAGTATGCACAAAAAATTTGATTTCTTGGTAATGGGAAATCATACTTCTCATTTTTCTGTTAAAAGGATTCTACATCCCACCTTTGAAGATAATGTGGTCATTGGGTATTTTAATGGTACCCAACAAAGGGGTTGGTGTGGTGTTGGGATGCTCTTTAAACCAAGCGAGACTCATGTATCTAAACTCTGGATGGGAGTTGGAGGTGGATCTAACACTAGGGCGAAGCTCTTATCTCTTTGGGGTTTACTTTGGTTTGTGAGAAGGTTATAGGTTACTCATTTCCAGATTGTGGGGGACTTGAAAGTTGTTATTGACTAGGTAAATGGTTATGTTTCTCTTCATTCTTTGAACCTGGATAATTAGATGAGGAGGATCAAATGCATGATTGTTGAGTTCTCTTATATCTTATCCAGACATATATACAAGAAATTCAATATTGAAGCACATCGTCTCTCTAAGTTAGTTATTGGGGAAATGGAGGGATGTCTTTATTTTGAAGATACTAGAGATGGTGTGCTACATGATTTTGGCTCCTTAAATATGCTTTGATCTTGTTTGAGCATGTTCTGGCACTTCTTGTATTTTGTATTCTCTTGCGGCCATGTTAACCAGGAACTAAATATTTAGTTGGCTGAACTGTCAGACTGATGGATAGCTTTTTTGTATGATCATGTATTTTGGATTATATCTTGTATAGTTGTTATGAAGTTGTTGTAGTAGGTAGTATCATGATGGATATTGTATCTTAGGGCTCTAGGGTTTGTCTTGTAGGACTAGTGATTTTTAGTCTTCTACTTTATGTATGGATGTAAACAATTTTGATTCCCTGGATAACAAGTTGTGTTTTTTTCTGCTGTGAAAAAAAAAAATTGAAGAAAAAAATCAACAAATCTATTCACATTTTATTCAAATATTTTTCTTATGATTTAATTATAAAATTAATAAATTCCACATATAAGTTATTCACATTATATAGTTTAAGTATAAGAAAAAATTCATGCTTAATCTATTTATTCATTTAAATAACAATTTTAATTATAAACTATACAATTTTAGTAAAAATTATATAACTAACCGTAATAATAATAAAACTATTTTAAAATTAAAATAATACAAAATTATTTTATAACATTGACAGAGACTCGGGAAGCAAGGTGCACTGTATGCAAAAGTAAAATGGAAAGTAAGTTAAAGTGACACAAACCACTTTATGGCAACTTACAGTTAATTGCTTCTTTCCATTTAACCTCGCTTTCTCTAAGTAAAAGGACAAGACGTCAAGGTTCCAAGCATTGAATTGGATTGGATGTCGGGCGTCCATCGACCCGCACCTGCCGGTCTATTACCGCTGGCTAAGAAAAACTAGACCCATAGTGAAAGTTTATATTGGACAACAACGAATCGAAATTTACGATAAACTAATCGATTTTCCGAATTTCCACATTATTTGGCGTGATACGGCCGAATTTTGTAACTATGGTACTTTAAGTGGATCACCACATTATTATCATCCAATTTTAATTCACATTACATTAAAATAAATATTAGAATAGCATACCTTCAAAGCT
Organism: Pseudotsuga menziesii; assembly: GCA_001517045.1. Taxonomy (NCBI): domain Eukaryota; kingdom Viridiplantae; phylum Streptophyta; class Pinopsida; order Pinales; family Pinaceae; genus Pseudotsuga; species Pseudotsuga menziesii. The sequence goes on along the minus strand of LPNX010829478.1, from coordinate 20,015 downwards.
GGGAAATGAAACACCGAAAAGAACTTCAGTATGTCTAAAATGAACGAAATTTATGTGTATGGAGATAATGTAAGTTTATGTGTTAAAAGCAAGTATAGTGAATCTTTTTTTAAGAAGAAAAAGAGTTGTTCCTTGTTATTCAATGAAAATCAAAGGTAACTTATACATAACCGTAATATAAATATCACTCAATAGCTGAAAGAAAGAGAGGGTACCATGTCAGCACAACCTTTACCAAGAAGAGATCCCATACCAAGCCAGAATAAACAGAAGAAAGCACTCCAATCTCTCTCAAGGATGACCTACCAAGTATATCCAAATGGAGTACATAAAGAACCTAGCAAGCTTATCCAAGGAAGCACTAGGGGAGAGTAAAAAAAACCCATCCCCTTGGGAGTCCAAAAAATCAACATCTCCATGAAGCCAAGGACAAACATTGGCTAAGAAAAAGTTCGTACTCAAAACAAAACATAAGGTTTATGAGTAGGCCACTCAAAATAATAAGTTTTAAAAGAGTTGAACGACACCTCCCCGATAATATCTCCTTCATAATATTTCGAGAATGAGAGAAGGTCAGAGGCCAAAGAAAGAGCTTCCTTTGATAAGCTATATGCACTCTTATTGTACTCCCTATTGACATGCCGAAAGTCAAGAGAAAGAAAAGAGGCTTTGATCACAGAGATTCTGTCACACCAATAATGTAGGTCTAGTGCTGCAAGGGTTGCCTCGGAATTTTCCCAATTTATAATAACAGAATAATTTCCACACACGTGTAGGACAGGAAGACCAATAGCAGCCGCAAAGTACAACAAACCCCAAAAAGCAAGCAACTCTGCCCTCGTATTGGTACTAGTCCCACAACCCATTTTTATAAGGAAGAAATGGGACTGATTCCCGCACTGCCAATATTTGAAGCCGTAACCCCATCGAAAAAATCAGAGGGGTAGTTGATGTCAGAGCTTTTCCAAAATCCCTAGGCTTCTTTTTGGGATTAGCCACATGAAAGGAAAGTACCCGATCCAAAATTTTGTTGCAGAGAGGGACAATATCCGGAGGTCTATCTTCAAATATACAATTGTTGCGAGATAACCAGATGTTCGATATAAAGAAGAGAGGCAAGTGGAGATAGCCCTGGTCTTGCTTGAACCAACTATCAAAGTTTTCCATAAGAGTCTTGGTCCTGCCTCCAAGGAATCCTTCTCCACTCTCATTCTATCAGGAGGACCTAGCATTCACATGGAAGATGACTCTCAAATCCCAACTGTTGGGAGAGGTTCAATTAAAATCCATCATGGTGATTTCAAGAATGTTCTCTATGTTCCCTCTCTTGTAGCAAATATGTTGTTTGTTTATCAGATGACCCATACAGGCTCTCCCATGAGACTTACATTCGAATCTAACTCAGTTGAAATCATAGAAAAAGATACTGAAAATCTCATAGCGAAAGGGATTGCTAATCATGCCTCAAAGGCATATGATTTCTCCCATTTCCTGCATGTTTCACATCCAAAAGCTTTATTGAATCATGTTGACAACATCAACAAGCTATGGCATGAGAGATTGGGCATCTCAATTTCAAATATCTCCAACAACTCCACAATGACAAAATGGTTGAAGGCTTGCCTCTTATCCAAACTTCATATGGATTATGTCATGGTTGCTTGGTAGGTAAGCATCCAGAGAATATGTATGAAGTTGGGAAGGAAACTAGAGTTGCCTCTATACTTGATCTGATACACAGTAATGTTTCAGGACCTATCCCTACAACATCAAACAATGGTTCCAGGGATTTCCTTACCTTTATTGATGATTGTTCCATGTTCTGCTGGGCATATTTTATGAAACATAAATCAAAGGTATTCAAAATTTTTAAATTTTTTAAATCTTTGATTGAGAATAATTATAGGAAAAAGATCAAGTCCATTAGATCATATAATGGAGGTGAATACATTAAGAGATATTTTCAACATTTTTGTGAATTAGAGGGGATTCGAATGGAACATGCAGTTCCATACAAACCACAGCAGAATGTGTGGATGAGAAGAAAAATAGATCATTGAAGGAGATGGCAACATGTCTTCTCCAAGCCAAGAATCTTCCTCCTTCTCTTTGGGATGAAACTGCAAACTGCGCTTCATACATTCAGAATAGAGTGCCTCGAAAATATGTGGTTGGGGCCACTCCATTCGAAGCACTGCATGGGCATAAGCCCAATGTCCCTCACTTGAGAGTTTTTTGTTCCAAAGCTTGGGCCAGAATACCCATGGATAAGATAAAGGCCTTCCAAGCCCAGAGTAGCGAATGCATACTATTGGGATATGTTGAAGATACAAAAGCATATAAGTTAATGGAACTTGCAACTAGGAAATGCTTCATAGAGCGAAGTGTTTAGTTTGAAGAATATTAGTTGCTTGATCTACCACCATCTAAAGCACAAGAAGGTATAAACACTCTTCCATTTCCTTTTGATGATGATATTTTATCACATGTTTCAGATTCAAATGAAGAGGAACAAGATCAACATGATCTTGATATTGAAGTTGTACCTCATGAGAATCTAGATCTAGATCCAGCTCCCATCCCAAATCAGTGGTCTAAGCCTAAATAGTCCCAAAAGCTCATTGAAGCAACTGGAGATGGTGCTAGGAATCCAGAATACAAAAGGAGAACAAGGTCCCAGTATCAGAAGGAGAATGTTGCACTTTCTCACACAGCTTCCCTCTCTATAGAGTGGTGCAACAAACTTCCAGGAAAGTGCTACTTGAAGATAGCGAATGATCCACCATTTGGCCCGCAGAAGAACAAAAGTGATCATTCCATTCATCCTCTAGAAATAAGAAACACATACAACATCCATCAGATCAAAAGAACATTGAGAGGTTCACATGCACAGATTCAGGATGTCGCTGCACAGAAGAACCATGTTGTTGCATAGTGCTGCAAATTGCAACAAAATTTGTGCAATTTATTTCCCAAAGAGGAAGATTTTCTCCTAAGTATAGCTTGTATTTCCTGTTCCTGCTTATTTTGAGGAGGATGGGTTTCCCATGAGGTTTTCCCCATTTTCCTCGGTTTATTAAGCAACGTTTAATTCTTTTAGATTGTAATGGGTGACATTTGTCCTAGTTTTCAGGGTCCACAGTTGTCCAAGTTAGGACTAAGGGGGGGTGTTAGGATTCTATAATCCTCCATTGTCCATCTATAGTCTATTATATCATTTTTCCTAACTTAGGAGTCATTTACTTGAGTTTGGTGCCACCATGATATTGGGTTCACCAATTCCATTGGGTCCACTAGTGCCATTGGTGCCATTGGTGCCACCAGTACCAACCACTAGAGTCTGGGGAACACATATAGAGGTTAAATTCCACTTACTGCATGTTCATGCATCCGTTAATGTGCCTCTGAGACCAATCCCTACATTTTAGGAGACACTCTAAGTGCCACCAGCAACCTCCATCAATTGATTGTGCTAGGTAGGTAATTATGCTAAGTTAACCTCCAGTTACATTCAGTTAGATGTCCTTCAGTTTAGTTAGCGCCATTCTTGCATGGTTGCATGGGAGTAGGCGCATTTTCTCACCTACGTCGTTAGTTTAACTAGTTTGACTGATTGATAGACTAAATTAGACATGTGGGGTTAGACTAGTGTGCTCCCATAGTGATTTAAACACTTCTAGTTAGCTATTCAGTTAGGATTGACTTGGTAGATTTGAATCTTATCCACACGATTTGAATTCTCCTTATTGTAACAATGTTGTATACTCTTGGAATTAATGAAGATTAATATTGTAATTTACTGATAAATTCTTATCAGTTTTATCTGAAATTTGTCTTGTTCAGTGTACATTGTTCTTACTATTCCACTGCAAAATTCTACCTTTCAATTGCACTCATTGCAAGTAGATCAATGGTTCAATAAATCAAACACTAACCCCCTCACAAAGAAAATCTCTCCTTCCATTCTATGCAAAAATTCTCCAGTGATTCTTCTATTGTAAATTATGTGCATAGTTTACCGGTGATTTCTCCGGTATCCCACTGTAGGATGTTGTTCCACGTTTGCACATGCACACAATATGTCGTCAGCATCAATCACATGTATAATCTAGAGACCATTATTCTAGTAAACCAAAATATATGATTGAAACCAGAAAGAGTCAAGTATACATACCATCTAGTCCCTAGACTTGTCTAAGAGGTCGAGGCATCTCTGAATCTCCTCGATAGTCCATTCCTGCATATGGATAATCCTGAATGAGGATCAAAATCTGTTGCCACTACGCAAATAACTCCTAGGTGAAGAAACAACCTATTAGATTGCCTCCATCCTAGATCATCATCTCACACCACTGCCTCATACGAGGCTCGTGTGGTCCCCCGTCCCTCACCACCAGATGTGGTCGCAGTGTCGGTAACTGCTCAAGAAAGAACAAAGTTTTGTGCACCACAGAGTCATTCAGAGTTTGTTTTTCATGCCATTCGTAGGGACAGATTTAGTGTTTTGCGCTCTATCCACCTATGGGACTCACGTATCATGCTATCCCTATATTTTTTCGGGCAATTTAACGAACTTACCTTGATTTGCATGCCAATAGGAAAGTCAAACCCCTTTTGTATTGGCATGTTCACGATCCATTTGCTCCATCCATACTACAAACTCTACGTTATTTTACCACCATTCAGCATCCCGCAAGGAGGCCCCACTAGTGTTCCACTGTATTTTTCTCCCCGTCATCCATGATTCCAACATCACCTCTTTTGGCACATTGAACACTTCCTCCTTGCTTGACTGACCAATTTAGAGTTTGTGTTAAGCTATTTTCTGACTCCTTAAAGAATGAAAATATTGTCGAGCAAGATTGCTTCCTTTCATGCTCATTAAAGTATTTGAAAGAGTGTCTATGTGGTATTGTTAAATCCTTTTTCAACTATGTAGACCAATTAAATAAAAGGATCACCCTATAACCTTCCAGCTAGGAATGTTTTCATTTATATCCTTTTATGCTTTTGTGGACATTGGGACCGTACTCTATGAAAAATCTCACTTATGGGTTGTATTTAAGGTCTTTTCCAGCAAAAGATCGCTAAGCAAACTTGGTTATGTTCATGCTTTTGATAGTATTTGAATGACCATCTAATCACTATAGGTTTATCCTTTTTTTCTTGGTTGGAATACCTACCAAAAAAAAGTCTCTTTGCCCTTTTGGCTAGGAGAGTTCTCCTTTGTACACTTTTATCCCTTTTCAGGCTTAGGAGACTACTGCATGAAAAAGAGATTCATTGGAGTCTTCATTATGTTTTTAGAGTCTCTAAACATGAAAACACCATTGAGCATTTACTGTCTTGGGATCAACAAAAATCCATGAGATAGTATCATACTGAGCATACTTCTATCCCTTCTTTGATCCCCTTAAACTATGAAGAAGGACCAAATGGTGCCTTTCAGTGCCCACACATACTGCATATGGTGTCACATTATGGAAACATTTCCCCCATTGGGTCTCCTTTGTTTAGAGTTTTCTATGATGAGTGTCCCTTGGATCCCCTAGATATCACTTGTCCAGTCCCTTCCCCAAGTATCTCCCATTGCAGTGATTTGCCCAATTCCACAACTATGATCCCCTCCCCATGAGTTAGTGTCATTTGCTGCCAAGTCATCTCTGCTGTTATACTATGAACAAAGGAAGTTTGAGTCCCCCATACTCCCCTGCCCTTGTTCCCCATTCAATGTCAAAATCCTGTTATTTTTCCATATCTATGGTTGTCCCCCTCCTGCTTCTATCAAGGAAAGCTCATTTCCTTGATAGTTCTAGGTATCCCCCTATCGATGTCAATACATCAATTCGAGAGGATAGATACAAAGGTCCTTGTATCTTGGATTCATCCACCTCGTTAATGAGTACCTTGAACCACTTGAAAGGATTCCTTAGTGCCTTTTGGGTTGTTTGTGTCTCACGTGCTCGACTTCAACTACAATATCTCACCGATGATATTCGTACGAGGTATAGGTTTCTTGATTATTTGGTCGAAGACCCGGTTGTCACCTGACTCTAGCACATTGGCGAATCTCTTTGAGACCTATACAGTTTCATGTCCTTTATGATATCCAGGTTGTGTTGGATACATTGTTTACAATCCCCGCAATATCATGCTTCCGTATATTATTTTACCTCAGATATTTTGACTCTTAGCCATTGAGTCCATACAGTTGTGTACACCTTCAAATTCAAAAGAGCATCAGTTGTTGTGATATTGCATTCCAAGAGAATGTTATTATTTCTATGTACCTATTCTTCATATCTATATTTGTATTCAGCCTCCCATTGAGGCCACCATTATGTACTACCAATTATATCTATTAATCGACTCCCATTGTTTGAGCCTTGATCCCCATTTTTATATAGAGACATTGATATGAGCATGAGTATTCCTAGATCGTCGATATATATGTTTGATATTATATGTACCTCATCCATTTTTTAGAAGTAATACAAATAGAAAGCCACTATAATACGAATGAGGAGACTCCACCCCTTCACGAACCTCTCTGGGTTCTCCATTGTTGTCACTATTTCTCCCTTGATCCTATGGTGCTTGTTGACCATACGATGAGCTCCTTTCCTAAAACATCAAGGGGAAATCTATTAACACAAAAAATAGTCTACATAGCTCTTTATCGTCCACACCATAATTATACATCATTATTCCCTCCATTTTGACCTTCATAATTAAATCCCTTCCAAATTGGTGCAAGTAATCATTATTCCTTCCCTCATAAATATAGAGAATATGTGCATTTATTGCAACAAAACCCCCATTGTCCCAAAAAAGGACCAAAAAACCCTAAAATGAGAATGAGTAAAAAACCATGGACAAATACCATGCACTTCATAAAACCATGGACCAATACCATGGGAAAGAAAATATTAGATCATCCTATAAATACATTGTGAAGGTCTCCCCACAAAAACATTTTGATCACACTTTGAACCCTTTCACTTTTTTTACTTCATACTTTTGCCACACCACTCCATGTTGTATGTTGAGTTTAAGGCTCTATACACTCCTTGATTTAGATTCCCTTTGAAAACCCTATATGGAGAAAATCGGAGAACCAGATCGTGAGAGATGTTGGACCACATCCTCAAACGGCTGTAATGACCCATTTTATAAAGGTATGTTGTATTTTCTTTATTGATTAGAAGAAAATCAGAAAATATTAAAAATATAGTTTGTTTATTGTTTAAGACAAGGTTGAATGTTTTTTTCTTGCACCATGAACTCTACCCTTAGATCCATTTGATCTAAGGTAGGTTATTTTGCATGCATCTAGAGAGAAATCTCCACTACACCATATAAGGGAGATGGGTTGTGACAGAGCGAAACTTGAATTCTCGGGTCATATGTGTCTTAAACTCACCTTATTCTTACAAAATGGTTTTGAAACTATATTGGAAGTAAGATAATTGTAATATGGTTCTCAAAATTTATTTTTCAGACAATAGGCATGTATTCATTGTTGATTAGACTAAAATGCAGGGATAAAATGTTATAATATCAAATGGTCAATTCTTCAAATTCCATCTCATTGCATATTGTTCAAATTTAAATGAGATATCCCTTTCCATCTCTAGTAAGTTCATATTTTATTTATATTTTGATTATCTAATTGAATCTATTTTACTTGTCCATGTGAATCTATTTTACTTGTCCATGTGAATCTGAATAATAATGTATTTTATTTTGCACGATCCCGATTTATGATTGATTTCGGATGCAGAAGATATTCCACTAGTTCTAAAACGTCCTAAGTTGTTATTAGGAGCAAGATACCGCAAGAAATTGATAGATGGAAATGGGAAGCCACTTTACCCTGCCAATTGTAACATGACATCTTCCATCCAAAATCCTCAGTCATAGATGGTAATTCTACATGAGTTGTATCTCTTTTATGACACCCCAGTAGTATGTGGTTGTTTAACCCCTCTGATTTTGTTTAGTCATCTGGAAGTTCTAGTGATCCAAAGTATGACGTCAATGCCACCTAAACATCTCTATTAGGTGATCCAAAAGGTTGCATGAGTTGAGGGAAAAAAATGTATGAGTATACACCTAATCCGATCCAAATTTTGGAGGGTAGTGATGAATTCTTGATCCCGAGAATTTTCAAATTAAATATAAAACTTGTTACAATCATACTCTGTATAGATCTTGGACGTCTTCTTTACTTGTGCCTGAAGTTGGAACCAAATTCTAATTTTGTGGTAATAGTTCTATGAATTCCAAGTCTAAAATAGATGTTGCAAATTTTGGGTTGTTTATCCTTTCACATATATCCATTCCTCCTAAACAGTGAGGAGCACTTATGCCATTTGCGGTCCTATTTGTTGTCAACTGAATGAATTGAATATAGTTAAATACAAACGTAGCATTTCCATGTATAGTATATGCATGAATGGTTATGTTTTTGAAAATTTTAACAAGGAGAACCTGTTATATATCGACGGCATCCACACACTTATTGGAACATTGTAGGGTTCATAAATAGTTCAAGGTGCTCAAATTGTTTATTTGAGGAACACTTCAATGACTAGGAGTTCTTTATGAAAACAAAACCGTCTAGATTTTTTGTTGTGCATGCAATATGTAGTTTGTCTCATGGTGACGATTTATTAATAAACTATAACTTTTGTAGACCACCAACCTATCGTCATAGAGACCCTGCATTGCGACTACCTTTAGACTTCACCTTGGGGTGTAAGACAAAACATTGATTAGCTGTATATTTCAAATTTCAATGGGATTGATGTTAATGTATTTCTCAATTTGAACTTTTATGTTATAAATTGTTTTCATTTGAACATTTACGATTGGAATAAATTCTCATTCTTATCTAATCATTGTTTGGTATAATGTTGGAACAAACCAATTGCATTGTGCTTACTAATATCATCGATGCAATGTCTAATATTTTTGAAATAAATATTTTGATGATGAACGACATATCTACCATCTTTTGTTGCACCCCACTACAAAGTCTAATCGAGAGAAGTCTGCAAAAAGAGCATAACTCAGAGAGGAAGCATACCAAGCATGGTTGAATCAACCACCTATTCAATTCCCACTATGTGCAAAATCACTAATTAGGAATGACCACAGTAATAATAGTTCTTCACATGTTGGAAATGGATGCAATGAAATATAGGTTGGTATGGATGAGTTATTAGGGCATATGAGTTCCATGGATGCAATGGTGTTACATACATTCCAAGACAATGAGCTAGGGGATGACACTCATATATTGATACCTTCTTCAAAAGCCTTAAATTGGCTTCTACTACCTCTATATTTGGACTTGGCCAATCAGAGTCTACCTAGCCGAGGACAACAATGTTACTATACAACTTGAATGCAATGTATGGCATGCCAGACATGTATTTCTGGACACTTTTTGAGGTAACTAACCAACAACTCCCTTACATTTTAATGAATCGTGTCACACAATCAACATTAAAAATGGTTGATTTAATGAACATTAAATTTCATTATACATTTATATTTTCCACTAACTAATGGTTATTCAAAGATAAGGTACTCCTAAGTGATAATATATTTCCCAACAGTGGTGAAGAGGCAAAGCAAATGTTAAAAATGTTGGGTGTTGAGTACATATCATATCACGTGTGTTCCAATTATTGTATTTTATATAGAGGTAAATATGAAAACATGAAGATATGTCCACAAGGTGGGAATGAAAGGTACCCAAAATAGAAAAACAAGTATAAAGAACATGGTCCTCCTCATAATATATTGAGCCACATGCCTATAATCCCAGGGACTAAAGGCTCTTTCGTTGCAAAAAATTAACTATGCTGTAGAGATGGCATGCCTCACATCGAAGTGAGGATGGATTTATGTGAATCTAAACATATTCAATAGCCATGAAGCATATAGTGGATACATGGCTCGATATATTCATGGATGAAGTATAGAGCCATCGATCGAGCATAGACATGGAAGGCATCAATCCATATTCCCCGAGTCCAAAACTCCAAATATTCTATTTGTCCTATAGTAGTGATCAACAATAATACCCCCCCAATGGTTATCCATGAAGAATGGACATGTTATGTTAGCTCTTATAGTTCTTGGTAGAAGGCATCTGAAGAATATGGATGTTTACCTACAACCATTGAGCGATGAATTTAAGGAATCATGGGAAGGTATAAAGGAATGTGATGTATCAAGACCCATCCAACAAATAGGAGTTTTACGTTGTATGGAATATGTGCATACACCACACTTCATTATTTAGGATTTGGATATTTCTCTAGTGAATATGTTGTTTGTTTTGTTTATATTCAAAGCAATATTTTTTGGCCTATTTAATTCCATGTGATTGTATTGATCTTCAACACTAATTTGCTATGTATACCATAACATTGTAGGTCTTGTAACAAGAGGTTATCATGGATGTAAATTTTGTGGACCTTTTATGAAGGCTAGATGGTCCAGTGAAATAAAAAATCCATTGTACTACTGCTCAAGGGTATTCTTCCCCAAAAAACACCTTTTTAGAAGAGCAACATCTACTTTCAATGGTAAAATCAGAGAGAACTGAAAGGCCTGAACAATGACATTGATTGGATGGATTTAGGAATATCACAAAGAGAAGGACAAGGAAATTGTATAGATGTTCGACTCAAATGGGGAACCTATGTTCAATGATCTTGAATTATTTAACACCTATGTTGAGAAAATTCCCATCGGGGTGAAAAGAACATCGATATTTTATGAGCTCACACATTGGGAGCATATTAAGATCACCCACTTACTAGATCCCATGCATATATTTAAAAATATTTTTTATTCTTTGTGGAGGCACATATCATCGAAACAAAGTGACACGTTAACTGTCAGGCGAGATCTTATTTCTTCAAATACTAAAAATAATCATTGGTCAATACAAGAAAATAGAGGAGAGGTTGCCTCCTCTTGGTCATTTAAATAAGGTGATGTCCCATGGGTTTTGAAGAAAGATGATATGTTTTTGGAAAATGAAGTTATATTGGGTGTCAAGGCACCTTATTTATATGGGTATAATCTACGATGTTGATTCATTGTAGATGAAAATTTGTCGAATTTGAAATCACATGACCATATCAACATTCTAAGGGTACTTATAATGTCAAAAAAATGTTTTTATTTTTTTAGTTATATCTTTTACTACATGTTAAAATGCAATTAATTTTTTGTGTTCCCTTTGTTGTGTCATTATCTATTTCCTGTGCATGGGTGAGTGAACCATGAATTTCCTGATGACTTGTAGCGTTAGTATATCTAAACCATCTGCATTTGTATGGTGGATCACACCAAAGGAGATTGTCAGTGCTAGCATTCTGCGGTAGTGTTAAGAGATAGCTCATATTGTTTGTATGTTTGAGAAGGAACTACCGACGAGTTTCATGGAATTGAAGGTTCATCTTCTAATTCACTTAGTTGATGAGGTTGAATTAGTTGGGTTGGTCTCATGTCGATTGATGTTATTTTTGGAGAGGTACATGAAAATGTTGAAGGGGTTTGACAAAGGTAAAAACTCGATGGGTCTAGGCTTGAGGGGTACATATTATATGAGTCATTCTATTATTCCAATGAATACATCAAGTAAATTGAACACATACCATGTATAGTGATTTGGGATGATGAACTCAACCATGACAAAAGAGACAAGGAGTTTCTCCAAACAAATGCAAAAAGGAGCATGATAAAGAGCAATTTAGTTATCTTTCATTACTTATATTCACAATGAACTTCATAATCTATATTTGATCTCATACACACTATACATAGATTTGATTTCATGAATACAACAATGAGTTCATAAATTGATGCCATCAATAAATTTATTCTTTGCAACGTGGAGGAAACACAACTATTGGTCGCATTATATGAAGAGAAGAGGAGGAAATGAGACATTTATATGAAATATTTCAGATGGTTGAACGCTAGAAGCATTCCTTATCTAGATCATTTAAAATAAAATATTCCAATGAACTATCCCAATAGTTGGGTTGTTGACCAAGACAAAGATAAATATGATGCATCTAATCATTACCTGCGTGTCAAGGAGGATGCACTAAACATAGGAATCAAATTCAACAACTTAGTAATAATCTCTTTCCGTTATAGATTTCTAACTTTATAATGCACATTTGAATTATATCATGTATATTTTATTGATTGTACAACATCATGTGTCATTCTCCAGACTTGTGAGCAATATCAAATCAGACTTGTGAGTCATATCAAGTCCTATGTATCCTCATAGGATTGAGGTGGTGATGTTGTATTGTAAATCTTGCAAGTAATATCAAGCCGAGTCTTGTGAGTAATATCAAGACTAGAATTGTAAGTAATATCAAGTCAAGTATTCTCATAGAAGGTACCCTATGAGATGGACCTCCAGTTATGGAGATGAGCTTATGAGTAATATCAATACTGGTCTTGTGAGTAATATCAATACTGTATAATTCTGAGTAATATAAAGTCCTACCAATATCCTCATTTATTGAGGTGGCATACTTTACTTGGTAAAGTGACTATACTATGTGATATATTACTAGTCATGGTCATTGAGTGCTATAAGTCTCCTTTAGGGATTAGCTACCCCTAGAGTGATATAATTTAGCATACGACTATATGGCCTAGGGTAATATATATGATCATCAGTACGTATGGAATAATTTGGCTGAGTATGATACGATAATATGGATAAATAATACACATTTGGACCATGTATTAATTATTTAATGATAATGAGATAACACATAGAGAATTCGAATTCGAATTTCCCATGTAAATATCTGAGTGTACTCAAGTTATAAAGCTTCAATTAAATATGTATGGATCAATTAGTGCCTCAGTCAAAGCATCGGTTGAACTATTAATTAATGTAATTAGTTAAGTAAAGAATATATTAATGTTCATCAATCAACATGCATCAGTTAACTACATAGATCCATGCAAAAGTTAATAATAGAAATTGTGCATGGATGGCACTAAGAGTGAATCACTAATGACACTTAAGTTATCATGTTAACCAAGTGATAAAAAATCGGTTAAAGATTGAATTAAGTTCAAGTCAGTTAACATTCAATTCAAGTAAAGTTAACATTCATTTCAAGTCAGTTCACTTTCAGTTCAAGTCAGTTAACATCCAATTCAATTAAGTTGACATTCAGTTCAAGTTAGTTGGCATTCAATTCAAGTAAAGTTAATATTTAGTTCAATACAATGAACATTTAGTTAAGGCTAATTGAGGAAAGGAAGGGCTCTAATGTTTTCATGGGGGGGGTTCTAGTTAGATCATCCTTTTGAATGCACTATGTGGCGCTCTTAGTGTGTTTACTAATCCTCTTATGCACTACCTTCTGCATGCTAGGATTTTTGGCTTGTTATTAATATGCTAGGGATATGGAAAGTTTAATACAATTGTATACATTTGTTTTTGTAGGGTTGCATTGGATCTCTCTTCTCTACTACTGAGGTGATATCTCTTATCAGACAATCTTCTTATTTGATGTAATCCATTCTCTGCAAATTTATTTATCATACTCAAAGAATTGCTAGGTTTTTCATCCTCTGTGTTTGGAGGGTTTTCCCAGGGTATATCTTGTCCCTGATGGTTGATTGATTTATATGGGTGATTTATGGAGCTGATTTATGTGTTTGATATATTTATGAGATTTATATGTGGTTGATATATTTATGTGGTGGATATATTTATGAGATTCATATATGGCTGGTTTATGAGATTCATATGTGCTGAAATTGATCGATAAAAGTTTTAAAGTTCAAGATTCTCCAATTTTTCTCAAACATCGACATGTTTTATATATTAATGGTCAGGTTATTAGAAATATGGCATCGTCATGTGTTCACTTTTTTTGCAGGTGCATTTTTTCTCATCTATGTGGGAATATGGGAACCATTTTCGCACTAAGGATGTCGATGATGGATGTCTTATACAAGACTGTGGAGTAGAAGTCGAGCTCGACCAATCTAGCTGTGCTAGCCACCATAATCAAAACCTAAAACGGGGGAAGTTGGTTATGCCATAAATATACAAAAGATCATTCAAGTGGACTTCTCATATTTCTAGTGTGTTATTTTTAGGTGCAAGTGGTGGGACACATTCGACAGGTATAACCTAAAGAAATATCGTGATAGTGGGTTGATATGTATCAACTCTGGAAGGAAGTGGGATGAAACTAAGGAGCATTATGTTTTCCCAAAACACTGCAACCAAGTGAATTCTTACCCGGATGTGATGGATAGGGATTGATGGTTCGTATTAAGACACAAACCTAAATGTAAACATATGTTTGAGAACAACCATTCTATCATGCCAAGTGA
>LPNX010829477.1:221087-232685 GCA_001517045.1 Pseudotsuga menziesii | reverse complement strand
TCTCCTGTTTTGATATTTAGAGATCGAATCACTGAAGGAAGCCTGCGGCAGCCCTCTATTGTCTGTGCCCACGTAAATCGAACAGATCCATACACTACCGAAGTTATTTCTCCATACAGGTTGCCTGTTCTCTCCAAGAAATTTATTGGCGATAAAGCTTAGCTGTTGGCTTCACCTGGATTCAGTTCTTTGAAGTGGAAATTCTTTGGGTGGCAATTCACATGGCTTCATTCATAAATACTGGGCTGGCACTGTAAATAAGGAGATCATTACATCACGTTACAAGATCTTTCCCATAATATTCACTTTCATTATTATTTTTTGCCTACATGTTAGTAAAGTTACATCACGTGACAAGATCTCTTCCATAATATTTACTTTCACTATTATTTTTTGCCGACATGTTAGTAACGTTACATCACGTGACAAGATTTCCCCCATAATATTCACTTTCACTATTATTTTTTGCCGACATGTTAGTAACGTTACATCACGTGACAAGATCTCCCCCATAATATTCACTTTCACTATTATTTTTTGCCGACATGTTAGTAACGTTACATCACGTGACATCACGTGACAAGATCTCCCCCATACTGGGCTGTAGAGCGCCTCTTGGCGCAACAATAATCCAATCAAATAACTTTTTAATTGTAATTATCTAATTATAAGAAATAATATAAATTATTATGTATAACCCAATTATATAACCTTTTAGTTACACTAAATCAAATAAAACAAGTTTTTTTATTATAAAAATTAAAATTAAAAATGTAAAAATCATAATACCTTCGCATGTTTATTATAACCATTATAAGGTTTATAATAATCATTTATATTCTCGAAGAGAAAAACAAAGGATTCTTAACTTTTCTACCAATAATAAAAATTAAACAAAATATTATAAATTTTAAGTAAAATATTGCGAACCTACCTAAAATTGGAATTGCGATCCCATCATTTTTATCCAGTTTGAGTTTAAAATTGGAATAACACTAATTACAAAGTTATTTTTTCAATAATTTTTATCAAATTTTAGTTTAAAATTGGAATAAATAATACTAATTATCAAGTTTTTGAATTTTTCTGGTAAGGAGGAGTTAAAGCTCTTAAGAGCTTCGAGACGGCTTGATAGGAAGGAGACGACTGGATAGGTAGGAAACATTAATATTAATGCCGAATGAGACTCAGCTGTCATTGATATGATGTTTACATCATGGGTCTTTGACTCAGGTTGATCATGAGCCAGCTGCAGCCATATCCTCGAGATCTCATCGTACACAGTCTCGCTGCCGCCATATCCTCAAGGTTCAACGCCCATCTACCTTCATTCAAGGCAGTGTAGTCCATTGCAAAATGCCAAGAGACCTGGTCCTCATTCTCGTCCTGCAAATTCCTATCATTCTCTTTCTGTAAATTCCTAGCTGGAGCTGCTGAAACATTGTTCTTGTCCTCTGCAAATTAGAACCTGAATCCTATTGCGAGCAGCTGGAGCGGCTGAATCGTCCTCCTGTAAATTAGAATTTCAGGTACTCCTCGTCCTACAAATTCCTATCATTCTCGTCCATTTAGTTTAGTATCTGGATTTTGTACAAGGCCCATGGGGTATGGGTAATTTCGTGCCTTCTTCAAGTTATAAGAGGTTGCATATTTCAGTTACTGGAGATATCTGCGAGTCTGTTGTATGCTTGAAAATCTTGATCTGAACATTCCCATATAAATTTCGTAGCAACGTTTTGTAGTTTGTATGTTCTTATTTCAAACTTTATCAGTTTTTAGAGGTTTGTACTGGTTGTTATACTTTGTAGTGGTTGTTATACCGTAGCATGGATTTATATTTAGTCCTGAAGTGCCCACTGTTTTTCGTTTAGCTGCAAGAACTACAATTTCTTATGCCATCTTAACATAGAGGAAATTTGGATGTGAAACATGATTAGATATATCCTTGATTCCATGGGGAAGTTTTACTTGTTTCTTCTCTAGTTGCTTGTTTATTTAAAAGTTTTGTCCTGTAGTATTTTGGTGGAGGTAAGGTTGTATCACTCAGATATCTCCAGCTAATAGAAATGTGCGGTTGATTTATTTTGAAAATAGTAAACACTAAGACAATTGACAAAGCCACAAGACATCTTTGATGTCTGTCTTTTTAATGGACTCAGTTATAATGAACACAGCGAAATCAGTAAATTTTTTTTAAAAGTTTATTGGGAAGGAACACAGTTATATATTTTCTTTCTTTCCACCATAACGTTAATTAGCATTGGAAAACATTCTTGCAGTACTTCTCAGAATCTATCCAAATCAGAAACTAACTCTTAATAAATCCTTTTGGCACAACCAGTAAACATTCATTGTATAATAATCCATATCGTATCCATTCAAACCGCAAAAAGGCTATGATAATGATCTGGAAATACCAAGGGAGACTCCCAATCACTAACAGGCAATTAGGCCTCAACAAATTCTTGAGAGTAAACATGTGTTCAACAATTACCAGTATTTAACACCTGAAAACCAACAGTACTTCACTCTCTCTACGTATCGATTGTTTCAGACAGTCCCGACTGCTTCCTATATACTATCCAATTAAACTTAAATGCAATACCTACATGTCAAAGAACTCGTTTACTCTTAACAAAGCTCATTAGAAGCAGATCTTATATGGAGCCATGACAGACCTTCCAGAATTGCTGAAATATGCATTTAGGCATTTCATTAACAGACATTGAGGTCCAGTGAGTAGAATGTCTGAAAAGACTTATTGGTGAAGGACTTGGGGCTTATGGGTAGACTTATTGGTGAAGGATTTGGGGGGTTTATGAGTGCATTTATGGGTGAAATGAAGGGATTTTTTAAGTTAAATGGTTTGTTTATCTTAAACTGTCATCAGCTATGAGTTATCTATACAATTTTCTCAAACTGTCTTTATAATCCATACATAGCTCTAAATTATCTATACAATTTTCTCATATGGCAGAAAAAACATATTGCAATCTTGAAAAAATATACTACTATAATACAACAACACATTACATTCACTAAATCCATTGTGTTTAAAAATTGAAATAAACTAAATTAAACAAAAACTTATTATTAGGTTTCTAAAGTTACTGCGATCGATTCTTTGTGAGAGTAAAGGATCTTTCATGCAGATCAGAAGTAAAGTTTGCTTGAAACTAAATATTTTTGGACAGTGGAAGTGGGATGCAATAAAACAAGTCCACTTCCCAATTGTTCTATATCCGTCCTTTCCCCAAAAACGATTCGGGTAAATTTTACCAGCATATAGATATATATCCAATTAAAAATAATAATTATAAGGACTGAAACGTTTCCATCCTTAAGCCAAGTATGAAAAGATCAGAAGAAGATCAAGATCAAGATCTTGGACTAGCAAAAGAAGATCAAGATCTGAAAGTAGATCTGCATATGACGCCTCGAGCATGAGTTGGATAACGACCAATTTTGTTGTTTCGCCTGGTGAACATGACCCTTTCCATCCAATCCTTTTTTGAAAAATTTCGTCAAATACTCCCCATAAGAAAACCCCTGGTACAATGGAGGATGCTCTTCGCCTATCAATTCTCTCCTTGGCGAGACCATCACATCAAGCGGTGGGCTGCAAAACACGGCCCATGACATTCTTGATCGATCCTTGTGCACCAAGCCCCTATGCTCAATGCTCTTGTATCTCCCGTTACTCAATATCTGCTCATCAACAAACATACAACTTATTAACCTACAGCACTAACACCAATTTTATTGGTTTATTGCCTAAACCATTGGATCTAATAAGCTATATATATATATATAGGGTACGCTGAATATGGTGACTAGCCGAGTGCGGTTAAGCCACATGCTCTGTAATAATTTGAGATATGGAGGTAGTGCATATCAAACCAGGGTTTAGAATATAGGTAGTTATTATGAACGTACATCCATCTGATCAGCTATGTTAACAACCAGAGCGCCTGGAACGCACTGGACATCAAGCCAAGCTCCATCTTTGCGAATTTGCAGCCCTGGGATTTGGTCATGAAGAAGAATTGTCAGGACGTTGGGATCAGAATGGGAAGCCAATCCCAGATCTGGTTGAGGACATGGTGGATAGTAATTTATTCTCATAAACAACCCCTTCCTCTCCCCTCCCACGCTCTCGTTCAGAGAGTTTTCAGTCTCAAGGCCCAGATCACGTGACAGTGCCTTCATCAACAGTTCGAATAACTTCGACAGCTCTCTGCCGTATTCATCCATAGCTTCCCTGCAACCACAAAATTCCTCATCAGACCTTCAAGGCTCCCCGAATCCCTACACAAATACAGTAAACAGAGATCAATATTTTGAAAGAAAATGAGGATGTACGTGAAATCAGAGAGTTGTATGGACCATTTGGTCATGTCCCTCTTATCAGGAGGCCAAATAGCGTTATAGTAATAGTCTCCCCAATCCAACTTTGTCTCTGAATCGGGTGAATATCCAATTTTGCTGCCATAGCCGGTGATATTTTGTGCTTCGTTAGCGTAGGCTTATTTCTCTTCAGTGGGAAGTTGGAAGAAGGCCTTGCTCGTTGCTTACACTTGAGCAATAAGAGAATTGGGGCTGCCATGATTTATGATCTGCAAGAAACCCCAATTCTTTGCAGCCCTCGAAATTTGTGCAGCGATGGTGTCATATTGATCCTTGCAGAAATGATCTTGTTGTGGGGCGCTCGATCCTAGCTGTAAGTCAATAATGGGAACTTGGAACCTGTCTGGATAATCATGGGTTTTCTCCAGCCGTCTCACGTACTCGGGTGGAACCGTGTGGATTCCACTGTCTGCCAAGGTCTGCACTCGACTAAATGCCCAGTTCTAATCCTTAGCCATAACCTCTTATTTAAGGTCTGTACTCTGCTGAAGCACAAAGTTACCTCTTATTTAAGGTCTGTACTCTGCTGAAGCACAAAATTTCCTTTGATTCAAAATTGAATAACAAGGAAATGCTATTAATTTTATGCGGAAGGAACAATTCAAGAATTCTCAAGGAACGGATAAGGAGCGGCGCATATCCTGTTTGAAGAAAAGGATAAGCGTTATGAAAAAGTATCTTGGTACGGCTTTCTGCAGATCATCAGAAAGCTATGTTGCAAATTGCTATCTTGTTAGGTTGTATTTTGGTATCTTGGGACGCTGTAGCCTGCGACAGATACGTAATGCATATGCCCGTTTGAATAAAGGACAAGCGTTGTAACTTGTGACGCGTGTGGAAGATTTACTGAAATTGTAGTTTGTATTGTTTAAATGGTGATTTTTACTAAGGCGTTTCAACAAGTGGGAGTCGACTCCCCGAAGTTAATGTTTTTTTTTTTCAGCTCCAAGATGCTTTCATCCGACGATTGGGTTAATGTGTTTCGTTGAATTTGATTTGCTACCTGCTGATTCGGTGATCTGGCACCTGCTCCTTAAATGCACATGGCACCTACTCCTCAAATGCACACACATGTAGGTCGACCTGACGTCCTCCATTGAGCGCCCCAGCACGGGCCCGTCTGGCTGCCTGGTGACCGGCGTTGGCGATGGGACCGGCAGTGTTGCTGCTTTGTGGGTCTCAAGGGGTGCTTTGTGAGGCAGAGACTCCGCAGCAGTGGCGACGGTCAAGGGGTGATTTGTGAGGCAGAGACTCCGCAGCAGTGGCGACGGTGGCGTCATAAGGAGGATTTCCCATCGTCGACTTCCTTGGCTGCTCTGACTGGTTTATAATTTCACAATAATATAAATCACAATTAAAGAAGTATGAGAGAGGAATTATAAAGTCAAACTTTTCATCGAAGTATGAGAGAGGAGGGTTGAGGTTTATAATTTCACTTGGGTGTTATCCCTCGTAGTTTTCCTTCACGTTCACTGCGGTTACTTTGTCTTTCCCTGCAAAACCCATTCATACAGAAAGTCATGAACACATGACAGAGTAAACTCTCAAACATCATCATTAAAGGAATTTTGGGGTCTAAAATGGGCCTCCTAAGGAAAATAATAAAATAATAGGTAAAATAATAAAATAACAGTTAAAATAATGAAATAATATTTATTAATTTTCGAGGAAGAAAGAAAATAACTACTTTTTGTGTTCGTATTTTCGACATATCTCCCTGTGTTTTTACTCAAATTTCGATCGGGAGAGCTCGTTGATGTCATCATCACGTTTTTTCAAGTATTTATTTTTTTTGGGTATCGGGGTCCGTCAAAAGTATGCAGTGTGGGTACTCGTTGGATGCAGAATCAAATTCCGCATCCAACGAGCTCTCCCGATCGAAATTTGAGTAAAAACACAGAGAGATATGTAGAAAATACGAACAAAAAAAGTAGTTTTTTTTATGACAAATATGTCAATTCAACCATTATGGTTGACTCATTTTATTGAAATTCGATTGGTTCTTGAATTCCAACTCACAAGAACTCATTTTGGCACGTTTTCTTATAAGGCCCATTTTAGACCCCAAATTTCCTCTAATGTTACAGAATACAATCAAAACAAATAGAAAACAAATATAATAAAAACAAATACAATATAACTAAAAAGAAATAAGTAATAAAACTATACATTCAGGATTGAATCACTTCACACACCAAAATTTGCTCATCTTATCACTCGGCAACTATCATATCCTTCTCAAATATGACTCCCTTAGCAACCAGCAACGATATCTTCGTGAAAATGAAAGGGTTAGACAAAGATAGGCTTGAATCCAAACTGAAAATCAAGACTGAAAACAAAATAAAGCTGCTCTGGCTGGTTGAGGTTTATAATTATAAGGTCAAACTATTCATCGAAGTATGAGAGAGGAGGGTTGAGGTTTATAATTTCACAACTTGTCCTTTATCCCTGGCAGTTTTCCTTCACATTCACTTCGGCTACTCTGTCTTTCCCTGCAAAACCCATTCATACAGAAAGTCATGAACACATTACAGAGTAAACTCTCAAACATCATCATTTACAGAATACAGTGAAAGAAGAAATTGTGCTTAATAAATCCAGGTTTAAGTTGGATCTATGCTGGTTATATTTCCATATGTGTAAAAAAAATATACAGAAAAAGACACATCCTATGAACATAGAGCAGTGTGTGAAAAGAACATAGTTTGTAGAGGCTTCAACAGGTTGGTCTCCTGAAAAATTATGAGGACAAAACTTCAAAGCATGTGATATGAATGGATAATTGCAACTTGAATAAACATTATACACAATAGTTGATTGCAAAATAGCAACATTCCAGCAAGACCAAACAGTAGTTGCGTTGGTCTCAACATGTAGAAATTCAATGTAATAAGCATATGTGAATGCATACCTATTGTGTTGCCTCGAGAACTTTGAGATAATATGGATGATACTGATTAGTAGGAAGAAGAAATATCTTTATTGACAATAATGCCTTCAAATTCCTTTCCATTCCTTGCAATAAATTCAACCATATTTTCTACTACACACTTTAAGAATGATGGTGGTTCCAATATTGGTGCAATTTCCTTACGAACTTGATTTCCTTAAGTCTGAAATAAAGGAAAGGATAATATTGAATTTAAATGTATTTATAAAATTAAATTTAATGAAAAAAGTGGAGTGGAAAAATACAAGACAATGTTTGTGTTGATAGGATTTTTGTAGCAAACTAGTGTGGATTATGGAGAAACCTTGCTCCTAAGAAAAAGGTTGGACATAAACCTTGCTCCTAAGAAAAAGGTTGGACATAGTTAGGGTAGTTTTGGCTTTAAGAGGCAGCAATAGGTGGGCAATATATTTGATGGATGCAAAGTTATGCTTCTTGAATGACATCTTAGAAGAAGAAGTCTATGTAAACCAAACACATGAGTATGAAAATAGAGGTAAGAGCACATAATTTATAAGCTAGAAAAATCTTTGTATGATTTGAAAAGAAGTTCATAGAGCTTGGTGCATCAAAATGATTCAAACTTTCGTAGTAATGGTTTCTGTAGATGTAAGAGTGAGCCCACTTGTACACCAACGCATGTCATCAAGATAATATTATGATTTTTTTTCTTGATGTTGATAATATTTGATATATGCAATTTAATAATATATTATTTCAAATTAACTGAAGATATAGCTGAGATGGAAGAACTTGGCTTGTTGAAGAACTTGAGATTGCCTCATGTTTTGACTCGAAATAACTATGGATTCGTCTATTTAAACTAGGACTCTCCTATGCTAAGATTTCTAAGAAATTGTTGTTACATGTTACACAAAACTATATACAAAAAACTTTGCAACCATTACTAATGCAAAGACATAAGAAATGGCACAAAATCACATTATATTAAGAGGGCCCCAAAAATTACATTCCATTCAATGGTCTCTACAGTAAGTTGTATTCATTAATATTGATCTATATTCATGACCTTGTAGCTACAAATCATCTTAAGTTGCAAATCATCTTAAACAAGCTTGAGGGTACCAATAAAGTTAAAATTTTCAATATTCAAACTTTACCATGGAATTTTTAGAATGTAATATTAAAAGATTTAGATTGATTTGAAGAGCTTATGATACAAATTATGAGTGTAGTCAAGTGATTCAAGACACACATGATGAAGGTATGACTAACCAAAAGGTTATTATTCAAGTGACCAAGGACACACATGATGAAGGTGTGATTGACCAAAAGGTTATTGAGAATCAAGATAGCATTATGTTGTTTGTGCGCAATGTGATTGTAGTGGCTAATGAGAAATGAAAGAACCTAGATCACATTCAATAGTAATGGAACTAATAGGGTTTATGTTGTCACTTGAGACCAAGAATATATGGCAGAAGTAGGGGATATTTTGTATATGATACACTTGTACATATGGAAGGTCTTATTTAGATCATATAGATATATCACATAATAACACTCAAAGTTTATGTGTACAACAACAATTAGATATTTGTACAACAACAATTAGATATGTTGAACTTTGGCTTTTTGGAATGTTTCTATGCTTAGAAAATTTCCATTCTCATTTATTATGTCAAGCTTTGTTATCAAATTTTTATACTACTAATACACACATTGTACAACTATTAAATTTTCTTAATATTCATTAAGTACCAAAATATACAATGTACACTTATTAACCTTTTCTACGTTCATAATTCCCACAACTACATTCCATTGCCATGAATTTTGAGAGTTCTAAGAAATCCATATAAATTTACACATATTGTATATATATTATCTTTCCTTAATACTCATCTACTACCAAAATATATTTCCCAAAACTATATTTCATTTATAGTACCCCCCCCCCACCACCACCACCACACACACATATATATAGAGTATATACTTACTAACTTTTCACATGATTCGTAGTTTCCACAACTATTGATTAGATTAATTATTTGTTTATTGTTTATGTTCAACTTACGAAAAGATTTTTTCTAGCGTTACAAACAAATTTTCATATTTTAGTTGTTTTTATATTAGGTTGAGTTGCATTGTTTTCATTTTAAAAGAAACGTCTTTTCATTTATATGCAATATCTCATGTGTGCTCAAAACCGTCACTTTCTTTGATGCACACACACACACACAAGAAACTCTCTCGTCACTCACTAAGTTCAAAAATAGCTTAAATCTACTCACTTAATACCTCCATAGGAGGGCACAAAAGAATCTTGTAGTTTAGGTAGGATTTTGGCGCTAGGAATCCAAATAATGCCCCTTAATCATTTTTTCACTTGAAAAACATAGTTGTTGTCCTTAGGGTGCTATAAAAATCCTTCTAAATCAAGTGGTCGTGTATAGCCACACGGGGTAAGTGAAAGAGCGGCGCCGCGCCATAGGAGGTCAAACCCAAGGTAGCGGGTGTATGTTCTCTCAAGTGGGCTCACCACCACTTGTTGAAAAGGAGACAACCCTATACCGTTCGAGGGATAACTGCTCTTTCTCCACTTGATGAAGGTACTTAGTGACCAACTTAGGATGTCATTCCTTATAGGTGACTATCGTGGAAGCCGACAGTACCTGAGACAGATTTTGTCGAACTAGTGGATTTCATCACTGCTAGTATCTTCATTATAACTGACTCTTTGTTACCTCTACGGGATAATCACTTGGTGGATTTCATCACCATCAAGGAAGATGTCCTTTGAGAGGCCTAGTTACATTTGAGTGGAAGGACGATAGGTCTTTAAGGTTATTGTTTTCACTACGATATATTGTTGTACGATTTTCACATTTTCCTTTAAAAAACAATTTTCCAAACAATTATTTATGCTAACGAACCCCTTCTAGCATAAGCATTTCCTTCTAGGATAAGCACACTCGCTTATGCTAGAAGAAAAGATAGCATTTGCTAGCTTACCAATAGAAAAACATTGTCCATTGTGATTGGTGGTTGCTAGCTTATACCTTGAGCTTGTGCCATGTGCCCTATTTTGAAATTAGCACATGGCACAAGATCAAGGACTTCTAGCATAATCATTTCCTTCTAGCATAACCACAAATGCTTATGCTAGAAGGAAAGCTAGCAGTTGCTAGTTGTCCAATAGAAAAACCCTGGACATGGTGATTGGTGGTTGCTAGCTTATACCTTGAGCTTATGCCATGTACTCTATTTTGAAATAAGCACACGTCACAAGATCAAGGAAAGCTAGCGACTGCTAGATTTCCTTCTAGCAAAAGAATTTCCTTGTAGGATAAGAACACATACTTATGCTAGAAGAAAAGCTAACAGTTGCTAGCTTTCCAATAGAAAAATCATGTCCATGGTGATTGGTGGTTGCTAGCTTATACCTTGAGCTTGTTCCATGTGATATATTTTAAAATAAGCACATGGAAAAAGATCAAGGAAACCTAGCGACTGCTAGCTTTCCTTCTAGTATAAACACACATGCTTATGCTAGAAGGAAAGCTAACAGTCGCTAGCTTTCCAAAAAAAACCTGTCCATGGTGATTAGTGGTTGCTAGATTATACCTTGAGCTTGTGCCATGTGCTCTATTTTGAACGAATGCTAGCTTTCCTTCTAGCATAACACATATGCTTATGTTAGAAGGAAAGCTAGCAGTCGCTAGCTTTCCAATAGAAAAACCTTGGGCATGGTGATTGGTGGTTGCTAGCTTATACCTTGAGCTTATGCCATGCATTCTATTTTCAAATAATCACATGGAACAAGATCAAGGAAAGCTAGCGACTGCTAGCTTTCCTTCTAGCATAAGCATTTCCTTCTAGGATAAGAACACATACTTATGCTAGAAGGAAAGCTAGCAGTCGCTAGCTTTCCAATAGAAAAATCATGTCCATGGTGATTGGTGGTTGCTAGCTTATACCTTGAGCTTGTGCCATGTGCTCTATTTTGAAATAAGCACATGGCAAAAGATCAAGGAAAGCTAGTGACTGCTAGCGTTTCTTCTAGCATAAACACACATGCTTATGCTAGAAGGAAAGCTAACAGTCGCTCGCTTTCCAATAGAAAAACTCTGTCCATGGTGATTGGTGGTTGCTCGTTTATACCTTGAATTTGTTCCATGTGCTCTATTTTGAATGAATTCTAGCTTCCCTTCTAACATAAGCATTTCCTTCTAGCATAACCCACGTGCTTCTTTTAGAATGAAAGCTAGCAC
>LPNX010829477.1:179617-211149 GCA_001517045.1 Pseudotsuga menziesii | reverse complement strand
TTATAGTTATTATTTGGTTCGACATCAATACATTTCTTATAATTTATTTTATTTTAATTTAATATTGTGATTTCCTTCCAATCATGCTATATTATAATATGCTATTTAACAATAAAAATATTTAATATGATACTTTGTTCACTTCAAATATAGATAGAGATCTTCTTGTAATAAAACATGCAATTATGTGTGCAACTTAACTTCATTAATCCTACATTTTATATCTTCATGAATATTTTTTCTCATGATTCAACAAATTACAGATTTTCATATACTCCTCCTAATTTATGGCATACCGAACTAGTTATAAATGATACAACATTTCATTTTTTATGATTGTATATTAAAAACACTTGGAGTAAATAAAATTTGTGATCAATAAAAACATTCTTTCTAGGATTAGTTTTTCCAATTTTAATGGAATATTTCTTTAATGCATAATTTTTACAAATTAAATGAAATAAATAAAATGTTTACAAAAAAATTCAATGTCATAGAAGTCCTTGTAATAGAATTTTTCTAGATTTCTTGAAATATGTGTTAGGTGCTCTTTTTCTATCTTGTAAGTCTCTTTCAAGTCTTTGAACTTTTTTTTGTTGCTTCCCCCCCCTACTCCTTCTTTGGCTTGACCTTGTTGGACAAGTTACTGAGCAACCTTTGCTTGTAGGTTTAGATTGATACTTGGGACTTCTTGACCTTTTTTTATGTCAGTCTTATTTCTCGGTCTCTTCATTCCAAAGTTTTTGGCTTGTTTACCTTTGTGAGCCTTCCTTTCAAGAGAGGTTATATCCAACTTTAGGGAAACCTAGGGTTTATTTGTGGGGTGTAGAGTAGTTGTCTATTTCCTTTGCTTACATTACTTGCTTACATTAGCTGATAGGCTGTTTTTATTTTTCATTTATAAAAGAAAAATAAAAAACACATGTTTGCTTTATATGCATGTAGATTAGGTTTGTAGTCTAGATTGCATGGCATATCATTGTTTTTAAAGAAAATAAAAAGAATTTGTTCCTTTGTGGCTTTCAAGTTTCTATTTGAAAAAAGAAAAGAGAATAGTTTTTTCTTTTTGCATTTCATTTCTCTTTGCTTAGTCATTTTGTTTCAACTTTTAGTCAAAACACCACATAATTCCACACCATTTACTGTCTGACTAAAAACAACCTTTTAAAATAAATGATATAATTTAAAAATTTATTAGTAAGTTTTATTTTATAGGCTCATACACCAACTAGCTCAGGCTAGACTTGTGGGATAGGGAGTTTAAACTCCCCACAAGTGTTTAAATTCAGACGTAGTTGGCCAATCACTAGGTAAATCCTCTTCTATGTTGATTGTATGTGGGAAGATCCTCTCAAATGGAAGTTAAGCATGAGGCTGCGTGGAGGGTTGGATTGAGGAGATAACCCTCTGATTCATTGTCAAAGCTTAGACCAAGGTTTTTGCGCATCTAGGGATTCTATCTTAGATAGGGTTTCAGGCTTTGCTACCCTGCCCATGCGTACGAACCAGGATTGCAAATGTCCCCCCAAATTTTCAATATAGTTAAGGTATCCTTTAGTCTCTTTGACATCTAGGGTTCATACACAAGTACACCGAAAGGCTATTTTTGGTTGAACTTGGATGGGCTTGGAAGGTAACCCCGGTAGAAGGTGTGGGAGGGCAGTGGGTGATTCCTCCGCTTGTGCCTAAGAAAGCGGTGGGTGATTCTTCTGGAAAGCATATATTATAGCTATTTGTATGTTTGGCTTTAGGAATTTTAGTGAGTGCTTTGTGGTTTGTCTATACTTAGCTTGCCTTCAGGTGTGTGCTTTGCACTTTTGGTTTCCTTTCAACCTTATACTCTGTCTCCTATTTTGAAACTATGGCTAACACCCCTTTGAACACAAACCAAGAGATTCCCATGTTGGGAACTCCTTGTACTATTCCTCTCATGGGAAATGTTGGTGTTCCTTTGATGGCCACCTTGAATCTACTTGGATTCACCCTAGGGCTACCGGTGTGGTTGTTTTCCACTCCAACTGTCCTAAATTATCCCGATGCTTCGCAATTAATCTCCTTATATCAAGGGCATCAAAACATGGCTTCCCCTTCACCTGTAGTTGATTCTCCTCCTCCTTCTACCTCATGCGGTGAAAGTACTGATAGTAATAACTGACAGTCTAAAAGGAATAAATGAAGGAGGAATAGGAAGAAGGCACATAGGAAAGGGGGCACCTGTTCAACCTATCCAAGTCAAGTTGAACCTCATCACCTAGCCTCTGCAGTTCATGCTGGGGGCACCCATCCAACCTCTGTAGGTGTTGTTGGATCTAAGAACTCAACCTCTGCAAGTCAAGTTGATCTTCACCATCCAGCCTCTGTTGATCATGTTGGTGGGATCCTTCCAACCTTTTCAGGTCACATTGGATCCAGTCACTTAGCCCTTGCAGTTCATGCTGAGGGCACCCGTTCAACCTATGATGTTCAATTTGAACCTCCCCATTCAACCTCTGCAAGTCATGTTGGATCCATCCACCCAACCTCTAAAGTTCATGATGGGGGCACACACTCAACTACTGCAAAGCATGTTGATCCTGACCATTCAGCCTCTATTGTTTATGCTGGTGGTGCCCATCCAACCTCTACAGGTCATGTTGGACCTAGTCTCTCAGGCTTTGTAGGTCATGCTAGAGGCAGTCTCTCAGCCTTTGTGGTTCACGTTGAAGACAATCCGTTAGCCACTGCCAGTCATGTTGACATTGTTGAAAATACTTCCCGTTCAAAACACAAGCCCAAGTTTCCTTATAAGATTTGTGAGGGAGACCACCTTACTTATAAATTCCCTTCTATCATGGAGGTGCGAAGAGTTTGGTTTCATGGTCATCCCATTTTTGAACATTCTGAATTTTTTCAAAAACCAGCCTCTCTTAGTCAGATTGGACCCAGCCACCCAGCCTCTAGTGGTCATGATAGGGGAAAAGTCTCAGCCTCTGAGGTCATACTGAGAGAAAATAGTCAGCCACTGCTATTCATGTTGAAACTGTTGATGAACCCCCACCAAGCTCTCAGATTGCTTCCTTTGATTGAGGTAGCCTAGTTGAGCCGTGCCTTCCTTCTATTCCACCTTTCCAGATAAAGGTCAAAGTTGAACCATACATGATTGCTCATTGTATTGTTGATGAAGGAGATTCAGTTAGTATCTTGTCTGCTTGTGGTTGGCGAGGAATGGGATCTCCCAGCCTTGTGTTGACTGCTAGTCAGTTACAGGAATTTGATAGAAGAACTTGTATAGCCTTGAGAATTCTTTCTCAGACATCTGTTACTTTGGGTGGGAAGACTGTCTTAGTTGACTTCATGGTGATAGAAGACCCCTTGGACTTCAATATGCTTCTTGGATGTGATTATGTCTATGCCATGCAAGCTGTGGTGTCAACATTCTTTCATGTGATGTACTTTAATCATGGCGAAGAAATTGTCACTATCGATCAGTTGGATTTTCTTGATCTGTCTCCTGACCCAACTAGAGACCAGGTCTTTCCTTTATTGATTCCCAGTGTTTCTATAGACACTACCCCACTACATGTGAGCCATTAGAGTAAATTTCAACTCAAAATGGGCTCCTAAAATGAACTAATAAAATAATAGTTAAAATAATAAAATAATATTTATTAATTTTGGAGGAAGAAAAGAAAAAAACTACTTTTTTGTTTGTATTTTTGACATATCTCCCTGTGTTTTTACTCAAATTTCGATCATGAGAGCTCGTTGGATGCGGAATTAAATTTCGCATCCAACGAGTACCCACTCGGCATACTTTTGACGGACCTCGCTACCCCAAAAACAAGAAATACCTGAAAAATGGAATGATGACATCATCATTCCATTTTTTCAGGTATTTCTTGTTTTTGGGGTAGCGGGGTCCGTAAAAAGTATGCCGAGTGTATACTCATTGGATGTAGAATTTAATTCTGCATCCAACGAGCTCTCCCAATCGAAATTTGAGTAAAAAGACGGGGATATATGTAAAAAATACAAACAAAAAAAGTAATTTTTTTTATGATACCTATCACCAAATTTATATTAAAAAAGTGTTTAAGACCTATACGGTATTTGAAATTTAAAGCAATTTCATTGGATAACACATGATAACATGGAATTTGAATAAAAGTTAAAAGGCCCATTTTCAGTTGAAATTTCCTCTAATGTATGTGGCCTCAAGTCCTTTGTGTTCAATTTCTAGTGAGAAGCAGCCTCTGTTTTCATGCTTACCTTCCTGAGACTTCGACCCAGCAATTGACCAGGTGATTCATCCTATACAAACTGTGGAGCCCGCTCTCCACTGTGTCGATCCATTTGAAATTTTAGACATGTGTCCTATCTTGGATGATCTCCTTCCTTCGGATGAAGTCTTCCTAGAGTCTTTGATACAGTCTAACCTTCTATTGGATGTTGGTTCAGTTGTGACTAAGTCTAAACTTGATTTTCTTAGTAAGCCTGACCTTTCTTCTTATGTTGGTCTTGTTGAGTCTTTTGACTCTTCCTTTGAACAGAAAGTCAATGATCCTGATGAGTTTGATTTTTCTTTTGACTTTTTCAACTCCTGTGATACTGAGTTTCTTTCTGCAGACTCTATCTCCCTTGTTTATTTTTTCTTTCCTTCTAAGGTTGATCTTATTGATATTAAATCCTCAGGCCTTGGCACTATAGAATCTCCTTCGCTTGATTTTGCCTTGAATTTTCCTTTTGTATAAGATAGCAAAGTCGCATGTGTTTCTGCCAAAGTGACCTACATTGGATCTTTTCTTCTAAATGTGATCCTGATGTTGTTGTTTCTTAGAGAAAGGATTCTTAGTTGGATTCACAACTGTTTACTGGCCTTTTCTTATTGTTCAAGCTGTAACTACATTTGCATGTGTCGTGCTTGTGCTTGTGAGCCTGATACCGGCTTCCATGCTTTTAGCTCATTGTATAAGCCCTCATCCTTGTTCTCATCATCGCCCAACCTTGTATCATTTTTCCTTTGCAACTTGACAACCTTTACCTTGAGGAGACATTCCCTGAGTGTTTTTATCCTGCTCATGTTCCTTGCATTATGCATAGGTTTATTCCTCGCACTTGGATCTAGTTTCGCTTGCCCCTAACACTCGTCTCCTCACATTTAGAGCATTCTTTCTGCTTTCCTTCAAGCTCATTAAAAATAGTAAGGAGGCCATGAGTTGACTTTTCCTGACTCATTAAAACTTCACAGGAAAGATATTAAGTTTCTTTAGGCCTAGGTCCGACTCCTCAAAATAGACTTGACTATCGAGTAAACTTGTCCATTCAAGCTCGTGAAGAATATGTGAATGGGTATCCACATTGGTGGTAGGTTATCGCTTTCTTGGACCATGTGGAATAATACGAGAAAGGAACACTCTCTTTTCTATGGCATTGAGAAGAGTATTCTCAGGCATAGTTTTATCACTTTTCCATACCTGAGGGACTAAACTTATGGAAAAGGAACCCCCGGTATGAGCTTAGTTTTCTCTTTTTTGTGCTCTATATCCAAACATGAAAAAGATTCAGAGTGTTACTTTATGTCTTTGTCATGCTCGTTAAACCATTAAGAACAAAGCATCGAGTTTATTGTTGTAAGCCCCATTTCTCGTAATCAAATGAATCTTTTTGAGTGATCTTTCCTTCCTTCACACTCGTAAAACTCAAGCTATATGCTTCTTTTGAAGGAGCATTGGGTATGTGGCAATTTAACCTTTTTCGGACCTCCCTAAATAAGTACAAAAAAGGTGCACCTTACTTCTTTGGAAGCTAAGACAGTTCTTCTGTGGTTTGTTTTATACTTTTATGGCCTCACGAGACTAAATTGTACGAAAAAGCACCCCCCTGGAGACTTCTTTGGAGTTTTCAGACTCTCTAAACTATGAAAACACTGTAGATCATGTACTAGTTCGGGCTCGTAAAATCCATGAATTAGTGCTTTATCAAGCATTCTTCTATCTCTTCTTCGAGCTTACCAAAAATGAAGATGGTCCCAATTTTGCTTTCTTGGACTTGTTAAACCTTTACAAGAAAGAGGGTAAGGGAAGTTCATTCACATGATTTTTACATCATGGTAGCAAGTCTTGTTTCCTTGAACAAAGAACCAGTTTTTAGTCTATCAACAGTTGGTTCCTAGTATTTTGACCTCATCCTGATTCAGAGTTGCTTACTCCTCCAGTTGGTCTCTTTTCCAATTA
Source organism: Pseudotsuga menziesii (assembly GCA_001517045.1). Lineage (NCBI taxonomy): Eukaryota > Viridiplantae > Streptophyta > Pinopsida > Pinales > Pinaceae > Pseudotsuga > Pseudotsuga menziesii. The sequence continues at coordinate 204,937 of LPNX010829477.1, read as the reverse complement.
TATGGGGAGTCTGTCAATGTTTCCTACATTGCAGATTTTTGTCATTAGTCCTTTTGTGTAAAAATATGCCTAAGTCACTTTTGTGTCGTGCTCATTGTTCAAGGATTAAACCTTTGTCGGCCATTCTGTAGTTTCCTTGACTTTTTGTGTCGGCCATTCCCTGGTATCAGTTCATTACATCATGTCTTCGGTGGTCCTTGTCATGAAATTCAGTACTAATTCCAAATCCAATTAGTCGTTAATTTACCTTGTGTTGGATGATGAAGGATGCCTTAATGCCTTCCTTCCAACGGATCTCTTCTTATCGACTGCAACACCTCTTGCTCTGTGAATGATATTTAGATTTTTATGACAGTACCTTGGGGATTGTATTCATCAGTGGAAATTTCCCTCGCTATTGGGTAGTGGGAATACCTTAATGTCTCCTACTCGATGCATTCTTCAAGTGTTCGAATTCAAGTCCTTGTATTCACACTTGTTAGAATGTACTAGGTACCTTTGGGACCATTTTCATTAATGGTGGTTTCCCTCGCATTTGTTAATGGTTCTCATCATTGAATGGTAATCAATGGTTTCCTCCATGTTTGACTTCAGCTCCTTTATTCACATGGTTAGGATTCGTACCTTTTTTGGGTGGTTTGGATTGAAGACCTTGGGTCGACAATAGCATCGTCAGTTTGCTATTACCCAAGTTGCGCAAGACCTTGTTATATTTTATATGACATTTTGCTGAGACATAGATCCACCTTGTATTATTGTGGCTATGATCGATTGTTGAGAATGGATCCACCTTGTTCATTTGTGGTCATGACTCCTTTAGATTTGATATGGTGCCTTTTTTCATATTGAGTGACCATGATAGTTTCATTAGTTATACATATGTTGGATCCGCCTGTATATTTGTGGAAATGATTTGTATATGGAATTGTATGTCCCAGAGATCCATTTTTTCTAACATTATCTCTCTTTCAGGTACCTTTGTTCGAGCCTTTTGATCTTGGATTCTCTGCTCTCTCCATACTTAGCTGTTTCCTTTATAATGTATTTCAACTATCATCTTTCCCTCTAACCTCATACATTAGGGGGCATCTGTTATAGCTGAAAATGACACATCTCTACCTATGACCACATTCCCATGATTCCGTCACATGTCGACACTTCATGAAAGTCACTGAAAAAACACCTAACTTGGAGGACCCATATCTTGATTTCTATAACCCCATTTTATCTTATCTCTACACCGTTGGAAATATATTTCAGTTAGCTAAGAATTTTTAGAAGACAACAAAGTCTAAAAATTCCTAGAAATACCCTAAAAATGATTTTTTTTATGTGTATGTGAGTTTCCTTAAGGAAACCCGCATATGTACATGACTTGCTATATATAATACTCACGTACGGCTTAAATACACGACTTTCTGCATTACAACCCATGTATACAGCCTCGTGTATGCAACTGTTGTCTCTACAACCCGCGTACGCCTCCCAAAAATGTAAAAAAAATATGTATTTTGAAATTCGGGTAGTTTGGGTAGTTATGCAACTGACTCCTTCAGTTGTAAATACTTTGTCTTCAACCCTAACTCTTCATAAAGCATGTAAATAGAGGTAGGGAGGTCCATGAGAGGAGACTTGAATCTTTGCATTGTTATGCTGGAGGATTTGGATCTCTCCTTGCCCACACCTTTGCCCTAGAAGCTTTCTCCTTGTGTTGCAGAGCTTGGAGACTGAGTTCCTTGGAGAAGAGAAGTAGCAGAACTAGATCAAGATTTTGTGAGGTTCCGAACTTGAAGAGAAGGTATATTTGTACTTTCTTTCAAGATTAATAAAGATGTGATGTCCTTCTTCTTCTCAAATCATTATTCAATGTGTGATTGAATCTCTGTTTATGATCATATGATGATGTTAGTCAAATCATTATTTCATGTTTATTTGATTATCATTGCTTTATATGTGGTCATATTGGTTTGAGGAAGGTATAATTCATTTTGCAAGTCTCTTAGAGCAATAGGAGCAAGAGGAGCAAGAAGAGGATTGAAGGGCTGCTTGGATCAACCTTCGTTTGTCAAGGTATGAACCATTATAATCTATGAAACTTGCTTATATATGCTTGTTGAACATTATACATCCACCTTTCAATCCCAGTACGTTGATGGCCTCTTAAACCCTAGTCATAGGAAACTTTCCTTTACAACAATGTGTATCTTGATTCGCCATTAAATGTCACTCAATGAATCATTGTATTCAAAAATCCCTATTCAATCAATGAAGTACACAATGGTGAATCTGGATGATTCACCTTAACAATTGGTTAGGTTGTATAGATTTCGCCATCGAATCCAATTAGGTCAAGGCAATCTGCCCTAAACCCTAAGTAGCTCACCGAGCTCCCAAAACGTGTTTCCAAAAGATGAATAATAACAATGATACCCTTCTTCTTCAACTAACCTTCTTATATAGCTTTTAGGGTTTGCATGTCAGTTTTAGGGTTTACATGCATGCCACTTTTAGGGTTTGCATGCATGTCACTTTACGGTTTGCATGCATGCCACTTTTAGGGTTTGCATGCATGTCACTTTTAGGAACATTTCAAAGATAGTGGCAAGACGAGTAGAAAAAAATACTCTTGAAACTCAAGTAGAAAATAGTAATCTTGGGTGTAAGCCACAATGGCAAGATGAGTAGAAATAAATACTCTTGAAGCTCATGTTTTTGGTAGTTGAACAATTTATCTAATTTAATATTTAAAGGAATTTAGGTATTTTTTGTGATATTAGGTAATTTGTCCCCTAAATGTTTCTCATTTTTCTTTTCTAGGCAACATATTTGGGAGGGAACCTCCTGGGTAGTTCCTCTCATTCTAAGGATGGTACTCAGGGTAAACCCTAGATTGTTTAGGGCATAAGGCCATGTTAACAGCTCATGAATAGATTATGTATAGCTAATAAGCATTCAGCTCATTAAGAAGAAACATGTCAGAAAGTGGGATTTGAATTCTGGTGGGGAGGGTAACAACCTTTTTCAGACACCAATTTTGTCCTATAATTTTGAAGAATAGGGGCATGTATCTAACAAAATGTCCAATGATTTTAGATTCTAGCTTTGTGCTCATTTTTGCAAAGAAGGAAAAGAAATATCCAAGAAATCCTCTCTTATCCCAAGTAAGATGTGTTTCTTAATCAACAACATAATCTTATAGGGCTGCCAAATGAATACCACGTGATGTGTTTCACTCTAGTTTGGGATGCATAACCATCCATGGGAACTGAATTTTGTGTCATGATGTTCATTTGGTGAGGTCTACCATTAGATGTGTATCTTGTAGCCCCATTAAATATGTCACTCGATGAATCATTGTATTCAAAAATTACTATTCAATTAATTATTTGTTCTTGTTATAGTGGTGCTTCCTCCTCCTTATGAACCATGTACACAAAAATATATTCTAGATTTCCTATATTTGTTGTGTAGTTGTTTACTTTTCCCTGTACTGGTTGTAAGAACTAAGGTCCCATATTCTAAACCAAGGGGAAAATTGTCTTGTACTTATTAGTTGCTAGATGAGGCTTGAGATGGAGGAGGCACGCCTTGAATTATTTGACCAAATTGATGAGAGATAAGGGATAGGGGGGTGAAGGTTGAGAGAATGTCGTTCTTTCTAACTAGGGGTGTTCCGGATTTGGGAGTACTTGAGCCACAACCTTTAAGGGATCATATTTGACCTTTTTGATTGTTAATATGAAATATATTTATCTTATTTAACATGTTTTGACGTGATTTTAATGTGAGAATTTCTCATCATGCCCAGGTGCACAATGTTAAATTTGGTAAAATTAAATTTGACATGTTTTTTGATCTATGGAAAATTCTTATCATGCATAGCTTCACAGCTTCAGGGTGAAGTAGGCTTGGCTACTATACATGTACATACCCAGAGGTCATCGTCAGGTAAATTTCATTATTATTAAATTCATAGTCAAGTATATATAAAAATAAATATTCTTTTACACATCTAAATCTAAGATGTTGTTGTGCCCAGGTGGTGGCTCTTAGCATGACAGACGTTTGTCTGAGGGGTCTATAGGGGCCGATGGACAAATACAGAGGACACGTTTAGTGTCTTACTCTTCATAGACACCATTTCCAGGTAGAGAAATTGTTTACATGTACATTTTCACTAGAATTCTTGTCTGGCATGTTTTTTAATCTATGGAAAATTCTTATCATGCACAGCTTCACAGCTTGAGGGTGAAGCAAGCTTGGCTACTATGCAACGATAGAACCAGAGGTCATCGTCAGGTAAATTTAATTGTTATTCAATTCATAGTCAAGTATATATAAAAATAAATCTTCTTTTACACATCTAAATCTAAGATCTTGTTGTTCCCAGGTGGTGGTTCTCAGCATGATAAACGTCTGTTTGAGGGGTCTACAGGGGCTGGTGGACAAACACATAGGATGCCATTTCTAGGTAGATATTGGTTTCATACATTCTGACTAGAATTCTTGTTTGGAACATTTTTTAATATGTGGAAAATTCTTATTAGGCACAACCTGAAGCAATTTTGGTTACTATGCATCCAAAGGACCTAAGGTCATTGTCGGGTAAATTCAAATGTTATTCATTTCATGCTGAAGTCTATATAAACATAGAAATTCTTCTACACATATTGATAAGATATTGTTGTGCACAGGTGGTGGCTCTCAGCATGACAAACGTTTGTTTGATGGGTCTAGAGGGGCTGGTGGACAAACACATAGGATGCCATTGCGAGGTAGAGATTGTTCACGTACAATTTGAATAGAATTCTTGTTTGACATGTTTTTAACATGTGGAATATTCTTATCGTGCATAGCTTCACAAATTTAGGCTGAAGTAATCTTGGATACTATGCAGCCACAATCCCTGAGGTCATTGTCAGGTAAATTCAATTGTTATTTAATTCACACTCAAGTCTATATGAACATAAATATTATTTTACCTGGTCTTTCTAAGATCTTGTTACATGCACAGGTGGTGGCTCTGAGCATGACAGATGTATGTTTGAGGGGTCTACAGGGGCCGATGGACAAACGCATAGGACACACTTAGTGTCTTATTCCTCAAATAGGACATCTCCAGGTAGAGGTTGTTTACATGTACAATCTGAATAGAAATCTTGTTTGATGGTTTTTCTTATTAACTTTCATGTGATTGCCAATTTTTGGTTTTGTACAAGGTCTTCTAGACATTCTTACAATAATGATGGGGCACAAGATGATGCATCAGGTATTTCTAATGAACACATTTTATTTAAATGTGTATAATTTGATTGAAAAATTATATATATAGAATTTAATACTTACACACGCATCTTCTTACAGGGTTTGCTGCTCCTGATCCTAATCCACCTCCCGAGATAAGGAGATGTCTTCGGGTGCATGAGTATGATCAAAATGAACTATATGATCCTCTTTACAGTCATCCTATAGATGTTCCTAAGGAGACTCCTTGGGAAGACAAAATCGCTATGCTGACTGTGGAAGAGATGAAGGAGCATTCCTCAAGATTGAAGGCAGAACTTGAATCTTCAAATCTCTCTTTTGGTACTCAACAATATCTCCAGATTGTTTTGCACAATCTAAATAGTTTGATTGAGACATATCTTGAGGTTGGACCATCATCCCATATTTTTCATGATATGATGCGTAGGAGGCGATTTTCAGTAATGGGTCACCACAAGTTTGAAGAAGTAAAGAAAGTTGTCACAAAAGAAATGGTCTTTTCATGTTTTGACTTGTGGACTGAAGACAAAAAAAATCTAAAGATCACAAGATTCAATGATCCATTGATTGCACCACATATTTATTCGAGGTTCCTGTGTGCATATGGCAAGTTCCTGAATAATGACTATTAGATTTTATCATTCAAGCTAGCATTATGTTGGGATCTTTAACTGAGAGAATAACAAGTACAACAATCAAACACAAGAGATAATGAACATAGTATTTTTCCTCGAGGAAACCGTAAATGGAGAAAACCCTGCAACTTCCTCAGAGATAGAATCAGCACCAAAAGTAAAACCCCAAAATAGTAAGATGATATCCTGATAGCAGTAACCTCTTTCTTCCTAGCCCCAGTGTCTTCTTCTTCCTCAGCTATGCTCTACAACTAAGTGCGTGTGAGTGTGTACTAAATAGAGAGGCTATCTATCTATTTATACTAATTCCTAACATGACTAAACCCTACTAGGGCCGAATTCTTTAGGAGAATATAATAACCCTAGTGCCCAAAAACTGTGGGGACTTTAACCCTTGATCAATAGGAGGGTTACCCACAATAACTTGAAGTGACTTGTTTACATTATAGAACCTCCCGATAGGAACATCGGGGCATGACATGACTCAAGTACATTACAAATACATCTCAGAATAAACATGGGTTACAATACATAAGAAATACAGGTGAATACATTCCAAATTTACATATACATCAACACTCCCTCTTAACTAGAAAGGTATTCTCTTGAAACAATTTTTCAGAACAAGTCTTCTTCTCTGTATCATCTAGGTCATCATCAAGTTCTCGTCATCTTCATCTTCAAGTCATCTTCATCTGGATCTGGATCATCACTCGATCTGGATCATCATCACTGGATCTAGATCATCACTCAATCTAGATCATCATGGGGTCATCATAACTAGATCTAGATCATCACTTGATCTGGATGATCACTGCTAGATCTGGGTCATCACTCAATCTGGATCATCACTGGATCTGGATCATCTCGGAGACATCATAACTAGGTCATCGTCATATGTGTTATCTCATGATTGTTCTCATCACAGGAAGTTCTATAGAGCCAACCCTTTCTCATGCTGGTTGTAGGCCTACCTCCTTGTAGTTCTTTGGTATCCCTTATATCTAACCCTAAGTCAGAATGGCTAGCACTCACATCTAACCTTGACTCGTCAGAAAGGCACAACACTTACATTTGACCTTGACTCATTAGAAAGGCACTCAGTCCTAGACTAAGGGTTCTTGGTAACTGACCAGGTGCCTCCATTTAGAAAATGGCAGTAGCCCTTACATCTGACCCTAATTTAGAATGGCTGGCACTCACATCTAACCTCGACTAGTCAAAAAGGTGGTAGCCCTTACATCTAACCCTAAGTAAGAATGGCTGGCACTCACATCTAACATGGAAGGAAACAATCCTCTCACCATGACAGAATGGTGGTAGCCCTTACATCTGATCATGTAAGAAGTAATCCTAGAATCACATCAGAATGGTCGGCACTCACATTTGACATGGAAGGAAGCAATCCTCTCACCATGATAGAATGGTAACAACCCTTATATCTGATCAAGTGGGAAGAAATCCCTCAATCACATCAGAATGGCCATGTGCTCACATCTGATCATGTAAGACTACATCTTACAATCGTATCAGAAAGACCCTCAGTCCTAGACCAAGTATTCCTAGTAACTGACCAGGCACCTCCATTCCAAGAATGGAAATAGCCCTTATATCTAATCATGTAGGAACCAATCCTACAGTCATATCAGAATGGCTCAGCACTCATATCTGACATGGAAGGAACCAATCCTCTCACCATGACAGAATGGATAAGCCCTTACATTTGACCTACTTGTCAAAATGGCTTACTGACTCATCACTTCCCCTTGGAAGGAACCTCGGTCTTGAGAACATCAAGCTTCTCCCTGAAGTACTCAAACTTCACTCTGGCTAATGGATTCGTCAACACATCAGCTATCTGTTCATTTGTCGCAACATACTGGAGCTTCATTGCTCCCCTTTGCACCATATCCCTGATATAGTGATACTTGATCTCGATATGCTTTGACTTGTCATGGAACAATGGGTTCTCTGACAACTTCACACAACTCTGGTCATCACAATGTATACAAGTAGCATCCATTTGGAGATCAAATAATTCAGATAGCAACTTCCTCAGTCATACTACCTCACAACTAGCTAAATAAGCTACGACATACTTTTCTTCAGCTGTACTCAGTGCCACACAGGATTGCTTCCTGCTAAACCAAGAGATCACGCCTGATCCCATACTAAAAAAACATCCTGAAGTGCTCTTCCTATCGATGGAACTTCTTGCCCAATCTGAATCAACATAACCCTCTAGGTTAATATTTTGATTTGCATCATACTTGAGCCCATAAACAACTGTAGCCCTTAGGTACCTCAGAATATGCTTTGCAGCAATCAAGTGAACATGTCTTGGATCTATCAAGAACTGGCTCAAGGTGTTCATAGAAAAGCAAATATATGGTCTTGTGTTCATCAGGTACATTAAGGACCCAATCATCTGATGATACATCATGGCATCAATCGCTTCTGATGAAGCATCACTCAATAGCTTCAGGTTCAATGCCATCGGTGTGGTCATGGCCTTGCAATTCATCATCCCGGATCTCTTTAGGATCTCTACCATATATTTCCATTGTCCTAAGGAAATCCCATCTGCACTCTTCCACACCTCCATGCCTAGAGAATAATGCATCATACCCAAGTCCTTCATTTCAAACTCGACGGCAAGTTTTCTCTTCGTATCAGTAAACAACCCATCCATACCTGTTACAAACAAATCATCTACATACAGTAGGAGAATCATTGGGTTGCCATATTCAACCTTGTAGTAAAGGTTGGAATCTGCTTTACTCTTGGTAAAGCCCAAACTGGATAGAAAGCTACCAATTCTACCGTACCATGTCCTGGGTGCCTATTTCAAACCATACATGGCTTTCTTTAATCTACATACATGAGACTCCTTGTCATGTGTCTCAAAACTGAGTGGATACTCCACATACACTTCCTCTTCTACTACACCATTCAAGAAAGCAATCTTGACATCCATTTGGTGTATCTTCCATTTCATTACTGCAACGAAAGCAAGTACTGATCTGATGGAAGTGTATCTGGCTACAGGTGTAAAGGTTTCTTCATAATCTATTCTTTTTTTCTGGGAGAAACCACGAGCAACAAATCTTGCTTTATATTTATCTATGCTACCATCTGCAACATGCTTGATCTTGTAGATCCATTTGGAAGTTACAACCAACTTCCCATCTGGTCTTGGGACAACATCCCAAACATCATTTTTCATGATCGATTGATATTCTTCGATCATAGAATCCTTCCATTCTTTCCATTATGCTGCTTCTTCATAATTGGAAGGTTATTTATCGATGAAATCACCTAGTAATGCTACATACCTGGAACAGGATCTAGTCCTCTTTCTTTCTCTTTGATTCTCTTTTGGAGCCCCATATCTTTCCATACCTTGGATAACTTCTCGTACCCAAGCAAGTTTCCTCTTATGAGGATTATTCTCTGGAGGTGGATCTATAGGTTCTTGAGGTTCTTCAAATTCTCGATCTTCTTCATTCATGGTTGTATCATGAATTCTAGGTGCTTTTGCTTCTATAGGTTCTTCAGCAGGTCTCTTTATGAATTTGTTGTAAGGTGAGTCTTCATCAAATGTCACATCCCTGCTGATGTCGATCTTCTTGAATCCTAGGAAGTATATTCTGTAAGCCTTCGATCTTTCAGAGTATCCCACAAATATACCCTTCTTTCCTGAAGGATCTAATTTAGTCCTCTTCTCTTTTGGAATGTGAATGTACACTGGACATCCGAATATTTTGAGATGGCTGACTTCTGGTTTCTTGCCAAAGAAGAATTCTTCAGGAGTCTTGTTCTCGGGTACTCTGTGTGGAGTATGGTTCTGTACATACACTGTTGTTCTGGTAGCTTCTGCCCAAAGATGCATAGGAAGATCTTGATCATGAATCATAGCTCTTGCAACTTCCATGATAGTTCTGTTCTTCCTTTCTTCAATCCCATTTTGTTGTAGATTATAAGGAGTGGACAACTCCCTCTTAATCCCTGAGTCTTTGCATAAATCTTTGAATTCATTTGATGTGAATTATACACCATTATTTGATCAAAAGGTCTTGATCTTGTTTTCCTCTTAGTGAGCTTGATGACATTGGACCGCATACATCAGAGTGGATGATTTCCAAGATTCCTTTTGCTTTTATTTCGCTACTTGGAAATTTCTTATTTGTATTATTTCCTTTCACACATCCTCTGCAGATCCCATCATGTTTTTCTTGAATTTATCGAAGACCTTCAATAGCTTTGCTTGCAAGTGGTAGTGCTCTGTAATTCACATGTGCAAGTCTTCTATGCCACAGTTCATTTGGCTCTACTGTGTCATGGACCAAGGCTTGTTCTGGATGGCCCTTCAATTTGCACAGACCTCCTTCTTGTTCCCCAATCACTACTGCATCATTAATAGTCTTTCCCTTTGGCCACATGATAACTTGGCCATATATAAATGCAACCCTCATGCATTTTGCATATAATGCAGATATGGAGAGAAGGTTCTTCTTGAGTCCTGGTACAAACAATACATCTTTCATATTCATAGACTTTCTAGAGTCTAGCTTATAGGAGGATTCCCCACTACCTTTTATTGGATATTGGTATTCATCTCCAAGTTTCACCTTGTGAGGTGATTCATGTTCTGAAAGTTTTACAAAGAAATCTTTGAATCCTATCATATGTTTGGAAGCCCCACTGTCTATAAGCCAATCATTCCTTCCATGTGTGGTGTTTCTCGTGAGAGCAGAAATCAAGACATTATATTCTTCATCACTTGAAGAGTCTTCACTTTCATATCTGGTTCTCTTCTTGGATGGATCATCATCCTTTGCAGCATGAGCATGATGTCTTCTCTTGTTGCCATTTTTCTTATTTTGTCTTTTAGGACAATCTTTTGCAAAGTGTCCTACTTCATCACATGTATAAAATCTTCTTCTAGACAAGTCTTTTCTAGAGTTATTTTTAGAGAAACACTTACCTCTGGAGTGATGAGAACTTCTTTTGCTTTTCTTGGAATGAACTGTGAGGGCTTGATCTTCACTTCCCATCTTTTTTTCTTGAGCTGCTATCCGAGCTTCTTCTTGAGATAATTATTCCCATAGTCTGCTGAAATTGACTAACTTCTTTCTGGCACATATCCCTTGAATAAAGGAGTCTCATGATCTAGGGAGACCATTCAAGGTGGTCATCACAACCTCTGCATTCTCCACTTCTTCATCTACTGCTTCCAGCTGTTCCTTGATCTGAGAGACGCTTGTAAAGTAAGACTGGATGGTCTCAGCATTCTGGATCTTTACATTCTTCAGTTGGTTTCTCAAAGTCATCTTCGGATTTATGTTCTTCCCTTCAAACAATTTGGTTAGGGCATCAAACATAGATTTAGGTGTCTTTAGGGAGGACACCTGTGGTATGAGGTGATCCTTAATTGAATCAGCAATGATCCTATTTTCCATAACCAACTTCTTCTTATGTAATTCCTTACCCTCATCTCCCTCTAGAACTGGAACCTCCTCATTGATATACGAGTCCAACTCATTTTCTTCCAGGACCAGGGAGATCCTATACTTCTAGGATTGGAAGTTATCAGCTCCCTCAAGCTTTTCATCAAGCTTGGTATGATGAGACGTATTAACTAAGAACCTCAAATGGAAATACAAAAGATTTAGATCTTAACAAGTCAAGATGTCGAATCTGGATTTGGATTTGAAATTATGAAGTGCTGGTTTAGGAGCAGATTAGGGTTTTGATTTTCCAGAGTTCTTCCCAACCAAATGCTTTGATCTTGATGCCTAGCTTCGATTTTGAGGAGGAGATCAATCCAGGGCTCATTGAAAAATTCCACTTCTGTGGAAAGCCCTAATTTCCGGTAGCAGTGTCAGGTCTAAAACTAAAAGATGCGCCCTAAGGAGGAGAGTTATTCCAACCTTCTTTTGCTGAAAATATGTGGAGAGATATCCATAAAGTAGGAAGACCTAGTTCCCGCAGCTGCACAGTGTCTTCTTCTCAGGTTAGCTCTAATACCATGTTAGATTTTATCATTCAAGCTAGCATTATCACTAGTACAAAATGAGGAATTAGTGACTATGTGACTAAAAATTCTAGCCACCACAGGTTTTTCAAGTGATTTACTACTAAATATGAGCAATTTTGATTAATGCAACTATAAACGACTAATTTAGTCACTAGTTAACAAATATGACTAGATAATAAGTGACAGAGTTAAAAGTGACTAGCATAAACGACTAATTTAGTCACGACATAAAAAATGACTAGCTAGAAGAATATTAATTAGTCATTTATGTTAGTCATTTTTAATTGTGCAAGTTATATTTCATGTGTTGTCATGCCATAGTCAAGTTGAATTGGTAGCTTAAAGGTTTTTTTCATTATGCATATTCATGTCTCCATTTTGGTATAACTTAGTTTAGCCAATCTCATCGATTGTGTCATATTTCATTTTCCAAATTTTGAGTTTGTTTGACCTTCTCGCCAATCAGTTAAAATTTAGGCAAGTTAAAGTCTTTTGATCTTGACAGTGAAATCTATAAAATTTGTGTCAACCAATAAATCATCATTGACACCTACCCATCAGTGTCATTGTCACGCCTATTCTCGAAAAGTTAAAAAGTCGCCCCTAGTTACGAAAACAACAATATCTTTTATTTTAATAAAAGCAATCCTCTCTCTCATTTTAATGATCTCTTGCCATTTTTAAATTTAAAATAATAATAATAAGAAGAAGAAGAAGAAGTTTTCATCTAATTCAATAGGTTTTTAACATATAATGATTAATATAACATGCTTTTCATATATAAATATATTATAGTTAAACATTATATAAATATATATTAATATTAAAAACTTAGATTTCTATTCATTTATTTTGATAGAAATATAAATAAATTAAAAAAGCATGAAATTTTTTTCGGTAAAATAAAAATTAAGAGGACTAGATTCTAATTATGATCTTTACTAGGAATAGCAGCCATTTTAGATTCCATGGTTGCAACTGCCTAATATTCAATAGTTGGAGATAAAGATAAGACATTACCATCTTTCATGGTTAAAATTGATTGCATTTAGTGGTTATAATGAATGGAAGGAGAAAAGAATGTGGATCCTAGTTTTCCATGGATGTTTAGCAAGCTGAACATGACATTGGCAGGGAAGGGCCCAAAAGTGCATTAACTGAGACCTTCGACCTCTTTGGGCACAAATACGGGCACTGAACTGGGCCGAATCCATTACCATCCCCAAATAACCTGTCTAGACCTAGGATTTGAACACACTATGGATAACCAACATGGACTATGGTGCTGGAACAAATAAAAAGCAACGCAGGGGAATGGTTGGCTGAACTAGGATTGTTGGGATTGCTTGCTAGCAAATACAAAAGCGAGAACTTTTTTTTCTTGTAATTCTTGAGCACATGTAGAAAGCTCTCGTCCACCTATCCAAGGTGCTTCACATTACAATTCCTGAGCACATGGAGAAAGCTCTTCTCGACCTATCCAAGGTGCTTCACATTCTCTATTTTTATTTTTATTTTGAGACTTTAATTATATATTTTTCATTAAAACCCATCAGTCGTGTTCTGCCTTCGAAACCCTATATAAAGTATTTCATTGTGAAATTTTGGTTGTAAGTTTAATTGCTTTTAGCAATTGTGGAGTTTCTTTAGTTTTCGGTTCCTTCTATGTATCAAGACTAATCTTTTTTGGAATATTAGGGTTAGACAATTGATTGTCTTGGGCATTTTTTCTATCATTAGACTTCCTACTGGTCTCAACCTACAAATTCTAGTTGTAAAGCAACAATATTACAGGATCTTACTTCCTTCGTCCCTCAATATTAGTGTGATGCCGTTGTATACAATTTAGATACTAAGGATTTCTATACATGAGCTCTAATTACCTTTAACGGTAGCATACATTTGAGGGAAGCAAGGGCATTGTCTCATCTCTAAGGAAAAGTGCTTTCTGTCTATATACCTTGGCAACCGATTACCTGTCAACAAACATATTACAACACAGTTTTATGTACTGCCCTAATCTACCTTGTACTAAAGACCGAGTTACTGGTTCTGATTGACCCTTTTCAATAGCAAAATGTAGGTAATGGTACTGATACCGCACACAATGGTTTACAGTGGTACATGTGGGCACAAAATGGTGTACATTAGAGTTTCAAAGTGTTTCCTCAAGGGAGACCTCCTGATAGAGTCCTTAACTTTGGATAGGTCTGGACTTGATATTTCGTCAAACACTTGTGTGGAATGTCATTGACTGCTGTAGACTTCCTGTAGGTGCCCTAAAACTGGATCTGATTTGTTGTATGCTTATTTTCGGATGTCAATGGTACACTCTAGATTTCAAATAGATTCCATATTAATATGGAAAGAAATCTTAAAACACATGGAAATGAATTTGTAACATCCCCTCTCGTACTCTTATTCTTCAGTAATAAAAATTACAAGGTAAATGTAAAGGTGCAACTTTTCAGCAAGAAACTGAAGGTTAGTAAAATCATTGTAAGTAGTGTCATGTTAATTTCTTAAGTTGTGAATTGCTTTAGTAGATGTAGGAGACTAAGGGTTTGACTCGACTGAATGAATTGGGCATGAATCCACTAGGGAGAGGTTGAATGGTTGAGAACCATGAGTTGGATGACCAGTGTGATCATCGTGTTTCAAGAAGAAGACTTAACCAATCTTGATGATCTAAAGACTAGTAAGCTTTCTTATAAGTTGAGATAGATCTTGAGTAGACTAATTTGCTAATTGGTGGAAAGCATATAAAGGACCCTATTATATTGTTTAGTTAGAATAAAAAGTTAATTATTATTAGATTAAATGATTGTCTTATTGTGATAACTCTCATCTTATGGAATCAAGTCTCCAAGCATATTCTAAAAACTTTTGATAAGATACCAACAAAATAGAAAGAATATTTAATGTAATTATTATAATTATATATATTGTTTATTTTAATTAAATTGAGTTATCTTTATAACAATAAATTACATTATAAGTTATATGTCACAAAAAACATTTTAAATAGATTATCCTATTAAGAGCCACAATTACTAAATACATATAGGTAAATATGTAAACATATTAAAAATGTAATTGTTTAATTAACTATTAAAACCATTATACACATTTTTATATATTATAAAGGATGGATGAGATGTTGTGTATAATATACATCCTTATGAGATCGTAAAATGGCTTTAGATAGGTAATATATATCTTTTAATATTATAAATTAAAGAAAAGGGGAAAATGGTTATGGGCTTTGTCTCTTTGGAAGAAGAGGGCATGGGGGAGGCGGTAGCAATTTTGTCTGGGGAGCTATTTCTCCTTCACATTTTTGTGATCTGCCTGGAGCTAAGGGAATCATAAATATATAATGTGTAAGAGGATAATACGAAACCAAAAATAGTAGAAAGAAGATAAACATTTTCAAAGAATAGGACAATATAACATCTGCAGAAGAGCCAGACTCCACACCTTGTGCTTGATCGAATCCAGTGGGATGGATAGTCTCAAACCAACTTTGTGGAAACTCAGATAAGTAATATACACATTTTTGTTTTGTTAAATTCACAAGTAAAATGAGTCTAGATAAAATAGGTTTATATTCTCTGATTCATACATTTTGAGGGGCTGGATATATGACAGAAAGGTGAATTTTCCTTTGGCGTAGATCCAAATGCCTTTGCGATTCTATATAGAACTCTTCCGATCTCATTCCCCTTTTTCTTCGTTAGGCACTGGTTTAGTAAAAGACGAATTCTCCATGTGTAAGTGCCGAATATCTTTCTTTGGGAAATTTTATTGTTTCATTGAATTTTTTTCAGAAACCCTCATGAACTCATGAAGTTATCAGGATGCATTTCTTTTGCACAATTTTCTTGATAAAATATTCTGTATGTGCTTAGATTGAAGTTCAAAGCTATTGAAGAGGGCTGGATTTTCTGAAGGTCAAAACTATTTTCTCTATCACAAGGATGGGGAAGTAAAGAAGAAGGATCGGGACTATTCTTTTGTGTTGTAGAAAATGGTTGTGATGAAACAGCAAGCCAATTAGGGTCGACATTACATTTTCAATTTTATTCTGAACATGGTCCAGACAATGCAGAAAATTTAAATGCTGCAAGTTTGTTAGGTTTACAAGTAATACACATTCCTCATTTGCATTTACAACCAAAAGATCTAGTCCTTCTAAAGGAGTTAATTGATAAATATCAGATGCCTAGTGAGCTCAAGTTTTCCTTATGGACTTGAATCAGGTATACACATGCATTTCCTTCTCTGAGCACTCACCGAAAGTTCAGCTGCATTCGACTGATGGCCTTTATGGTATTGATGCAATCAAGTGACAACCATGAAGAACTGGGGTTTTCAAATGATCCTGAGTTTATGTACGATATGGTGAAGGTGTTGCAATTTGAGAACTTTATACTAGATAACATTAGATCAGGCACTATTTGGGCTTTAGGATACTAGTTTGTAGTAATTTCTGCATCTCATGAGAGGAGTCGAGTGTTAAATGTTCCAAATATTTTTAGCAATGCTGCAAATCGTTTGTTTTTATTGAGCTTGCTACAAAAGGCTGTCATGTCATTGACTACTATGGAAGTATATTTTGTTGCATTATTATAAGAGTATTTATATTTTTTTGTGGCATATGTAACATCATCCTCAACTTCACCAAATCCTATGAGAGAAACTAGACTGATTCCCACCCTTCTGCCTTTCTTAAAAGACACCAATTATTGTCATTCACACCTTGCCATATTTTCTGTAAATATTCTCCAAAATTTTATGGATTACAGCAATCTAGTAGTCACTCTATTAAGAGATATTGGAGGTCTAGATAGTACTATTAAGAGACTACAATTTGAGGTTACAAGTGTTGTGGAGTTGTCAGTAGAAAGCTGTATTGCACCTTCAACATATGACGATGATAAAGGACAAATTCCATATTCTCAGAGGCGTCTTATCAAGGCCTTACTCAAGGCACTGGGATCAACAACGTATGCCATAGCAAGGCCTACAGGATCAGAGGAGAGTACCTTGCCATCAAGCCTATCATTAATATTCTATCATTCCCATAAGTTTGGTGGTGACATCTTCTCTTCAGCTCTGACACTTATGAGTGAACTCATTCATAAAGATCCAACTTTTTTCTCAATGCTGTATGCAACAGGTCTTTCAACTGCCTTCTTGGATGCTATATCAGAAGATTTACTTTTCCCTTCCTCAAAAGCACTTTGATGCATCCCTAGTGGTCTTGATGCACTATGCCTCAACAATACAGGATTGTAGGCAGTGACTGAAAGAAATGCTTTGCAGTTTCTTGTACATGTCTTCACATCACGAAAGTATGTGCTACCATTGATGAAGGAAACATATTGTAGGAAGTGGTTTCATCATCCTCTATTTTGGTAACACAAGATCATTTTAGTGCAAATTACCTTTGAATCAGACTCAGGGTGTCAGCAAGGGCAAGATCTTGTTCCTTCATTTGCATCCAGCCAAACGGGGTTCCCTTCATCTAACAAGACAATAGTTACTACATTACCGGAAAACATAAAGTCTATGGATAATCTTTTAAGTGCTGCCCAAAGTCCAAAAAACCCTGAAGATGGACATCCAAAAACTAGTTTTGAGAATGGTTTCCTAGCCATGAAAAGTTTACATTCATCGTCAGAGCCTAGTATAGCTGGTAACCAGGTTTCAACTGAAGTCACTCCAGATTATGAGGCAGCAATTGAACAACCATCCTAGTTGGTTATTGATAAGAATTCATTGTATGCAGATGCAGTCAATCAAATGGATCTTGACAGACTTGTGGATACAGAAAAGTTGGACATTGGGCCATCTGAAATGAAAGAGCCTTTGGTTGCATCTAAACCAATACTTGAAGACAAGTCAAATGATATTGATACAGTATAGGATGATGTAAGTATTATTATGCTCTATTTCAGGTTTCAAATGTCACCAATTAAAGCAATATGCCACCATGCTGATCTCTGATGTAAATGTTGTCCTTCCAATGAGTATTTGCACACCACCATTTATTCTCCTCTTTGAGATCTTCTTCCTTGAGGAAGGAGCACACTACAACCAATCGAGGGATTTCTCTCATGTCGCTGTCCTCAACACGATCTAGAATACCCTTTTGCATATATATTTGCCAATTATTGTGACATACCTTTTTGCATCTCTCTTTGCCAAGTATTGTGACATAGGAGAATTGGTAACTTTCCCAATTGTTGAAAGGGCAACCTTCGTACTCCTACGTAGGATTGATTATTGACATTTTATAATAAAATATTTTTAAAAAGGAGTAAAGGAGTATATTAGAACCTTTGTTTGGAGGTTGTTGGATTGATTTATTTTTCCAATTTGTAATCTCAAAAGGTCTCAGAGTTTTGGCCATATATGCTGCATACTATATCAATTTGCAATTCTATTTGGGGTGTTGCGAAGGGCTTTATGTTGGATTTCCAATGAGTAGTTGCACACCACCATTTGTTCTCCTCTTTAAGGTATTTTTTCTTGAGGAAAGATGCTTTTTTTCCTGAACAAGTTTTTTCTTTATTTTCTAGAGAAAAAAGCGTAATTTTATTCTCCAAAACTAGAGGTACAAAATTACATATTGTCAATATATGATGTCTGCATATATTCCGATATTAGAGAGATTGAAACAAATATGCCTTCTGGAGGCCCATCTATCTGTCCCTAAAAAGGTGGGTTTAAGGTGGGCTTAGGTATATGCAGGTCATTACAATATGTACCGAGCTAATAGAGATTCTTCAGCAAGAGCCTGCTCTGTAATAAATACACAATCAATAAAGGCCATAGCCTTCAAGTTGTCCATGAGCAAGAGAAAAACAATCCAAAAATAAGTCATCCCTGATTAAAGGAGGGTGTCCCTCGATTTCCTTGAAAGATATTTGATAAAAATGGTATTGTGTATCATTATCCACCTCTGAGATTCTTATTTATCCTTGAACCAAATGTAGGCCCTGTTTGGAAAGTTAATCTGCTCCTGATTTCTTTTCCCTGTAAATATGCATACAAGAAAAATCATCAAAATTGGAGATTATGTGTGAAACTTGCCACAGGGTCATTAGCTCATGTCATTAGTTGTGTAGAGTGACATGAGAATGATCTGAGCCTCCAAACCCGATCCTTTTCCCTTAAGTTGGTTCTTCTTTTAAAAATAAGACAAAGGACAAACAATTGAAAATTCGTTGGAGTTCCTTTTGAGATGATGCTACAGAAATCACGGCATAAACATTTAGATTTCTCACCTGCGAAATCAGTCAACATTTAGATATTCTAGATTTGGAATTAATGTCATGAATGCTAAATATATATCCAGATGTACAAAATTGGTCCTTGCGGTTTTTAACCAAAACTATCAGTTGGCTCTTAATGAGGTTTTGGGCATTTTTAGAATACTCTCTAGAGGTACAATTGTTCTGCATTTCTTGTAGAGAGGTACAATTGTTCTACATTTCTTGTATTTAATCTTTGATTTATTCCTTGGACAACCCCATATTGATATTTCCATTGGTGTTTCATGGTTACCCTTGGGGGTTTGAAAAATAGCAATTTCAGCTTCTGCTGAATTCCCCGGTGTGTTTTATTGCCTAGTCTAATGATACACAAAGAAATTTACTATATTTTTATTGATATCGTTGTGTTGTGATCAGATTGTTACTTTTCCTGTTTGATATAAGAAAGTTTGCTTCAGTCTCATCTTGCTTTCATTGCATCATGGTAAATTTCAACTCTACTCTAGCTTGGAATTCTGCCTGCCATGAAGTGTTGTTGTTTCCCTTGTGCTGTTTGTAAATAAATGATACTACATTGCTTCATAACTGCATTTCAATATTTTTCCAATTCAGTATACCAAGTCCAAACGATCTACAAACTTTTTTGTTTGATAATTTTTTATTGAATTTGGTTTTGAGTCTCTTAAATAGTTGTCCATTTGTTGGATTTTCTTTCATATTTTCATTTGTTGCCTTTACGTTGGAGTTTTACCATAATTGAGAAGTAGTTGGTAGAAGTGGAACTTGACATTAGTTAAAAGTAGGTGAAGGAAGGACAACTTAAGAAGCATTGGTTAGCAATGTGACATATGTACTGCTGGAATGGACTCATTCTAGATTTGTGTTTGGTTTGTTCTGAAAATTTTCATCCTGTATTAATCCATCTCATGATTGGTTTGGGTGCCTAAACTTGGTGCATTTCACACTTTCTTGACTCTTGGTTCCATTTATTTGCAGTCATCTTTCGGTATTTGAAAAATAGTTTTTTATTTAATTAACTGAAGAAATCTCCATCATGTATAAACTATAAATCTCCACTAAGTACTACTTGGGACTTGTATGCTCGTATGGTTGGAGATGAGTTCCTTGAGGATTACAATATCCTAGGATAGGACATGTACATATGCCACCGTTAGATTCCATGCACCATTGTGTACTATTTTCCAAAGCAGAGTTACTTAATGGTCAACCAATTCGACATTCAACATGAATCAATTCGCCTGTCTCTTATGTTATTTGAATGCACGATAACACCCGGGCTCTGTAGTCATTTGACCTCTTAACATGTTAAAAAACCCTGTACATTTGAATTCTAACTTTTCACTTGCTAATGGAAGTCTTTTATTTAAGAGAATGCTTGTTTCTTTTTCCTTAATGATAAAGATGAAATATTTGTTTTACATTACAGTTCCATTGAAAGGGCATTTACATTTTTTCTCAACTCCGTTGGAAATATGACACATTTGGGTTAGCTTATATTTCAAAATGAAATATTTTATATACTAACTTCTCTTGGATCTTCCCTGCAGTTCACATTTTTTCAAAATAGCTAACCTTTGTTTTATGTTTTTAAAGCATGAAATTGATGGTTTACTTGCATCTCCATAAAACAGTTAAAAATTTAAAATCATTGTTTGCAATCCTTATGCAGGTTTCTCTGTTTAAGAGATTTCTTTTAATGGTGAGGAATTTGAGAGTAGAATCAGACCAAATGCATGCTTTGGCTTGCATTTTGTGAACATCACTTTGTGTTGATATTTTTGCAAAGGAGAGTGTACGGAGAGGGAGAAAACCACGTACTGGAACTGACATTGCTTCACTTTTTGAAGATCTACGGATTAAAGAGGATCTAAACAGTGTAATGAGTAATATTTTTTTTCAAGAAGAGTTAGTGGCTTCTCTTGTAGAAAGCTATTTTCAGCTGTCCCTTCCTCTTCCTAGTCAAAAATGCTCTGGCACAGAAAGTAGGGTAATTGGAGCATTAGCCTATGGCACAGGTTATGGGGAAATGAACTGGAATGAATCGGCTTTAGAGGTGGTGGGAGTTTGCAGAACTTGTGTGAAATGGGATTGTGAAGGAAGAACATATGCAATGGACTGTTATTTGAAGTTACTTGTGAGGTTGTTCCATATTTATGACACTAGGGGAGGTGTTAAAAGTCAAGGATGGAGCTTCACATGATCAAATAATGAATGAAACAAGGTTGCATGGTCTTCAAAAGTAGCTTATCAAGGACTTAT
Source organism: Pseudotsuga menziesii (assembly GCA_001517045.1). Lineage (NCBI taxonomy): Eukaryota > Viridiplantae > Streptophyta > Pinopsida > Pinales > Pinaceae > Pseudotsuga > Pseudotsuga menziesii. The sequence goes on along the minus strand of LPNX010829477.1, from coordinate 183,434 downwards.
CTTAGGTAAATGATTCCTTGAGACACTTTGTAGATGAAGAAAACATATTTCTTTCACATTCATTCCATTCAGTCCGTTAATTGTTATCTATTGTTGATGTCCTTGCACAACAAATCACTAGAAATTTAGAAGGTTATGTGCATTTGCATTTATTTGGAACTAAAAAGATGTTTTCAATGTTTTTTTTGCACATTTCCTTACAAATAATTAATTAAAGGTCCCTATGATATTTGCACCAACTTGGTGTGCTACTTTCAGTTATTTTAGCATATCATAATATGGTATTAGGCAAATCATGCTTTCAATTTTAAAAGGTATTGACATCAACTAATTTTGGTGGATAGTCTTGAATAAAAATTAGATAATATAAAATGTGTTAAGATTCATTTGGAATACAGTGGATAGGCTTTAGTTGTTTAGCATGCATTTTCAGTTCTAAATCGAATATCAGCCAATGTCAACCACTGGTGAATATTTGGTGGTATGGTGCAGGATTTTGTTAAGCAACCTGAACGGACTATATAACCATTACCATCTCAATAGGATAGAGTTTATAATTGCTTTTGTTTGAAATGGTAAATAGTTGTCATTAGTTTCACAAATTTTACAACAAATTCATTTCATTTTACGAAAAAAATGGGCTGCAAAAGATAGGCCACCACTGTCACAACCATAAAATTAGGTGATAATATATGCAAAATGAAAATACAATCAGAGTTACAAGACCTATTGAGTCTTCTTAGTACTTGAGATGTCTATTTAGCTTGTCTAAAAAAGGCCGAGTATACTTCAGAACTTGGAAGTAATACTTCGTCATCCTTGGTCAAACTCACGACTTGGTAAATTTTTCAAGCCTTAATGAGTTCAAGAAACAAACATGGATGGAATAAATTTAATACAAAAGTCATGAATCCCATGCTTCCTTACCCTAATTTATCTGCCGTGATCCACTTATCATCAAGGAAACTAGATGCAAAGAGAATAATGTTGCAAGCAAAAGATATATAGGAGGAGGGAGGGAGATAAATGATCTTTCAATGAGGGACTTATGCCCACTTGCTTCACCAACATGGATACTATGCAGAAAATTACTTCTGGTCACTGTTCTCAGTCTTGTACAGAGGTCACTCTCCTTCTGATGGCTGCAAGGCCTCTGTTATTTTTGAAGCTTACACACAACAACTAGCTACAATGTGAATAGTAATCAATATTCCGAGTTAGTTTCTCTGTGGTTTTAACTATTTGGTAGGTAGGCTAAGGCAATCTTTGATCAGGGCATTAGACCAAAACTCTACGAGTTCTCTGTCACTAAATACTTGGTTTATCCAAATTCCCACTGCTCTTATAGACATCAACTCATTTTAATGGCAAGGTTCATTGTTTCATCATGGTGATACCATAATTGTGAATGTTTTGGAAACATGTGAAACTATCACTACAACAAAAACTAGATTTAGCATCTCTTTTTGCATCCTTTTTTGCGTCTAGACCATCTTTCAATGTATTTTTCTTCATTTTTTGGACAAAATGGTGCAATTTCATGGGTTGGTGCTATTTTAGGCATTTTTTGTGTCCTTTTTCTAAATATGGCGCAAATTGTGGCGTAATTTGCACCGGGTTTTGCACCTAGTTATGTGCCAAGTTTTGCATCAGGTTTTGCGACAGGTTTTGAGCCTAGTTTTGCACCTAATTTTGCGCCTAGTTTGTACATCTACTCTTGTTGCGCCCCCTTTAACGCCCATGTTTGCCTCAACTTTTACGCCCTTGTTTTCATCCACTTTTGAATCCTTTTTTACATCCACTTCTGCTTCTTTTTTTGCATCCCTTCGTGCGCCAAGTTTTGCATCAAAGTTTACATCCTGTTTTGAGTCTATTTTTGCATCTCGTTTTGTTTTATCTATTTTTGCATCCATTTTTTCGTCCACTTATGCACCCACGTTTTCATCCCTTTTTGCATCCCATTTTGCATCTATTTTTACGTCTTTTTTTGCATCTACTATTGCATCCACATTTGCATCCACTTTTTTCGTGTCCCAATTCCCACCCATTTTTGCGCTTACTTTTGCACCCACTTTTGCTTCAAATTTTGCATCCACGTTTGCATCTTTTTTTGCGTCCAATTTTACATCAGTTATTGCATCCCTTTTTGCATCCATTTTTGCATCCACTTTTGCATAGGGTTTGCGTTGGGTGTTGCGACTACTTTTGCATCTACTTTTGTTGCATCCACTTTCGCATCCAATTTTGTATCCAATTTTACATCAATGGTTGTATCCACTTTTGCGCCACTTTTTTCATCATGTTTTGCTTCCATGATTGCATCATTTTTTTCATCCACTTTTGCATCACCTTTTGCATCCATTTTTGGTGCACCCCATTATGTGCCCACTTTTGCGCCTACTTTTGTTGCATCCATGTTTGCATCCTTTTTTGCATCCATGTTTGCATCCACTTTTGCATCCAGTTTTACACCCAGATGTTGAAGATGAAAATGGGGATAATGATTATGATATTGAGGATGGTTATGATGATGATGATAATGTTGTTGATAATGAGGAGAACAATGACAATGATAATGATGATGACGATTATGATGATGATGATGATGATGATGAAAATGACGACATTGTCGATGATTATGATGGCAATGAAATGAATAGTGATAATGACAATTATGATGAGTACAATCAGAATGATGATGTTGATCATCTTAAAAAATAAGTTGTTATTTTTCATGCATAAATCGTGTGTCCTCCATGACCCTTTTCCACTAATCACATATTTTGGGTAGATGTTATTTCTTATGCCAAAGGTAATGATGAATAACTGATGAAAATGCCAATAATCATGATGATGATGTCAAGGACAATGGTGATGTTGATGACATGGATGATGATTATGCCGATGATGATGACTATTGTGATAATCATGATGACAATGACAAACATGATGATGATCATCATCATCATCATTTCTATCATTGTCTTCATTAAAAACATCATCACTGTCATTGCCATCTAGTTCATCATCATCATCATCATTTAAAGCATATGGGATATGTTTACCATTTAAAGCATGCATAACAAGTGGGATTATTCTAAAACACCCCACCAAAGTACAAAATTCAAACCACAAGGGAAACATAATATTGAAATTGTTCCAATTTTCTTTCTCCCAACAAAACATGCTTCATTTTAGGGAATTATGTTAAAATCCATACATTCATAGTCCATCCATACTATACTTGTAATAAATGTAAATATAATACTTACCCTTGACTGTTGTTTTTTTTGGTGTGCAAACCTGTTTATCCTTGACTGTTGATTCTTCTGGTGTGCAGACTTGTTTACCCTTGACTGTTTATTTTTTTTCCTCTTCCAGCACTTTTAGCCTCGAGAGTTGCTCAAATCCTTTCAATTCTCTTTTTTTGTAGCAACTCATTTTTGTTTTTAATTGTTTTATTCAATTCTTCCAATCTTGTTTCATATTCTGCAGTCTCATTTTGTTGTTTAATGATCATCTCTCTCAATGCCCTTTGAAACTCAACCTTCAAACCTGCAATAAATGTTTCTTTCTACTGTAATTCTTGTTGAAGTTCTGCTTCCTTACCAAATACAGTATTCAATGGTGGCATGTTCAAAACTTTAGGCCTGTTTTTCAGCTCATTTTCAAGTCTGCCTATAGTTTCCTCATTTTTTTTTCTTTTGAGCCTGATACATGTCTTTCAGTGTGTCAAGGTCAGAAATCGATTCTACTAGAACTACAGTAAATTTAGAACATTGATCCTTAATAAGTTGATCCTTCTGGCCAATTATTT
>LPNX010829477.1:130159-170751 GCA_001517045.1 Pseudotsuga menziesii | reverse complement strand
AAAACCAGTGTAGCCTTTGCAGATTTTGAGTCTTAAGGAGTCATCTCCCAAACTGGACCCTGTGGATGTCCTTATAATAAGAATGCGAGCTACAAGAACAAGAGCATAATCAGTATAAGCAAACCTCTCATCCTCTACCTTCAGAACTTGATTTACTAGGTGTTCTTCAAGTTCGATGGATAAGGCACGCCTCATAACAAGTTCATGTAACAGGTTAAAGCATGCTTTGTGAAAATGTTCAAGGAAGTGTTTTTCATAGGACATATCTGAAACACTAGCCCCCTCCATTCTTTCATCAACTGAAAGCTGTGGCTGTAGCATTCATAAAAGAGCACTGACATGTTCTTCATTAAGTTGGTGACAGGCTTCTTTGTAAATAGAAGAATGCCAATCTGGAGAAAAAATGCACTCTTTAATAAAACTAAGCACTTCAACAACTCCTTGTAAAGGAACATTACTAGAGTCAGAAACACTGTCATTTGCAGAGCAGGGCTGTTCATGTCCATTAGAGATGACTACTTGCCTGCTAGCCTCTGAAAACAGATCTCCAAAGAGAGCATCATCTTCATGCCCGCTTGCAAATTTTGTATCATTTACTCCCAGCCCATCCTTGCTAGCAGTTGGTAGTTTATTGGAATGATACTTATGATCACTTTTGTCATCTAATTATCATCGTTTTTCCAATTTCCACTTTTATGCTGTTCAGGAATACATGTTTTGCTTTTTATTATTATAAATCATGAAGCTCTATTGTGATCTAAAAGGAATTTTTATGATAATGTTGTCATACAATAACAATGTGAGTTGCTCCATGGTAATTGATAAGCTGCCTCTTCTGCTATCAAGAATGACAGCATTGACTGGCCTTCTGGTAAGTTTGGATTCTTGAAATTTGGTACCTTTTGTCTGGGACTTCTTTTGAGGTTTTGTTAATTTAGTTTTTGTTTAAAGAATAATTTTCTCTTTTCTGTACATTTGTCTGTCCATAATTTAGACTATATAGGTATGTACATATTTTAGACTATATATAAAAAAGTCTAATATATTCGATAGCAATTATTATGGGAAAGTGATTTTGCAAGAGTTCTTCAGATTATTGTTACATTCAATGGAATTCAAAATTCATGACTTCTAGATGCTGGCAATGATGAAAATTTCTTTTTGGTAGTATTATTGCCATAAACTTATTGGAAACAATTTTTTTCTGCTAGTTGCATATGGTTTTGTTTTCAAGTGTTGTTTCATACTTTTATTGCAAGAAAGGGCCAAAGTCATAGTAATCACAGTATCTATGAAAGAAATAGATTTTCAATTTCTATTTGAATTTTTGTGTTTGTAAAAGCATAATGGTTACAATGTTTTCTTTGAGCAGATGCATGAAGAGAAACCTGATCTACCAAAAGGGGCTATGAAAGCTATGCAAGATCTTTATGATGTAGTTACTCATGATATCTTGTCTTCCACTCTAAGGTATTGCTGTGACTTCATGATTTTGGTTTTGAATGATCTCATAGTTGAAAAAATCATGGAGTTTGACTCTAACTCATCAATCAAACTCAGCTTGCTTCCAAATCTGAGCTGTTTGTTATGGAACAAGGTTTGACTTGCTACAGGAGAGTCAAACTTGGCAGTAGCAAGTTAAACTTTGTGAGTGCACAGGTCAAATTCTGGCTCTCAAGTTACTCAAGTATTTTGTGGCTTAACGAATTTGACTCACAGGTCCAACCACAAAACTTGCACCAATGCAAGTATAAATGCTAAAGTAGAAACAACACTCATTTTCAATATATTTTGTTTTCTGAGCTTTTGCCAAGCTGAGTTTCTCATCATTGGCTCATGTTTATTCTTTGTTAACTCGATTTTTGAAATATTTTGATGTCAACATACTTTTTACTGAATTTACCACATCATTGATCATTCGTTTTATTTGTCGATTTTGGTCAGAATGTTAGAATTCCTTCTTTCTGTTCCATGCTTTAATATCTTTCCCTTAGATGCAATTGGTATGATGTCTTTTTGGTGAAATGTTTTACTGGTAATCATGGTTACTAAATATTTAGGTTTGTTTGAACTTTGTACCATGTTTAGATGGGGAGATCTGCTGGATTTTCTTTGGGAGGGTCATATGCTTAAGCCAATAGCAGCAGCAACAAGAAATTCGATCTGGATTACCAACAAACGGTGCAGGAGGGTCATTTACAGCTATTTCCAATTCTGCAGACCTTATGCATTTACATGGTGCTGATCTATTTCCATCTACCCATGGTCAAGCTTCATACCATTCTCAAATGAAAGTAACTCTTTACTCTCCAAACCCAAATTGAATCCACTTGAATTCAATTTGGCAATTTAATTTTTATGTGGCTGCTTCCAGGTTGTTCCTGGATTGAGGTCTAGGGTTCCAACAAATATAATGCCTGGCATATGCTCATATGATCATCTTCTTCAGCAGTACCATCCACATCCCCATCATCATAATCACTCTCAGTTTTGACATGTACCATCAGTTATTCCACCATCAAAGGAGCATTTGCTGAAATCCATGCATGGACTTCAAGGTGCTCTTGATGCTTTTGGATTTCTAGGCCTTCTTAGCGTGATCAGGATGAGTGAACCTAATTTAACAACCCTAGAATTGGGTATAGATCTGACAACTTTAGGATTAAATTTAAACTCAAGAGATAATCTGTATAGGACATTTGCCTCTCCTTGGGCTGATGGGCCCGCAAAAGGTGAGCTTGAGTATACATTGCCACAATGCTATTCTCAACAAGCTCTTAGGTTGCAGGTGAGCAGCCTTTATAATCTAAGAAACCATTAATATGTTTGTGTTGTTTTCTTCTTCGTTTTATATGTCTAAATTTGAATTTGAATGCATACAGCCAGGGTACTTCACAAAATTCAGCCAGGAGACTCTTTTCTATATATTTTACAGGTACTAGCATGCTTCTTCGACAACACAATATAATATATCCCTCCATATTTGTCAAGTGTTATGCAAATTTAAATCATGTCAACTTCAGATATAGTCTATTTTTATGTTCCTAAAATGATGCCATTGATTATTTGCAGCATGCCAAATGATGAACCAATAACCAAGTTGTTCTGATGGTAATTTCACAAACATTTTTACTTTGAGGAATTTAGGAAGGAAATTGGAACTTTCTTATAATCTCTTTGTCAAAAATATAAGCATATGGACAGAATCATTTCTTGACTGAAAGGTACTATTGCTGCTGTTACAATACAATTTGCTTGGGATGGAAATAGTTGTCTGGTATTTGTATTTCTTTAAAAAAAAACACTTATAGCCGTCGGTTAAGCAACGGCCTGTAGGTGATTTAAAAAAAAAAAACTTATAGCCGTCACTTAACCGACGCTTAACCGACGGACATGCTATAGAAGCGACGGCCCGTAAGTGTATTTAAAAAAAAACAAAAAAAATTGAATACTGTCGCTTAACCGACGTTTAAGTTTTCATAATCCATCGGATAGCCATCGCTTAAGCGACGACCTATAGGTGATTTAAAAAAAAAAAAAATTCAATACCATCGCTTACCCAACGTTTACGGCCTGTAGGTGATTTAAAAAAAAAAATTTCAATACCGTCTCTTACCCGACGTTTAAGTTTTCATAATCCGTCAGATAGCCATTGGTTAAGCTAAAGTTTAATATGAATTAGATGTCGGATAACCGACGATTTACATTTAACTGACGGTAAACTGCACTGTCGCTTAACCGACGGATTAGAAAGATGTCGGATAACTGACAACAATCCACCGACGCTTAAAAAAAATCTTATTGTTGTACATGCGACAAGGAAGTGTCGAAAATTCGACAAGACGGCCGTCGGATTTTTGGTCGAAATGTAGTAGTGATAAGAGGCTCCTTGCTTATGCTACAAAGACTTTTACCATAATACTCAAACAATTAACATTGAGGCACCACATCCAACTCCAATTTTTGTTCTTATATAATAATCTTCATATAGAGATTAACACAAATTAATGAACCATTTTCCCATTAAGAACTTTGTACATGTTGGCCCTAGTTAAACAAGATGTGTTCATTTTTTTTTGTATGAGGAATATGATTGCATATCCAATGAGGTGCAACACTTTTTCAAAACTAGTGAACTAAAGCATTTTATCCTCTTAAAGGGTGACCTTCCATGAAATGGGTGTAGGGGGATATTGAATGGTTGCATGACAATAAGATTGTGTAATTGTTTAGGATATTTTGTTTCCTAAGCATGGTAGATTTTTTTGCTTATTAGTGTGTTTCAAAAAATAAATTGGATTTTATGCATGTTTGTCTTTGGATCTTATTGTTTTTTATTAGAATTACAAATGATGAAATCTATGTGTTAATATTGCTCCTCTTCCTAATTCTTAGAGGGTGCTAGCTCAATGGAAGAGCACCTGCTTTACAAGCAGGAGATTGGTGGTTCGATTCCTCCATGCCCTAATGATATTGTAATGTATTTTTAAAGGTAAAAAATGTAGTAGTGCAAGATGTATGCAATATTAGATGCAATACTAAATGCAAAACATGATGTAAAAGTGGACGTCACACCAAACACAAAAGTGGACACAAAATACGACCTTATGTTAGACGCAAATGTGGACACAAAAATGGATGTCACACTAAACGCAAAATTGGATGCAAAAAGAGACTCAACACTAGACACAATTAATGACTCAAAACTAGATGTAATAATAGGTCCAAAACTAGATGGAACAATAGATGAAAAAGTGGATTCCTAACTAGATGTAAAATTGGACATTAAATTGACCACAAAATATGGTGTATCGATGGACATAAAACTAGGTGTAACACCAGGTGCAAAAATGGAAGCAACATTTGGCGCAAACAAAAACTTAAAACGAGACACAATTTTAGATGCAAGACGGGACAAAACATTGGATGTAAAACTAGACCTAATATTGAATGCAAGATGGGATGCAACATTGGACACACAACTACATGCAATATTAGATACAAACATGGGCGCAAAACTAGGCATAACACTGGGTGCAAAATTGGGCTCAAACATAGATGCAAAAAAAGACATCAATCGGGATGCAACACTAGGTGCAAACCTAGATGCAAAATATGATGTAAAATGAGATGGAACATTTGGCACAAACATGGATACAAAAAAAGACATAAAACAAGATACAAAATTAGATGCAAATGCGGATGCAACATTATAAGTAAATTTTGATGCAAAACTAGACGCAATATTGGGCCTAAAATTGGATGCAAACCTAGATGTAGAATTGGACACATAATTTTATGTAAAACATGGTGCAAAATTGGGTGCAAGACTCGATGAAAAACTAGGAGCAAAATAATACGTAACATTGGATGCAAAAATGAGCGTGAAATTGGGTGCAAACAAGGATGTAACAAAGGACGCGAAAAAAGATGCAATAGAAGTTGAAAAATTGGGCGCAAATAAAGGCGTAACATTAGATGCAAAAAAATGGGTGCAAAAATGGACACAAAAATGGATGTTAAAAAGGATGAAAAAAAAGATGCAATAGACGGTGTTTTACGAAAATGTACAATAGCGCCTGGTTTAGCACTGGATTGTTCACCACAATTATGAAAAAATTACACTAAAATTCGGTGCTAAATCCAGTTTTTGTTGTAGTGTATGACTATTTTGAGATATCATGCTTAGATAGACTCTATTTAATAGCTTGTGCTTGAACTAATTTTCCCTAAAGGTAAATAACTCAACAAACCCAATCTCACCTCCCAACTAATCTTCCACCAACCCTTCAATTAGACACACATAGTGGCACTTCATGAATATATACATGGAAGGAAAATATATAGAGCTTAAGATAACAAATTAGATAGTTGTTCGCAAGCTGCAAGGATTTGATAGATTCTTAATGTCCCAAAGCCAATAAAAGGAAACAAACTCTGTTTATAAGAGATATTTTGTGCCCAGTGATCTATCATCAATAGTTGTGTTGTAGTATGAAGTTGGATAACCAAGAACCCCTCTTATAATTAAAAACAATCAAATGTAAGGAATGTAGGTGAGCATTGTGCAGTCCATTCACCTTTTCATTCAAATAATAGTCTCATGCTCACTCATTATGGGCAGAGTGCATCCCAACATGCTCACTCATTAAAACCCATGGAAGACGATGATCAAACAATTCATGAAAGAGGAGTCTTACTCCTTAAAACATATGAAATAAGACATTTAATCTCTTCATCAATGAAATGGATTTCAATAAAAGGTGGAATAATGTATCCACTCCGAGCTATAAGGAACTTAAGTCCAGACATGTCCATGTTAAATACAATCAAACAAGGAATGGAATGGATACATATTTGTTTTGGAAAATGACCATCAGGTCAACTAGCAACAAAACTCCAGATGCCATTGTCCTCAGCTAAGAATTAGATTCCAGTCAATAGTTAAAACACTCGGCAACAATAAAAATTCCTAGGGGTGTGAGAAAATAAGTGAAAAGAATAAAATTTTCCTAGCCAATGATAAAAATGCCTAGACAAGAACAAAAATCACCCACACAATGATAAAAAACCCAGGAAAGTTGAAATGTATGATGGAAATTGTCATCAATACCTCTCAGGAACCTTGGAAATTAAGTTGATCCAAATGGTATATACATAGGGTAAACAACATTCCACCTCTTAATAGGAGGTGGATGCTCATCACTTCAGTAAAATTTTGAATAATCTTCAATACTTCTGAACTAAGTGAGCTATAAAAGTAGAAAGGATGCAAATTGTAATCCTATTGACTTGTTGGAGTCTTTCCTATTAGAATATAGATGGAATTTGGAAGACCATGAAGTGTTAAAGTCTCATCCTAACTGGTTTTATCTCAATTTTCCTTTTCCATTTCAGAGAGTTCAATGACCTCTCCACTATTTGTTTTTACCTCACTAAAATGATTCAGATTTTTTTTAGATGTTCCTTAGATCGATGTCATGTACTGTGGCCAATATTTTTTGTATGACTCTGTCAATGGAAAGCTATTATTTTATCAATATAATTTTCTCTAGTTCAAAAAAATACCTGTTGGAACACCTCTTTAAGGAATTTTAAATTTTAACTGTGAGCAGATAGCATAAAAATTGTTCGGTTTATATTAAAATTTCATCATATCTATTTGGCATCCTATATAATTATTAGATATATGAATCCAATGTCACACATAAGTCGATCCAAGCATTTATTTTTCTTTGTCATTTTAACAGAAAATTGAACTCAAAACAACTGTTCTTTTGGGTTTTTTAGGCTTTGGACAAAAGTTAGCTTGGACAAGTTGTGTGCTCTAGTAGAGAGAAGCTTGATACATTAGGTTAGTTTCTATGTTCTTTACTTTTATCATTTATGTATGGATGTTTACTTAACCATTTTGTTAACAAGTGGTGTTTAATTTAGTGACAAAAAATGGAGAAAATTGGAGTGTGGGCCAATGCCAGCTTCTTTGTTTAGGACGTGCCTTGTTGAAGCATAGCCGCATCTTAGTAATGGATGAGGCCATAGCCTAGATTATATTGCAACTAACACCATTATCGAACAAATAATACAACTAGAAACTCATGAATGTACAACAATCACTATAGCTCACATAATTCCCACAGTAATAGACATTGATAAGGTGTTGGTACTTAGTGATGGTATGTTTGTTTGTTATGTCTCTGGAATCTTCTTTTAAATTTTTTCTGATTCATGGGTTGTTTTTTCTGGTCTCAGTAAGGACAGATTTAAAACCTTCTATTTTCAGGAAAAATTGTCGAGTACAACTCTCGGACTAAGCTTTGAAGATGAATCTTCTTCTTTCTCAAATCTCGTATCAGAATTCTTGTGCTTTTATTTTTTGATGTAGATTTTGTAGAGGTTGTGTTGAAAATCATTGATATAGATTTTGCGTTGTGATGACAATCATTGTTGACATGTGGAACCAATTCAACACCCCCTTGCACACTTTATCCCATGCTTTGAATCCTAGATTTATGTGACGATGACCTCATTTCTTGAAGCAATGGGAAGAGGAAGGCCCCACGTGGATGGGGTTGGCTGCTGGAGTGAAGAAAGCCTTCAAGAGATCATTTGGGGGAAAATTTTGCAAAATTTGTTGGAGGAAATTGGAATGGACAAATTTTCAGCCATCAGCCTTGGCTAGTTTGTATATCTGTACACTATTTTTGGGATGTAATATTTACTGTATTGTTACTCCAGTTATCTCTTTTAGTTCATTTTGAAACATTCGACATAATATTCTTATTAATATATTTATATTAATTTAGAAAGTTTTCTTTATTGGGCTAAATTGTTTTAAAAAATATTTCACATTGAGCTTTTATGATTTTTGATTTTCTATGTCCTATTTTTCTAGGAGCAAAACTCAGAAGTTCTATGATGTTACAAATCCTTCATAGCAACATTGGGGACTTTGCTTACCTCCACCAGTGGCAAAGGTTTCCTTGCTTGGATCAAATTCTTCAAGTAAATTGAGAAAATCACTGGCTCTTGTAAGTGACTTTAGGATTTTAGTATATTGTACTTCCGTCCAATTATCTTTAGCATTTTTTATTGATATCTATGTAGACATATTTTTCTATGCTTCCATATTAAATTATTTAATAGCTTCTGATTCAGTCCTAAATAATCATTAGTATAGAAGCTAATGTGTATTTTCTTTAGACAGCTTATGTTTTACTTCAGTGATTGTCTTCTAGATTCTTTATACATGGCTTCATTTTCATTTCCTAATAATATATACCTATTCATATTTCCATGTGAAACTAGAACACAAGAGGTAATGTTGAGACTTCCCTTGCCAGTGGAGCTGCTGGAATATAAACTGTATTGCCAGCTAGTGCGTCTTGGTATGAAATCTGTTTCTTGTCATGGAATATTTGTTTAGTTTTACAGCACCCCCTGGATTGGTGCAGAGTAACATTACACAATAATTTTAGTGAACATAAGCTTCCATATGATTTAGGAGTTTGTGGTGGAATATTACATATCTTACTGAATATTGAGATATTAATGGTTATTGCAGGGGCTCCCATGCTGCACAGGAAAAATCATTTAGTATGAGGATCCTAGCTGTTTAGGGATCCTCTAATCCTAAAACAAGTTCATCTCATTCACTTTCAGTGTCTCCAACATTAAATCTCCCTGCCTTGGTGGTGGAAGTTGCGGCATCAGGGTTGATTTCTGATCATGGCAAGCTGTTGGTCAATAAGGGTGGGTAGTCATCAATGTTTATATCTAAAAAACATATTGATTCCAAACCTAATTCAATGAGTGGAACAGATATAAAATTAAATTCACGTGTAAATACTGTTGGGGAAGCTTTCCATGGAAGGAATGCCAGTTTAGTTGATCCTACTATGAAATGTAGGAGTCATGAAGGTTTTAAAAGTCTATTGAAGAATTTGTCCTTTGACACACACAAGGTTTCATCTGAGATGGGAAGTGGGCACATTGAAACATCAAGAAGTGAAAGAACAGATGCAGCTTCAGTGTCATTTGGTATTATCTGTGTTGGACTTTCTAAAGATAGCTTTCCAATCTCTGTCCCTCAAAGAAACTCTGTTGTTCAAAGCAACAGTGAAGTGAATGTTGTTGCTCTAAATAAAAGAAGTATAATGCTTTCAGGAAACCATGTTGAGGATTGTCTACAAAGGTCTCCATTTGATGATAGGTATCAAAACAATTATGTAGAACACTTTGCAGAACTATATGGTGAAGGTTGCTCTAAAGATATTTCTCCAGAAGAGGTGCCTCCCTTTATGGAAAAAGTACAATTTTCAGTGGATGATTATAGTTCTAAAGATTGTTCTCTTCATCAAAAGTATGTAAATACTTGCACCCTTAATGGTGACAGTGAAAGCTTTTGAGTTACTGATCATAAAGCAGAGGAAAGATTAGTTTCAACTACTGAAAAGACTAGTGCAGGTTCTATCCAAAATTGTGAAAATGAGCCTATGTTAGAGGAAAGATCAGTTTCAGAAGATGGAAATACTAGTACAAGCTCTATCCAAAATTTTAAAAATGAGTCTATGTTAGATGCAATCGATAGAAGTACAAGTACTAGTTTTTAAATTCCCTAGAAAGTAGAAATTGCTAGAGATTCTAATGCCAGTTCTGAAAAGCTAGAATGCTTGGAGAATCTAGTGTGTAATATCCTTCCAGAAGTTTATATGAATGGCTCATATGTTGGAGAAAATAGTATCATTTCAAACATATTGTCTTTGAATTTTGATTCAGATGATAGTGTATTAAATAGTCCTCACAATTTAACAAATTTTCTCCTTGTTGAGACTGATAAATGCAATGGGATGTCAAAGGAAATATCAAGTTCATGGAAGTCTCAGAATAGCAAGCAGTCAAGATTTTTATTTGCAAGGTTAGAAGGTTCTATATAAAGATCAAGCCATTATTCCACTCCCAATTTGGCATCGTCTAGGCAATTGCAGAGGGAGTGGGAAAATGGACAAGATGTTTTGGAAAGAACAAATGGACATGAACTATTGAATATTAATGGACTATCTAATAATCATTTCTAGCCCAAAGGTGCAAGGATTTTAGAGTACTTCAGAGGGAAGTACATTTTTGGTTCCTTCAGAGGCCAAGGGTGAGTTTTGTCTTATTTTGTTGTTGGATATTAGTAATTTTCTTTTAATAATTGTGTTTTACCTCTTGTTAATATGGAATTTACAGCTTTTGTTTCCTTTTATCCAACCATTTTAATCCTTTGCATTTTTCCAAGTTTGTTATCTATGGATATAGAATTATTTTTATGGATCTAAATACAAGAGATAACCATTTTCAAATGAGCCTATCTTTTAAGAGCTAACACTACACAGGGGATGTCCCTGAGTTGCATCGAGACATTACCAATGTCGTGTAGGATTGTCAAATATCCCTTAGCCATATTGGAGACTTCTTAGCATCACTTTCAAAAATCGGTGCCTAAAAGAAAAGAAATATAAGGCCTTAGCACTACACTCACTCACCAACACATTACCCCTTACTAAGAGACTATTCAATCTCTAATTCAACCAAGATTTAGATTTTTTTTCTTTAAATTAGCTATGTCAGACCCTCTCTTACTCTTATCATATGCTATGCCCTTCCTCTATCCTCCCACAGAAACATACCCTATGTTATAATGTTGTACTAATGGTAGGTTTTGAACAATTCTTCATGAACCTTGAACTTTGTACTTGTAAATATAACTCCACACTAAAATAAGAGACCCAGGTCTTAGTGAGGCTCTTATATTCCATTGAAGAAGCGACGCATCCCACGTGGGGATTCCGAGTGGAAGGTGTAAATATGCCATAGGGCCTAAAGGGAATTGGAACTTGAAACTAATTCATAATCAAATAATCAGGGTAGGGCACTTTCAAATTCCACTCAAGCAGGATGGAGAAATGCTTTATTACCCTTACGAAGAAATAGTTTCTTGTAGGAAGTTCAAATGGGGAATGAACCTCATCATGATTTTCTCTATCCTTTGCTTCATCATAAATGTGCATTTCATGGTCAAGTAAATTATTTCATTTTGAAAGTCATAAATCTTTATAAGAATATGCCTTTATGCAACTATGCATTATAAGAACACTGTAGAATACCAGTCTCTCCAACCTTTTCGATATGTTTAGTCAATCTAAAGAGCTTACTAGAAAATAAATTTTAGTGTAGTCTTATTTTAGGTGACCATACATTCAAAGGAAAGTTCAGTTCTTATTAATGGTTATTTCTGTCTATGAACTATTGTCCAATCATCATGGAAGCTGTTTCAGATCATGTACATGTCAACACAGAGCTAATATATATTTTGTTATACCTAATAGTTTTCAAGTTTTTCACGTTTAATTCATGCTTAACCAGTGGTCCTGCCTTTCAAATAACTGGTATCATCACCTAGAAGCCAAATACACAACCCTTTAAAGGTTTCTCTAAAGACGCAATGTTGTAGGAGCAGGGTATTTCTCTTTATATTTGCAACATGACTCTTTAATTATTGAATCCACTATTAGGTTCCCTTATAGCCAAGGAATAATGATTCACAAAGCAAAACTCCTCCATACAAAATGGTACCTTTGAAATAGTAAATGATTCAATGCTAAATACTTGCAATACTTGCAATTTCCCAAGTCAAAATACTTGCAATTCTTTGAATTCTAGGTCTAGAGATCATTTTTGCAAGACATTATGGTGCATAGGGAGTCAAGTCTCTAATTTTGCAAATGATAATCGTCGAGTCTCCATTAGCAATAAGTTTCTAAATATTCCTAGCTCTTAGAATGTTTATCACTTGATTTAAAGCTAAAATAGGCTTCACAATAAGAGAAGAAACCTTTTGTAGTTTGATCACAACCATAGACCTGCTTATTATGAAACCTTCTCAAAGAAAAGGTGAATATACTTTGCATAATTTTAAGTTTATTAATTATCAAAGAAACATGCTGTGTTTTAATTTTGATAGCCCATGATGAGGAACATCTGAAACACCTTGAAGCTCATGGATTCTTAATATTGTAGTAGACAAGACAGAAAGTTTTGTTTCTGACTCTTTGTTTTTTATGCAGTGATGGCATTGGGATTCAAAATCCTTTCAGGAAGTACTCTTCTTTGGACTATGAGAATGATAGTGATGAATAATGGGAAAAGGCACTCATCACTAAATATATTTGGTAAGAGTATTTGTAGTATTTTTATTAGCTTTAGTTACAGGGAAAATTGTACATAGCTCTCAGGAATTAGTTTATCATGAATACTAGTTACTGGTAAGTTGTTATAGTAATAATTATGTAGTTTGTAGATTGATATCTATCATAAATTTGTTTGAATATCATTATTTTAAAGAAATACCAACTTCTTAAAGGGTGCTAGCTCAATGGTAGATCACCTTCCTAATTATAGGCAGGAGGTTGGTGGTTTGATTCCTCTGTGCCCTATCATAAATTTGTGACTACAAAAACAACTAAATTCACATATATACGACTATTAGTACCTAATTTCCCATATCTTAGTTGTATTTAGCTTAGTCATTAATATGTTAACATCTAGTAGTTTATTTAATCATATATTTGGTCATTAATGGTTGCAATAAGTGACTAAATCAGTGACTAAATCAGCGACTAAATCAATGACTAACTCAGTGACTAAATCAATGACTAAATCCATGACTAAATCCATGACTGTCAATGACAAAATCATTGTCTATCAATGACTAAATCAATGACTACTAAGTCAAGCTATTAATGACTAATGAAATACAACTAGATATAAGATAGTGGAAATTTGCTACTATTAGTCACCGACTAAAAAATAGTTGTTTATAGCCTAATTTTAGTCATTTTTTTAGTCATTAATTTCTCATTTTCTACTAGTGTATGTTAGGATATTTAACTGAGAGAATAACAAGTACAACAATCAAAGACAAGAGACAATGAACACAATGTTTTTCTTCGGGGAAACCATAAATGGAGAAAACCCCACAACTTCCTCAAAGATAGAATCAACACCAAAAATAAAACCCCAAAACAGTAAGATGATCTCCCAACAGCAGTAACCTCTTTCTTCCTAGCCCTAGTGTCTTCTTCTTCCTCAGCTATGTGATACAAGTGAGTGTTTGTGAGTGGGTACTAAATAGAGAGGCTAGCTCTCTATTTATACTAATTCCTGACATGACTAAACCCTACTAGGGATGACTTCTCTAGGAGAGTCTAATAACCCTAGTGCCCCGAAACTGTGGGGACTTTAAGCCTTGATCAATAGGAGGGTTACCCACAATAACTTGACATGACTTGTTTACATTATAGAACCTCCCGATAGGAACATCGGGGCATGACATGACTCAAGTTCATAACAAATACATCCCGGAATAAACATCGGGTTACAATACATAAGAAATACAAGTGAATACATTTCAAAGTTACATATACATCAACAATGACGAGGTTCCTTAGAATAATGTTAAGATGCTGATTTAAGAGTCCCGGTTTAACATGGACCCCAACTATACAGATACGGGATTTAGTTTCTATGGTGTTGGAAAAGGTCGTACATATGAACAACCTGATGCATGACGAGATGTTCATTATAGGCGTCCAATGCCTCCGTTAGTACAACCACATCCTAGAGTCGTAGCTTTACCATAGGAGTTGGAAACAACATCCCAAATAGCAAGAGGGGTGAGGGAAGAGATACAAGACCATGTTGGGGCTGCATTGGAAGGGGTGGGAATTGACCTACATAGTATTTCATCTACATCCTGTATGGATGCATGCCCATTTGATGATTATTTTGATGGTTTCTTGAAAGATATGAGTCGGTTAGAGCTTGAGCAGTATGCAACATACTGTAGAGACAATTATAAGCAAGTCGTTTCTTGACAAAATGAAAACAAGGGCATGGTATGTAAGTATGCTATAATATATGAAATTTCTTATATGAAATCTAATCAGGGATGATTTTAAGGTACCATACTTATTTAAAAGTGTATAAATGTTGGAAAATCTTACCAATTCTTAAAACGCCAACTATAAAATGTTTGGCAATATTTTTCAAAAAATATTTTAATTTCCAAGGATTTTATATCATTTATATAATAATTTGGCAATTTTTAGGGTGAAAAAAAGTTTACCCTGTCAAAATTGGGTGAAACAAGGATTCAAAAAATGAAAAATGACGAATCTTTTTTTTGATAAAAACCCCTAAAAATAGCCCATGGGCTAAATTTCGCCCCTAAAATTATCCCTGAATCTAATGTTTTTAATATATGAAATTTATGCAGTATACCAAATTCATGAATGACGATGACATTGATGATACAAATTTGTTTGACCTGAAAGAAACAGAGGCTAGTGGCACAAATATAAATGTTGAGTAAATTCTAGTTTCACAATTTCCACCGATGACGCAGGCATGTATATTTCTTTTGGTTAATATTTAATTACTTTTGGTATATTTTGTCCCCAAACTTGTATATATATATATATATATATTGACTTTTATTTTTCTCTTTTAGCCTACAGAAAACTAGGATACATTGGTGTTCTGGTCCGGAGGTTCAAATTGATCTGTTCTAGTTGCAAATCAAGAGTGCTCCACATTCATTGTATGTAGTTTTCATTGTATTCAGCAGTTAGCAGTTCATTGTTTTCTTGTCTTTCAAAATTGGCATCTTGGGAACACATATTCATGTAGTTAGTTGGTGATTTGACCTATTCCGGTGTTGCTTTCTTATGGGGGTTTCACTCGTTGTCTTTTTCACTCAGGTGCTAGCATTGGATAATGTTTTAAGCCCACATGTGTGGACACTTTGAGTTGGTATGCACTATTTTATGATATTTGGTTGTTAGCATAGTTTTTGGGCTTAGAGGATAAGGAAATTGTCTCTTCCCTTAATCTGGATGGTTGGTGTGACAACATTATGGATTTGAAGGAATTCTTTCTCATTTTAAACTTTCATCATGTCTTTAGAGAACACAATAAGAGGGAAAAAATATATCCAAGGAAGTGCTTGTTGTTCAGGAATAAACACCCTTGTAACCTAGGGTCTGGGGTTACCAACTTACTTCTAAAACTCGCAGACAATTAGCTTTAGCTAAGTACAGAAAGGAAATAGGAAGAAATAATAGACTCACCCAATTACTAACCGTTGATCCAAGCTTGATCTTCTTCTGCTCTGCTTCTCTCCAAAGCTTTAAGGGATGCTCCTCCTTCACTTGCAAAGAGCAAATTATCCAAGTACAATATTATACATGTATATATGACAGGTTAGATAAATAACATATATAGTTCTTAATAAAATATATTCCTCAACCCTAATACATGAAAGAGACTCAACAAAAATTGGAAGAAGATTTCTCTTTATTAACAATCAGTGAATGAGATAAGTGTACAACCCAACGCCTGAGACAAAGACTCCTCTGCAACCGAAGGACTCTAAGTTCTGCTACTCCAAGAATTCTGAAGATATACCATCAGCATAACTTTGCTCTCCAAAATTGATTGATTAATGCCCTCCCCAAGGCCTCTATTTATACTTTGGGAAATAGAGTGGTTTCGAAGGTTGAGGAGGTTGAGGCAGTTGAGATGGTTAATGATTAGGGCTCAACTAATATCCATTAATTGTGATTTATATTTTTTAATGTCAAATGGAGATGTACGCGACTATTAATACATGCAACCCACGTATGACACATGAGTTGTTTTAAAGGAAACCCGCGTATATATCTGTACGTGGTTTGCAATGGGAATAGTCGCATACAGTACACGAGTTGTCAACATGAATAGTCACATACGTACATGAGTTTCAATGGAGATAGTCATGTACAACAATCAACACTTAGAAAAATAAAAATGGTAAGCTGGTTGAAGGATAAATGCATCTCATGTCATGCCCATCTATAGTGTTTAGGAAAACTTCAATCCTATAGTGTCCTTTTGTGTACCAACATATGGAATGTCGTCACTCAGACGGAGAAGTGCCATTTGGGTTGATAACAGATGTGCCCTAATGTGTGATGTCAGAGGGAAGAGATGGCCGAAATAAATTATAATCATTATCTTTGGAGAACTTAGAAGTCCAATGGAGCAGAGGTAGTACCTGAAACAAACAAATAATAGTGTCATATACAAAGTCATATATGAGGATGCTATGTTCAATATATTGGAACACTAGCTCCTTTACAATATTTGAGTACATCATATAGTACGGGTACAAGACCAAGTATATTACAAAGGTGGATCAAAGCCACAATATACAATAATGATGAATCTTCAAAGATCTGGAAGCTGTGTAAGGAACCATAACATAATATTGTGGAACTTAGTCCATGGATGTGAAACTAAGGTCTTCATAAACAATCCCAAAGAACTAGTACAATCCAAGCCATCTGAATAGATGTTATTGAAGTCGAACATGGAGCGGATTCAATAGATTGTCAATCAATAGGTGATAATTGACAGTTGAAGCAAAGGAATTCACCAATAATGAAAGTGAATCCTGAGGTAGAATCTTCAAAACTCTAGGTCTTCATCATCGGGAAGTGCTGATGTGAAACCATACTGTGATAAGGAACGCAATAGATCCTCCAATAGATCACAAGAGTGACTAGGAACTGGGTAAAGGAAGGGAGACACAAGTAGTAATAGATACGATAATGCTGGAATTAGGATATAGATCAGACACAGGGTTAAGTCCTTGAATAGTGAGCATGACATAGAGATGACCCAAGGTAGCTTCTAACTTTACAAATAGTACAACTAGACTTATCTGTCATGTAGGAGACATGATCAAATTCCCCAGGTCTAATTGACAAGAGGAGGAGTAAGAAACTCGAAGTAATAGTTGAACTGAAAGTGAACACTCAGACATGAGTATCCAAAAAAATGGAGAGTGCTATGTTCAAGGAGGACATGCTGCCACTAACTGAGAACCAAAAGAAAACTTCTTCCTTACCTTCCCTGTTAGTTTTTAATGAGTCCAGGAAATTCAACTTGAATCTCTCTTCATTCTTTGACAAGATTTAAGAGAAGAGGGAATAATGCTTGATAGTGTCACTGATTCATGAATTTTATGAGCTCGAACTAGTACATGCTCACTTGGTGTTTTCATGTTTTAGAGAGTCTGAAAACTCCAAAGAAGACTCCAAGGGGGTCCTTTTTCATCCAATTTAGTCTCCTGAGGCTAGAAAAGTATAAAACATACCACAAAATAACTCTCTTAACTTCTGTAGAAGAAAAGGTGAACCTTTTTCATACTTAGTCAGGGAGGTCCGAAAAACGTTAACTTACCACCTACCCAACACTCCTTTGAGAGCAGCATATAGCATGAGTTTTACTAGTGTGAAGGAAAGAAAGATCACTCGAAAAGATCGAATTGAGTACGAGAAATGGGGCTTACAACATTAAACTCGATGCTTTCTTCTTAGTGTTTAATAAGCATGACAAAGACATAGAGTACACTCAGAATCTTTTTCATGTTTAGGTCCAAAGAAAGAAAAAGAAAAAACTGAGGTCATACCGGGTGGTCCTTTTCTGTAAATTTAGTCCCTCAAGTCCGGAAAAGTGATAAACCTATAGCTAAGAATACTATTCTCAATTCCGTAGAAAAGAGAGTGATCCTTTCTCATATTATTCCACATGGTCAGAGAAAGAGATAACCTACCACCAATGTGGATGCCCATTCACGTATTCTTAATGAGCTTGAATGGACAAGTTTACTCGGTAGTCAAGTCTATTTTAAGGAGTTAGACCTGGGCCTAAAGAAACTCCATAAGGGCGAGGAGTCCTATAAAGGGATAGCTTGTAAAAAGAGACCAAAATGAGGCTCAATTTGGTGTGAAAAATAACTAAAAAGATTCCCCTGAACCAATGACAGCTTCAGTATGAGTATCAAAATACAATAAATAGGTTCTAAATGAGGATACTCATAGGAGGAAAGTCCTATCCACAGAAGAACAATGGTAAAGACAATGAACTAATGGTTAAAAATACCATAGTCCGTGGTCAAAATGTTAATGCTAGGTTTAAGATGGAGTAGGTATAAATGTAGAATGCATGTGAAATGACAAAAACCATCCTATATGGGCAAAAACACCTTAAAAATGATAATGAGCCTGTCACATGGAAGAAAAGATATGGTATTAGTTTTATAAATTATGAACTATAGGAAAAAAACCCACTTGAAAAATAGTTTTTCTATAAATAGTTAAAACATAAACAAAAACTCACCATTTTGAGTTTTAACCATAAAAGACAAGTTTATACCTCTACCTTCAATTGCTTGGTGTGGACGATCCGATGGACCATTCCCAAATCCGCAAGTGTTAGGTAAAACTACACTCCATGTTCTTTTATTTGATCCAAGCAATTGTCAAAATTGAGCCCTAATTTCATGTTTTTAAGCACCTTCAAAAAAGCAACGTTGTGTACGCGGGTTTGGTATGTTAAAAATCGCATACACATGTTTCCTAAAGGATAGTCACGTATAGTACGCGACCTTCCTTAAAAGATAGTCGCGTACACTGCGTGAGGTGAAAAAAGAATATGTAGGGTCAAAATTTCAAAATTTTATATGAAACTAATGGTTGGCAATTGCTTGGGTATTAGGTTGAAAGATGGTGCTTGAGTGGATGGAGCAAGAACATGAAGACATGGACCAAGAATATCTTCAAGATGCCCCCACAGTGAATGTTTTACATCAAAGTGGGTTATTGAAGTTTTTCTATACCTCACTTATGCGGGCCAATGTCCATCTCTTGGAGTTCTTGATAAATTATTGGGATCATGATTTGGGCATGTTTGACCTTCAAGGTGAGTCTTTGGAGATTACTTCAGAGGATGTCTATTTCATTGCCGGTCTATCACGACGGGGAGCTACGATAAACTTGGAAGGCACCAGCAGAGGCAGTGACCCTCTAAGTGTATAGAACTATATTGATATATACTGCGCACCAGGCACACAAAAGAGGGGTAGTGGCATCCCTATTGTTCACATATGCAACCTTCCTTTATAGGTGTTGACAAGTACTATACTGAGGGTTGCAAGTTCATCATCACTTCACCTTGCAACTAAGAATAAGATGAGACTAGCAGTGGATTGTATGCAGGGAGCCCTATATGATTGGTGTTCGGGAGTGATCCCAATTATAAGAAAACAACTCTCTGATTGCAAAAGAGGCAGGAGGAAGAATTTTGGTTACTACAACATACTAGTAGCCTTATTTTTTGAGAGAGTGTAGGGATTGAGTCTTGTAGTACCCTTGCCAGTTCGTTCTCCTCGTTAGCCTAGGCTGAGTAGATGGGGAGATATCTTCCTCTACTAGGGAGGTGGTGGCTCGGTCTAAAGTGTCTATGATGATGACTTCTACTTTTGGTGGGAGCGCCAGTTGCCAGCTTTGGAGCAGTTTCCATATGATGGAATGGACTTCCATGGTGATACTAACCTCATCCTCCTCCAGGAGGAGGATGGGGAGAGTTAGGTAATTTTTATTTTCAATATTTTTAAATTTTTTATGAATTTTAAATATAGAGATATATACATTTGTATAAGAGTTCTAATCCTTTAAAAATGTCAAATGCAGATATTGGACCAGTCCTCCCTGCAGGGCATCCACACATGTATGTGCATCCTATATTGGGAGAAGACTAGGGATTGATTATGGTTCTTGAGGGGAATTTGGCCAGGCTTACCCAAAGAGTACCCACCTTACAGATTGAGCACATTCCAGCCATCATGAAAAAGCTAGTGGTTGGTGTACCACCTGTTTGGATAAACCTTCTAAGGCGGGTAGCCAGAGCAGTACTGGTATATATAGATGTTGTTGAGGCTTCTAAAGCTGAGGATGCTGAAGAAGCTAGAGTGCAGGGTGACTAGGGGGACCAGGGTGGTCCAACTTAGATCTAGGATCATTTGATGGATTCTGATCCATATTTTGTATATTTTTTGTATATAATATAGTTATGACTGGATTCGAGGATCAGAGACTCGACCTATATATATGAATATATATTCACACACACACACACACACACACACACACACATATATATATTTTGCCAGTTTATTTACAAATGTTTTTTATGTGTTTGTTGTATACTTTTATGTAAAATGTGTTAAATGCCAATCCAAAGTGTAATTAACATATGCATCAGTTAATGAATTTTGATTCCTTGGAATATGATTGAATGTAATGAACTCAATTTTTTTTTCCAATAACCTAACTTGCATAAACTGACGTAATAGAATAGGGTTCCGCACCTGATAAGCCTGATTGAGCTAGGAAACCACCAGTTGAGAGTCTAGTTAGACTTCCAACTGAGTGATACCACGTGACAAAGAATCCCATAGAAGCTCAATGACAACCCTATATTCAACCACATTATTGGAATCAGGACCTAAGAAAGTGCCTCCTGAGGCAACTAACTATCCTAAGGGTGAATACATGACCCATGCAGCTGAAGCTAGATTACAAGTGTGGCGATTGGCACCATCAACGAAACCTACGAACCTCTCGGAAGACATATGAAACAACTAGCAGATGGTATAAAAACACAAATCGACGAACTAGTGTACATAAAAATACATACAATAAAATACAAGAAAAAGTGCTAAGCCTAAGCATAGTACTTTTTCAGGTAGAGCCCATTTCTAGGCTCAAGCGGCTTATTCCCATGAAAATCAATCAATTCATATGCGCGCTTATTTAACACCTTTAACATGACATATGTTCCCAACCACATAGACCTAAACTTTCCCACCCCTAGGGGTTCTTTGTCTTGGTCCCAGATCAATACAAGCTCCCCTTTAGAAAAAATCCAAGGCATGACCGACTTATCATATTGGCTTTTGACCCTATTTTTATGAGCTTGGTTTGCTGTCAGTGCATCTCTACATTGTTCATCAAGATGTTCTAAATGTACTAAATGTTCTTCAAGCTCAGTCGTATCAAGTAACACATGAATATCAATTCTTAAGGATGAGATCTCACATTCAACCAGGGTGACGGCCTCCACTCCATGAATGAGTTGGAAGGGGGAAAACCTCGTAGCAATTTTTACATTGGTCCGATATTCCCAAAGAGCATGATATAGCATGATATGCCAGTCAGAACGAGATGCATTAATAGTACATTTGAGGATAGTTTTCAAAGTTTTTTTGACAGCCTCAACCTGATCATTTACTTGAGGGTAGAACGAGGATGAATGTTCTTGTCTAAATCCTAGCATAGTGGTCAGTTCATTCATCATGGTATTTTGAAAATGACTACCATGGTCAGTGACAATCACCTTGGGTATACCAAATCGTGCTATAATTTGATTGAACATGAAAAAGATGCAGTTTCCCTGTCAGCTCTAAAGGTGGGCATTGCCTCTGCCCATTTTGTAAAATAATCCATAGTGACAATGATATATTTGTGCCCCCCAACCGAGGTTGGGTTACATGTCACATAATCAATCCCCCACTTCATGAAGGGGTCCACTGAGATAACGAGAAATAATGGAGTGAAATGCGACCACATCTTTCTGTTGTAAAGCTGACAAGGATGATAGCGCTTCATGGCTTCCACACAATCTTTAAAGACTGTGGGCTAGAAATAACCGGCATGTAATATCTTCTGGGCTGTTGCTAACCCATATAAATGACCCCCACATGCTCCACTATGGGCATCACTTAAGACAATCTCTGCTTCCTCGTGGGTAAGACATCGACGCAAAATGGAATCTACCCCCCTATGGTATAAAGTATCTCCTATGATGAGGTAGTTCTTGGCATGTAGGTGTAGTTTACGTTGTTCTTCCCACGAGAAAGCTGCAGGATACTTCAAAGTCTGGAGATAGATAAGTATATCTCTGTACCAGGTGTCAGAGCTGGAAATAAAAAATATGTGCTCATCTAGGAATGAGTCTTCTTCAATAGCTACATCTTGTTCTAATGGAAATTCTGTGATAAGCTCAACAAAAACTAAGGATTTTTTGGATTTGGTGGACTGAAAATCCAAGTCAAACTCTTAGAGAATGACTATCCATTTGTTAAATTTTCCTCCAACTATCCATCGAGACAAAACATATTGAAAAGGATCAACACCCGCCACTACCTTCATAGTCCTTAGTAAGATGTAGTGACGTAACCTCTGAACAACATAGAGAGCTGCTAAGGCCAACCTCTCGACGTGGGAGTACCTAAGTTTAGGTCCGGCTAAAGCACGGTTGAGATAATAAACGACATGCTCTTGGAGCTTATCATCCTCCTGGACTAGGAATACCCCTATGGTCAACTCAGAGGTGGCCAGATACAATATAAAATCCCTAGAGTAATCTGGAAGACGCAATAATGGTGCCGACAACAAATCTTTTTTCAATGCCTCGAATACGAGTTATGCAGTTTCATCCCATACAAATGGGGTGTCCTGTTTAACAGGCGCATGAAACCCTTGGTAATCTTGGCATAATTTACAATGAAATGTAAAAAAAATTGGACTTCTCCTGCATGCTCTGAAGTTTCCTCATAGAATGAGGAGGAGGTAGATTTACAATGGCCTCAACTTTTAAAGGATCCACCTAAATGCCTTTGTTAGAGATAATGAATCTGAGCAGTCTCCCTGACTCGACACAGAACACACACTTGTGGAGATTCAAGTGAATTTTATAGTATCTGCATCATTCAAAAATCAAACGCAAGTGATCTAGATGATCGATCATCTTACTAGAATGTGCAGGTAGATCATCAAGGTAAGGTTTGACAATGGATTTAATATCATGAAAGGAAAAATTCATTGCCTGCTGAAAGGTTGCCCCAACATTTTTCAATCCAAAGGGAATTTTTTCGTATGCAAAGGTACCCCAAGGACAAATGAAAGCTATTTTATGTTGGTCTTCTGGTTTAATTTGAATTTGATTATATCCATAGAAACCATCCATAAACGAAAAGACTTCACTTCCCGCGCAAGCATCAATAATTTGATATATAAATGGTGTTGAATAGTTGTCCTTAGGACAGGATTTGTTTAAATCTCTAAAGTCAGTATAGATGCGTATGGTCCCTTGCTTCTTATCAATAGGAACATGGTTGGATACCCATTCCGTCAAAGCTATGGGATAAATAAAAATGGTTTTCAGCAGTTTTTCCACTTCAGCCTTCATTGCCGCTGCTTCCATTGCCGATAAGGGCACTTCAGGTTCATGGTGGGAAGGGAGAACCCAAGGATTAGTCCTATCAACAACCGTGGCTATGGACTTCCCCACACTAGTAGAACCTATATAATTAATAGGAGCTGGAAGATCAAATGTTCCCATCAATGATGCATACATTCCAGCCCCTAAGCTCTCTGAAGTAGGTTTGACCTGATCAACCAATGGCACAGTGGACTCATTAGATTCCATGCATCCTTTTCGAGTAAAACTAAGTTGGTCAACAGTAACCAACTTCCCTTCGTGTGGAAACACTACCACCCGAAAGACGGCCGATGCAATAGCAGACATGGCATAAGTCTAGCTTCTTCCCAAAAGCAAATTATAGTCCAAAGGTGCATCAATCACCTCTACCTCAATAGACACCACTTTCCCTTCCAGCTTAATTTCAAAAGTCGGTAGGATGCCATGCGGACGAAATGACCTTCCGTTGAAAGCAGTAAGTAGGGTGTTTGACGGGACCAGCTCTGGGGACCCAAGAGCTTTCCAACAAGACAAGGACATAACACATGTAGAAGCACCCTCGTTGACAACTTCCCTTCCAATGGTCTTTCCACCATGGATGACATCTATCGATAAGGCTACATGATAATAGGCGAATTTTGACATCAGATAAGTGAAATTTTGCTGTGAGACTCGATGAGTCCATACTTCCTAAGGCTGCTAAGAGTGCATCTCGTTGGGCAGGACAACTCTGTAACACCTCTAAATATGACATTGCACAAGGTGTCTGGGCTAATTCTTCAACTACGGAGTAGTTTGATGTAGCCCTAGCATTAGGATTATGCAAGGTCTTCTTCAAGACACCTTTCGGTATCTTGGGAAAAATTTTGCAGGTTTCTCGATCGTGAGAGGGTTAGAAGTTTTACCTATGGACTTACCCTTCTCCGAGGTATATTTTTCATAGTTATTATTCTTGGTCCACAGTAAAGTTTGAGATCGAACCATGTTGATATAATTGGGGTCAGGGGAATTTGGGGTGCCCCTTGCTGCATTTGAAGCTGAAGCATAATTCTGTCCTTAGGGAAACGGATACTTCAAGACAGCCGGTTGTTGATATTTTAACAGCTTTTGAGCTTGTTCCATAAGGGGACAAAGATGAGTGAGGTGATCTTCATGGCACAACTTACATGGTAATTTCACCTTCTTCTTTTCTTTCTTGCCCCCATTAGCATTGTTTGTGGATTTTTGCTTGTTTTGATTTACCTCCCCTTTCTTTCCTCTCTTCTTTTTCCCACCAGGCTGCTGATTTCCCTTCTGAGACGTCTGTGCAAAAACATTTTCATTTTGGGGTGAGGGGGCAGCCTTTGCTGCCTCCACCGTAGAATGTTTGACAGACAGCTAGTGGAGCTGTTTGGCCAAAGATTCTACAGTGGGAGAATTTACAGAACCAACCACACCATTGGCATGGGGTCCAGGTTTAGGTTTCTCTGCATCGTGTGTTGGCCTCAGTGCCTCAGGGATAACCTCATATAAGATCGCAGACTGAGAATATATCAAATCTAGTTGCTGGGCCCTCAGGATAGCTTCTTCCTCACTCATCACTCCCGAAGTAGATAAATCCTTAGATATATAAGGAAATAGTGATTTAAGGAACCATTCTAATAAGAAATCAGGAGGAATAGTGGCTTTAATAAGGGTCTTCCGCCTCCTCCATTCTTGGATGTGATCTGAGATATGGGTGGCCTTATTCTGCCAAAAGGTATATAACAAGTCCGTTTCGAAATCATATCGAACAGGAAGCTGGAAGTGGCTAAGGAATGCGTTAGCCAAGTCCCAAAAACTGCTAAATGTAGCAGAAGGCAACTCATTGTACCATTTTTCTATAGTACTCGTCAATGTTCTTTGGAACAACCTCAACCGAACTGAATCTTCATTCAGTGAGTTGGAAGAGCACCATAAATGGAAAGTGGTGGCATGAGCCCCAGGATCTTCACAAACTTTTCCTTCGAATTTTGGGATGTCCGAGGGTAGCTTGGCATTAGAGGAAATTTGGGGTCTAAAATGGGCCTTATAAGAAAACGTGCCAAAATAAGTTTTTGTGAGTTGGAATTCAAGAACCAATAGAATTTCAATAAAATAAGTCAACCATAATGGTTGAATTGGCATATTTGTCATTAAAAAAAACTACTTTTTTGTTCGTATTTTTGACATATCTCAGTGTGTTTTTACTCAAATTTCGATCGAAAAAGCTCGTTGGATGTGGAATTTAATTCCGCATCCAATGAGTACCCACATGGCATACTTTTGACGGACCCCACTACCCCAAAAACAAGAAATACCTGAAAAAATGTGATGATGATGTCATCATCACGTTTTTCAAGTATTTCTTGTTTTTGGGGTAGCGGAGTCCGTCAAAAGTATGCAGTGCGGGTACTCATTGGATGCGGAATCAAATTCCGCATACAATGAGCTCTCCAAATCGAAATTTGAGTAAAAACACAAGGAGATATGTCGAAAATACGAACACAAAAAGTAGTTTTTTTCTTTCTTCCTCCAAAATTAATCAATATTATTTTATTATTTTAACTATTATTTTATTATTTTAACTATTATTTTATTATTTTCCTTAGGAGGCCCATTTTAGACCCCCAAATTCCTCTAATGTAGGGATAGGTGGCCGGGAGGGATCATGCCTCACCGGGTCATTCATCAGTTTAGACAAATCTAGCAAGTTTAACATTGCCAGGAAAGGAGTCTTAGTTCTAATCGAAGCACTAAAAGTACCAGTTTGGGGATTAGAGGGACTTCCCCCAAATTCCCATATGTGAAGGTGGGGTTTCCCCCTGCCACCAGTTGTGAAGTGGATGGGTTACTTTGGAACAGATTCCATCCATAAGCCACAAGATTGTTTGTGTAAGGTGCAGTATAAGAGGTTCTAGTTGCCCCAGTCGAAATTGGGGTTTTAAATACACGAGTAGGTATCCCTCCGCTAAAAATCAAAAAGGGAGAGCTCATGAACGGAGCTGAAACCAGAGTTTGAAAACCTTGATGATAAGGGTTAGTGTTTCCAAACTGCACCCCTACATAAGAGGGTGATGGGCCTACGTATGGAGTGGATGAGGGAATGTGCCCACCATTCCAAGGAAATTCTTAGAAAAAATTCAAGGATCCTATAGGACCACTCTGGGAAGTGTGTGTGAAGGAGGTTGGAACTGTAGGTACACTAGGAATCCCAGTGACCATACCACCAGAAGCACTTGCTAGGCTTGTGGAAACTGATGGTTGAACCACTTGGCTCGTTGGAGTAAAGGGTGTAGTAGGTATACTGGATCTATGGGCACCTACCGGGGGAGGTAGTACCCCTTCAGCCGGAATGACTGAGATGGAAATGAAAGAACTTTCTCTTGCAGTAGACATTTTTCTACCCATAGGGACACCAATCACGGGTGGATCAAAAGGATGAACCTGAACAATCACAGGATCATTTAAGTCAGTTAGAGGTGTGTTAAAATTCCTTTCAAACTCGCCATCCTGCAAGTCTACTATCTCAACTGTGTTTAAATGAAAATGGTTTTCCCTAAGTTCTGGTTCACCTGGAACTTCACTGATTCCTATTGGTTCAAAAGAACCGTCCGTGTCCAATCTCCGCCTTTGAAGGGGAGGTGGAGGTTCCAATGTGATAAGAGGAGGAATGTTTTGCAACCTTCGTGACCTTCTGATAGGTTGGTCCTCCACGATTGTAAATTTGACAATTCAAACCCTAAGGTCGGATAAACACAGACAAACCACATAGCAATCACTACGAAAATTCCTAAAGTCTCAATAGTCAGAAAGGGTAAAAGATATGCTTCCCAAAGAAAGCTGAAAGACAGTTTCTTGGCATCCTTGAAGAGGTTTTTAGGCACAAGTGGAGGAATCACCCACCACCCTCCTACAATTTCAACAAGAGTTACCTTCCAAGCCCGTCCATGGTGAACCAGAAATAGCCTTCCGGTTTACCTGTGTATGAACGCTAGATTTCAAGAGACTAGAGGCTACCTTAACTATACCAATAGTTTGGGGGGACAGTCACAAGCCTAACTCGTACGCATGGGCAGGGTAGCTGAGCTCGAAACTCTGTGTAGGACAGAATCCCCAGATGCGTAAAAACCTTGGTTTATCTTTGGACAAGGAATCAGAGGGTTATCTCCTTAGTCCAATGCATCCATGTGGACTTGTGCTTGACTCCCGTTTGAGAGGAGCTTCCCAGATACTTTTGATTAAGAGAAGGACTTACCTATCGATTGGCCCACTATGTCTGAATTTAAATACTTATGGGGAGTTTACACTTCCTATCCCACAAGTCTAGCCTAAGCTAGTAGGTGTATGGCCCTATAAAACAAAAATTACTAATAAATTTTAATTATAACGTTCATTTTAAGGGCTATTTTTACTCAAAAGGCGAGTGGAGTGAAAGAATATGATGTCATTGACTCGATAAGAAATGTAAAAACAACAGGTGTATAATTCCAAAGCAAATTATCACTACTTAAAACAAACTTCTCTTTTTCTTTTTCTTTTTCTAAATGTAAACTGATGAAAATAGAACTAATAAAGAGAAAACTAAGACTATATTTTTGTAATTTTTGAGATTTTATTTAAAAACTGAAAATAAAACTACTATATGCAATTAAATGCAAAAGCTTCTAATGTTTTCTTTTCACTTTTCAAATTCCTCAAAGACTACTATGCACCTAAATGCAAAATTCTTGAGTATGCTTGAATAAACTAACTATATAAAGTAAGCAAAATGAAGTAAAGAAGATTTATAAAACCAAATATCAACCACCTAAGGAAGACTTGGAACAAACCTAGCTTGGGAAGACACAATGAATGGAAATCACTAAAATCAATCAAAGGCAAGTGACAAGCCAACCCTATCCAGAGATAGAAAAGGATAAAACGGTGTCTGGAACCCTGATCACTGATTCAAACAACCAGCACTCGAACCTCTTACCCAACAAGCAAATCCACTTCAAGTTGCTAATAGAAAGACAATCCAAACAATAAAAACTCAAGGGATTACTAGGAAGAACAAAGTATGGTCAACATAGTCATCAAACTTATAGTGCAATGCTGAAATTAAATACCACTAAGCAAGACAAAATCCACAAAAGGACAGGGACAAGAAACCGAAACCTAAAATTTTTTGTAGCTTAGGATTGTATGCGACTGCATATAAGAGAAACCCGCGTACTGTATTCCAATGTGCAATAGAGCAACCTGCATACATAGACCTCTGTACGCGACTGTGTAGCACAACAACCCTCGTACAAGAGTTAAATTTTTCAAAAAGAGAAAAATTATAAAGGTCTTTAAACACCACTGCAAGTATGAACCAAGACAAGACACCACACACTGAATCAAAGCAAATACTGGGCACGGATCTACAGAGTTAACCCACAACAGTCTGGGCTCCCCAACAGAGTCACTAGTTCTGTTGTTCAGGAATAAACACCCTTGTAACCTAGGGTTTGGGGTTACCAACTTACTTATAAAATTTGCAGACAATTAGCTTTAGCTAAGTACAGTAAGGAAATAGGAAGAAATACTAGACTCACCTGATTACTAACGGTTGATCCAAGCTTGATCTTCTTCCACTCTGCTTCTCTCAAAAAAATTTAGGGATGCACCTCCTTCACCTGCAAAGAGAAAATTATCCAAGTACAATCTTATACATGTATATATGATAGGTTAGATAAATAACATATATAGTGCTTAATCAAATATATTCCTCAACCCTAATACATGAAAGAGACTCAACACAAAATTAGAAGAATAATTCTCTTTATTAACAATCAGTGAATGAGATAAGTGTACAACCCAACGCCTGAGACAAGGACTCCTCTACAACCAAAGGACTCTAAGTTTTACTGCTCCAAGACTTCTGAAGATATACCACCAGCATAACTTTGCTCATCAAAATTGATTAGTTAATGCCCTCCACAAGGCCTCTATTTATACTTTGGGAAATAGAGTGGTTTCGAAGGTTGAGATAGTTGAGATGGTTAATGATTAGGGCTCAACTAATCTCCATTAATCGTGATTTATATTTTTTAATGTCGAATGGAGATGTACGCGACTATTAATACAGGAAACCCGCGTATGACAAGCAAGTTGCTTTAAAGGAAACCCACGTATATATCTGTACGTGGGTTGCAATGGGAATAGTCGCATACAGTATGTGAGTTGTCAACAGGAATAGTCGCGTACGTATGTGAGTTTGAATGGAGATAGTCACATATGGCAATCAACACTTAGAAAAATAAAAATGGCAGGCTGGTTGAAGGATAAATGCATCTCATGTCATGCCCATCTATAGTGTTTAGGAAAACTTCAATCCTATAGTGTCCTTTTGTGTACCAACATATGGAATGTCGACACTCAGATGGAGAAGTGCCATTTGGGTTGATAACAGTTCTCCCCATGGTTGTGGGCCTAATTTCCTTCACTGAAAATTATGAGGAAATAGCTACTAGGGAAGACAAGCTATGACTCTTCTAGAGTAGAGCTTGTACCTCCTATTCTTCAACCTTTTGGTTGATTTATTTTAGAGTATGGTTGACTGAGTCTTTTAGCATCATATTGGATGTCTTGAGGATGACATTGTTTCTCCTCTGAGGATATTGATATTAGGACACTTCACCGAGAACTTCCTTGGATATACTAAATTGGGCTCTTTATGTTTCCTCTGTAGACATGTATGGATGATCTATCTTGTAAAAGTTGGTTGAGGACAAAAGGAGCATACCATCCATTTGGATGTTCCCCTTATACAGTGATGACAATAGTATATATTAAAATATGTTCCTTGAGAGAGAGAAACATCTTTGGTATTGTTGGTCCTAATTGAATGTTTGTCCATCTTTACGGTTCACTTTTCTCTTATGGTGGTTGACTCATGGTCCTATTCTTACTTGGTCCTAGGGTTATCTCATCGCGTTCTCAGCCTATTATCTCACTGAGATCTCTGCTATCATCAGTTTCTCCAACAGGGCTTATCTCTTCTGCGATCTGATTTTATCCTCTTTCCTACGGGTTTGTCTCTCGGCTTTTCCTTTGTGATTTCACTCCATGATTTTACCTCTGTGTCTTGTTGATTTCATGGGCTGAGTTTTACCTATGTGAATTTTTCACTCACGATTTGCGATTTGTTCATTCATGCTCTGATTTTACCTTTGCAATTTATTCTTTCTGCATGGGTTGAGCTTGATCTCTGCATTTTCTTTATTTATGTCTCATCTTGTAAAGTGAGTCTCTATTTCTTTCTCAAGATCTTACCTTACGATTTTTCTCAGTGTGAGTCTGTACGTTTTTCTAAGTCACTTACCTCACGATTTTCTCAGCGTTAGTTCTTATGGGTTTTTCCTGTGTGTTGGGTTCTATCCCTGGAGTGACCATGAGGTTACTCTTCAAGTGTGAAATCTGAGTTACTCAACATGACTGTCAAAAGGTATCAATATGACTGAGTGTCTCTTGTGCTAAGTGACTGTGTGTCCTTAGCATGACTATTTTGGACATGACTGAATTACTCAAGCATGTGATTTTGATTGAAACCTCTCTTTCTATTGACTAAGAGTCTAAGGTCAGTTTTGGTCTGCTTTAACCCTCTCTCAAGGTATGCATATGGTTTACCCTATTTGACTTGTCCCTTCGATGACAAGACCAAACTTAGAATTATCTGAGTATAAACTGGATTCAAATAATGGTTGTGATTCCTTAATGTTGTATCTCCTGCACTTTATTTACTCATTCTTGTACATGAAATATGGTATGACATCTCAATGACCAACCTTAACGCACTGACTAGTAGAGGGTTAAAATTAACGTAGTGACCAACAGAGCGTTAAGTTGAAAGAGATGAAAATTTGTAGTTTTTTTTTAAGGTTAGTGAACAAATCTCTATTAATCCAAGACTTTGTTTATTGATTTATCTTGTTAAATATTTTATTGGTTGCTATATCAAAATATTTTTTTTGGTTGGTGAACTAATCACTAATAATCCAGGACTTGCACTGTCCCAAGCCAAAGCAAAGATATATTTCTGATATATTGTTCATAGACAATTGCAAAATTTGTGAGGTAAGAGTTCTCAGCTATAATTTCATGTAGTGGAGCTTGTTTTAAAATTGGAGGCAAACATAAATTTTGAGCATGGTTATGGTTATGTGGCATGGTTAATGTAATGGTTATGTAGCATGGTTAATGGTTATGTAGCATGGTTCATGGTTATATAGAATGGTTAATGTCATGGTTATGTTATGTAGCATTTTACAAGGTTATGTTATGTAGCAATTTTTAGCATGGCTATGGTTATGTAGCATGGTTAATGTCATGGTTATGTAGCCGCATTGGAGGAAATTTCAACTCAAAATGGGCCTTTTAACTTTAACTCAAATTCCATGTCATCATGTGTTAGCCAATGAAATTTCTTCAAATTTAAAATACCGTATAGGTCTTAAACACTTTTTTAATATAAATTTGGGGATAGGTATCATAAAAAAAACTGCTTTTTTTGTTTGTATTTTCGACATATCTCCCCGTGTTTTTACTCAAATTTCGATCGAGAGAGCTCATTGGATGCGGAATTAAATTCCGCATCCAACGAGTACCCACTCAGCATACTTTTGACAGACCCTGCTACCCCAAAAACAAGAAATACTTGAAAAAAACGTGATGATGATGTTTGTTTGTTTGGATTTTCGACATATCTCCCCATGTTTTTACTCAAATTTCAATTGAGAGAGCTCGCTGGATGCGGAATTAATCATCATCATGTTTGTTCAGGTATTTCTTGTTTTTGGGGTAGCGGGGTCCATCAAAAGTATGCCGAGTGGGTAGTCGTTGGATGCGGAATTAAATTCCGCATCCAACGAGCTCTCTCAATCGAAATTTGAATAAAACACGAGGACATCATCACATTTTTTTAGGTATTTCTTGTTTTTGGGGTAGCAGTGTCCGTCAAAAGTATGCCGAGTGGGTACTCATTGGATGCGGAATTTAATTCCGTATCCAATGAGCTCTCTCGATCAAAATTTGAGTAACAACACGGGGAGATATGTCAAAAATACAAACAAAAAAGTAGTTTTTTTTCTTTTCTTCTTCCAAAATCAATAAATATTATTTTATTATTTTAACTATTATTTTATTAAATTTTTTTGGAGGCCTATTTTGAGTTGAAATTTCCTCTAATATAGTTAATGTCATGGTTATGTTATGTAGCATTTTACAAGGTTGTTATGTTTAGTTTCTTGTTGTTTTGGTCATGGAATTGGATTGAAAATTCTCTTAGACCTTTGCAAGTAATGATGTTTTGAATGATCTCTACCACAGTAGAAAAATAAAAAAACACACAGGGGAACTAGTCAAATGCCCAAGTTTTGCATCCAATTTTTTTTATAAGTAAAACCACTTGGGTTTCCCTGCATTTCATAGATGGTGTTGTAATCTCTAGATCACAGAGGATTACCAATAATACACATTAAAGAAAATAGAAATAACAGATACAAGAGACAAGAACATAGATGTAGAATAACAGATTATATTATATGATGAGGGTCCATACAAACACAAAATTGAACCGAGTTCTCAATTGGCTCAATATCTCAATATATATGATTTACAAATAATTACATATAACTACCTGTCGGTTCAGTCAATCGACATGACCTTACGCGACCAACCTAATATCTAATTAGTTGGCTATTCGACTTAGTCGGCTTACCGACTAGATCCTTCAACATATCCCCTAGGAATAAAATCTTTCTTCGTCCCGAAGAAACAAGGGAGGTACTCAAATGAAAAAGAAAAAATACTGTCTGAGATAGTTATTTTATTATTTGTTTTCATGGGCTATGCAGTTAGATGGCTGGTTTTTTTTGTATGCATACTTCCACTATTGCTTCTATAGTAACGGCTAGCTGATGTTGAAATTCTGTCTAGCTTTGTAGTACCTTCTGGATGTCGATTTTCAATGTTGTAATGCTCAATAAGGTTGACATCTTCTCCTCGATGGAAAGGTCTGCTATCCTTTCCATGTCAAGTCCCATGAATTGATATTTTTCTTCTTCTTTTTCCAGTAGTATTTTCATTTGTGGGTAGATGGTATCTAGTTTCTCCAAGCTTGGGAGTGTTTGCTGTACCCACTGGTGTGCTTGTCATTCTAGCCTCTGTAGTTTGGCTGTCTCCGATACGATTTGAGCTTGTATTGTATTTCTCAGTGTTTCTTTAGTGCTTTTTCTCTTTTCCAATGCTTGAATCTACTCTCGAGTCTGTCGAGTCTGCTGAAATACTTGTCTGTAGTAAGTAGGCCCGTCTCGGAGTACCTCCTCTGTAATGACAAATTCTTCTAAGTGATCTTGCAGCACTTTGTAGGCTTTTGAGAATGTTGTGTATTGTTGCATCAATAATCTGGATGTCTCTTCTTTTTTATCCTCTTTTGTGTTTGTATTTGTACTTGTAGGGTCACCACCACACTCTCAAATAGTTTATATGCTTTTTCTAGTGGCTTGTCGGTTTCGACTTCTATCGGGTCGGGTATTATATTTTGAGCTAAGTTTCGACATTTTGACAGGAATTTGACTTGTTCATTCTCAATGTTCTTGAGCTCCTTGTGCCTGATCTGGCTTCGTGCTTTTGCTGCAGTGGCCAGAGTTTTTAAGAGTTGTCCCAACTCTCCATCCTTCAACTTTTTTGCGTCGACTGCAGTAGTCGATCCAAGTTGGATAATGTGGACCATTGCTGACTGTGATTCTTTTTGTTGTTCCTTATTCTTTCTTTTTTTCTTTTCTTTTGTGTTTATGATGTTCTACCTGCTGTTGTGCTGGTGCATCTGCAAGTATTGGAATCTCCTGTGGTGGGTTTTTTGGTTGGTTCTCTGGTTGTTGATCTTCGATGGCCAATTGAACTTCTGGTTGCTGATCTTCCACGGTTGGTGGAATTTTTGGTTGATTTTCTTGTGTAAGATTAGTAGCTGGATGTGTTTCTAGAGGAATAGATGGTTCAGGGTTTGGGTCAAATGGTAAAGGTTCTATATTAGGGAGTGGTGGTGGAAAGGGTGAATGGTCGGGTGTAATTGGTGTAGTGGGGATATTTTTAGTCGATGTCGGGTCCTCGACCTCTGGTGGTGAATCATCTAGGTCATCAGAGAATAGGTTGTTGATCTCCCAATTGATATCTTCCAGGTTATCTTCTTCCTCATCTCTTGTTGGCTCATTGGCTAATGGAGGGTGTGGGATGCCGATAGGGGTAAAGGATAAAGTGCAAATTGCGAAAACTTGAGATGTCTTATTGGGGTTCCTCAAGAATGTTGACTTGATAATTCTTATAGATATTGGTTTCTAGGTTATTTGTCCTGGTTGTTGAGGGAAGAGATGCCTTGATCCACTAGCTTCGACCAGTGGATATTTGGTGGTAATCCCCTAGGTAGAGGTGAGTAGTTCAGGCAATTTTTCAATGTATGCCTAGAAATCACCGTCCTGGTTGAACCTCTCTTTTAGGGTTTTTGGCATCGCATTTTAATCTATGGATTTTCCTCTTGTGTAATCTGGACTGGAGATAGAGGTGGAGGTGTTGAAACTAAATAAGCAATATTTTCAGTCATTGAAGTGTTTGTA
The DNA here is from genome assembly GCA_001517045.1 of Pseudotsuga menziesii. NCBI lineage: Eukaryota > Viridiplantae > Streptophyta > Pinopsida > Pinales > Pinaceae > Pseudotsuga > Pseudotsuga menziesii. Next base: position 135,430 of record LPNX010829477.1, on the reverse strand, counting down.
CTTTTTACCTTTTTTCGGTCGACCTTGCTGTGATCCTGTTTCAATGAAGCGCCTGAACTATGTCTCGAATGGAACCTTTTTCATTGCGGTGTCTTCTATGATGTCAATGGCCATAGCTACTAGTTCGTCTTCATCTTCTGATGATTCTGTGAGGATAAGCTTGTGCTTCCCCTTCCCCTATTCCTGAAGTGTTTTCCTCTTCCTTGAGGCTGCTATTTCCCTTGCTAATTTTGTGATTTTATATTTGGTTATAGTGTATTCAGGGTTTTCAGATTCAATGTCATCCTCTAGTCCTTATCCTCCCTCCTGTTGTTGAACTGGACTGATAATTTTCTCAGCTGGTTTGGTTACTTACTGCTCAGTCGGTGTACTTCCCCTTTTTGTCGGTGGTACGATTGTTATTTGTAATTTATTGGTGTTCTCTACTAGTGTCTCTTCTAACGTGAAGGTGCTGATATGGAGTCGAAGTTCATAGTCCTCTTCCTTCTCCTTGTCAGTCAGAGGTTCTTCAATTGTTAGGTTGACTTCTTTAGCCTTTGCTGGTATTGACAATTTTGTATTTGATTATCAGGCTAGCTCGCGGAAGATCTCTTCAACTATTGGGTAATAGTTGAGATGCTTTGCTTTTTCTTTTGCCCCTTGCATATACTAGACAGCTGTGTGGTCTAGCTCGAGTTGAATGTGAGCTATTTTCGGCAGACTTCATTGGATGTTTTGAGGCACCATCCATCTAGTCGTCTTGATTTTTAGGTTTTGGAACTGGTTTTCCAATAGTACTTTTTCGTTTGCTAATTCTTTCAATGTTCCAGTCTGTACAAATGCCTTCAACCTCCACATTGTTGATGTAATTGTTACTTTAGAATGTATTCACTTGTATTTCTTATGTATTATACCCCAATGTTTATTCTGGGATGTGTTTGTAATGTAATTGAGTCATGTCATGCCCCGATTTTCTGAACGAGAGTTTCTATAATGTAATCAAGTCATGTCAAGTCAATGCGGGTAACCCTCCTATTGTTCAAGGGTTAAAGTCCTTGCAGTTCCAGGGCACTAGGGTTGTTAGACTCACCTAGTGAAGTCAGACCTAGTAGGGTTTAGTCAGGTCAGGAATTAGTATAAATAGAGAGCTAGCCTCTCTATTTATCACACACTCTCTCACACTCAGTTGTAGCACATAGCTGAGGAAGAAGACGTTGGGGATAGGAAGAAAGAAGGTTACTGCTGTTGGGAGATCATCTTACTATTTTGGGTTTTACTTTTGGTGCTGATTCTATCTCTAAGGAAGTTTTGGGGTTTTCTCCATTTATGGTTTCCCTGAGGAAAATCACTGTGTTCATTGTCTCTTGTCTTTGATTGCTATGCTTGTTATTCTCTTAGTTAAAGATCCTAATATAATGCTACCTTAATGTTAAAATTCTAACATGGTATCAGAGCTAACCTGAGAAGAAGACACTATGCAACTGCGAGAACTAGGGCTTCCTACTTTGTGGATCTCTCTCCATATATTTTCAGCAAAAGAAGGTTGGAATAACTCTTCTCCCTAGGGCGCATCTCTCTGTTGAAGCAAAATCCAATTCTGAGGTTTTTCAGTTTTGGACCTGACACTCCTGCTGAAAATTAGGACTTTTCACAGAAGTGGAATTTTTTAATGAACCTAGGCCTGGATTGATCTCCTCCCCAAAATCGAAGCTTAGAGATCAATATCAAAGCATTTGGTTGGACAGAACTTTGGAAAAGAAAAACCCTAATATGCTCCTGAACTAGCACTACATAATTTCAGCTCCAAATCTAGATCCGACATCTTGACCTGGTAAGATATAAATATTTTGTATTTCCATTTGAGGTTCTCTATTAAGATGTCTCATCATACCAATCTTGATGAAAATCTTGAGGGAGCTAATAAGTTCCAATCCTGGAAGTATAGGATTTCCCTGGTTTTGGAAGAAAACGAATTGGACTCCTACATCCATGAGGAGGTTCTAGTTCTTGATCAAGATGAGGCTAAGGCCTTACATCAGAAGAAGTTGGTTATGGAAAAGAGGATTATTGCTGATTCAATCAAGGATCACCTCATACCACATGTGTCCTCCCTCAAGGCACCTAAAGTTATGTTTGATTCCCTAACCAAACTGTTTGAAGGGAAGAACATCAACTAGAAGATGACTCTAAGGAACCAATTGAAGAATGTAAAGAGCCAGAATGAGGAGACCATCCAGTCATACTTCACAATGGTATCCCATTTGAAAGAAAAGCTAGAAGCAGTAGATGAAGAAGTGGAGAATGCATAAGTTGTGATGACAACCTTGAACGGTCTCCCTAGGTCATGGCATTCTTTCATCCAAGGAATCTGTGCTAGGAAGAAATTAGTCAAGTTCAGTACACTGTGGGAAGTATGTTCACAAGAAGAATCTCAAATAGAAGCTTGAGAAGAAAATATGGGGATTGAAGATAAAGCTCTCACAGTACACTCCAAGAAAGGAAGAAGGGAAAATCATCATCACCAAGGTAAGCATTCTCATCAGAAAAATCCATCCAAACTCAGATGTTATACATGTCATGAAATAGGACACTTTGCTAGAAATTGTCCCATGAATAAGAATGGATCCAAGAAGAAGAAGAACTCCAAAAGAAGACATTATGCTCACATTGTTGAGGATGATGATCCTCCCAGGAAGAAAGTAAAACAATAAAGTGAAGAAGAATATGTTCTAATCTCCACTCTCACAGGAATTGTCATTCATGGAAGCAAAGATTGGATTATTGACAATGGGGCTTCCAAACACATGATAGGTTTCAAGGAATTTTTTGAGAAACTATCCAAACATAATTCACCCCATAAGGTGAAACTTGGGGATGAATACCAATATCCCATAAAAGGTAGTGGTGAATCCTCCTACAAGCTAGACTATGGAAATTATATGAAAATGAAGGATGTCTTGTTTGTACTAGAACTAAAGAAGAATATTCTATCCATATCAGCACTGGATGCAAAAGGCATGAGGGTTCCATTTGTAGATGGCCAAGTCCTCATGTGGTCAAGAGGAAAGACGATTGACGATGCAATAGTAATTGAAGAGCAAGAAGGAGGATTATACAAATTGAAGGGCCATCCAGAACAAGCTTTGGTCCATGACACAGTAGAGCCAAATGAACTTTGGCATAGAAGGCTTGCACATGTGCACTACAAAGCAGTACCACTTGCAAGCAAAGTTGTTGAAGGTCTTCCAGAAATTCAAGCAAAACATGATTGAGTCTGAAAAGGATGTGCGAAAGGAAAGAATACAAAGAAGACATTTTTAAGTAGTGAGAGCAAGGCAAAAGGAATCTTGGAAATCATCCACTCCGATGTATGCAGATGAATGTCATCAAGTTCAATAAGCGGGTATGTATACTATGTTTCTTTTATTGATGAATTTTCTAGGAAGACATGGATTTACTTCATGAAGAACAAAGATGAAGTTTTCAACAAGTTCAAGGAATTCAAAGCCTTGATTGAGAACCACACAGAAAAGAGGATCAAGACCTTTCGATTAGATAATGGCAGAGAATTCACATCAAATGAATTCAAAGACTTATGCAAATAATTAGGGATTAAGAGGGATTTATCCACTTTGTGTAATCCACAATAGAATGGGGTTGCAGAAAGGAAGAATAAAACTATCATGGAAGCTGCAAGAGCAATGCTTCATGATCAAGATCTTCCCATGCATCTATGGGCAGAGGCTGTCAGAACAACAATGTATGTACAGAACCGTACTCCACACAGAGTACTAAAAAAAAAGACACCTGAAGAAGTCTTTTCCAGCAAGAAACTAGAAGTCAGCCATCTTAGAATATTCGGTTGTCCAGTGTACATACACATTTGGAAAGAAAAGATGACAAATTTAGATCCTTCAGGAAATAAGGGTATATTTGTGGGATACTTTGAAAGCTCAAAGGCTTATAGAATATACTTCCCAGGATTCAAGAAGATCGACATCAGCAGGGATGTAACATTTGACAAAGGCTCAGCTTACAAAAATTCCAGAAAGAGACCTGCTGAAGATCCCGAAGAAGCAGAAGCACCCAAAATTCATGATACAACCATGAACGAAGAAACTCAAGAAGAAGATTGAGAATTTGAAGAACCTCAAGAACATGTAGATCCACCTCAAGAGAAGAATCCTTACAAGAGGAAACCTACTTGGGTACGAGAAGCTATCCAAGGTGCAAAAAGAAATGGGGCTCCAGAAGAGAATCACAGATAAAGAAAGAGAACCAGATCCTGCTCCGGGTATGTAGATTTACTATGTGAATTTATCAATAAAGAACCTTCCAATTATGAAGAAGCATCAGAACAGAAAGAATGGAAGGATGCTATGATCAAAGAGTATCAATCGATCATGAAGAACGATGTTTGGGATGTTGTCCCAAGATCAGAAGGGAAGTCACTTGTCACTTCCAAATGGATCTACAAGATCAAGCATGGTGCAGATGGTAGCATAGAGAAATATAAAGAAATATTCATGGCTCGTGTTTTCTCACAGAAAGAAGGAATAGATTATGAATAAAACTTTGCACCTGTAGCCAGATACACTTCCATCATATCAGTACTTTCTCTGGCAGTAGTAACGAAATGGAAGATACACCAAATGGATGTGAAGACTGCTTTCTTGAATGGTGCAGTGGAAGAGGAAGTGTATGTAGAGAAGCCAATCGATTTTGAGACACATGACAGGGAGTATCATGTGTGCATATTGAAGAAATCCCTATACAGTTTGAAACAGACACCTAGGACATGGTACGACAGAAATTACAGCTTTTTATCTAGTTTGGGCTTTACCAAAAGTAAAGCAGATTCCAACCTTTACTATAAGGTTGAATATGGCAACCTAGTGATGCTCCTACTGTATGTAGATGATATTTTGTAACAAGTATGGATGGTTTGATTACTGATACGAAGAGAAAGCTTGCTGCTGAGTTTGAAATGAAGGACTTGGGTATGATGCACTATTTTCTAGGAATGGAGGTGTGGCAGAATGTGGATGGAATCTCCCTTGGACAAGGGAAGTATGTTGTAGAGATCCTGAAGAGGTTCGGGATGATGGACTACAAGGCCATGACCACACCTATGGCATCAAACTTGAAGCTATTGAGTGATGCTTCATTAGAAGCAGTTGATGCTGTGATGTATCATCAGATGATTTGGTCCTTGATGTACCTGACGAACATGAGACCAGAAATTTGCTTTGCTATGAACACCTTGAGCTAGTTTCTAACAGATCCAAGACA
>LPNX010829477.1:9138-126353 GCA_001517045.1 Pseudotsuga menziesii | reverse complement strand
GGAGGTCTCGGGAAATACTGAGACATAGGAGGCCATAGGCCTCATCTCTCCGATTGTGCCATTTGATCTTCTCTGCAGTAGCATTGGGATCTGCTTCTGTAGCTATAGTCACCCTGTAGAGGCCTTTCGCTCTCAACAAGATCTCCATCTCTGCTTTCCCTTCAAAAAAGTTGAAGGGAGTGAGGATAGTTTTCTGTGAATCCATAGCTTTAGAAAATCTGTCCCAGCTTTCAGTAGAAGGCTCCCAGTCTTGATGTCGAACCTGCAAAACAATTTTTGGATGAGAGTAACAACCTACAATGGCTTTGATACCATGTATAAATTCAGGCCTGCAGTAGATTAATTTCACCCACAACAATTAACAATTGATCATGCAAAATTATCAACAATGGAGATTGAATATGGAGCTGTAACACAAAATTATATTAACTAAGTGTACAATAGCCAACCCTGTAATAACATAGGCTGCTAAATATATAGAATACATGAGCAAATCGAATGCATAAGGAAGCATCCAAATCTAGCATAAAGTAGGCTTACCCAAAATAGGAGAATCCCCCATAGGTGTAAAAAGCTGATCCCAAATCTATCAAGGACCCCACGAATTAGCAAGGGCATATGGGCAAGCTAAAGAGTGGTCAAATGGCAGCTCATACATGCTTTTGCATGGAGGAAAGTGTGGAGGAGGAAGAGGCAACAAAGCTGATTCACCTCACCTAGTCTTGCTTTCCTATGTGCCTTAAAACACTGAAAAAGCAGGCAATAAAGCAGAAAAAGCAGAAGGGCGCCTAGGAGGCCAGGAATAAAGCAGATTTGATTCCCAAGGCTTTCCCAAGTGCTCCATGAGTCAATAATGGCAAGTTTGACCTCTATGGATAGGCAATTAGCAACTTGCACATGGTGGGACTCATGGACTAGGCAAATAAGACAAAATAAATGAAATAATGTCTAAGTGCGTAAATACTATGGGTTGATTATTCTAACAACATGTTCACTTGATTGTTGCAAAGCATATTCTAAGGTACCTAAGGGGTACAATTGATTATGGGCTCAAGTATGAGGTGAATCAGAAGATTAACTTGGAGGGTTATGTTGATTCAGATTGGGCAGGAAGTGCCATCGATAAGAAGAGCACTTCAGGATGTTGCTTCAGTATGGGATAAGGTGTGATGTCTTAGTTTAGCAGGAAGCAATCCTATGTGGCACTGAGTACAACTGAATCAGAGTATGTCATAGCTTGTTCAGCTAGTTGTGAGGCAGTATGGCTGAGGAAGCTACTGTCTGATTTATTTGATCTCCAGATGGATGCTACTTGTATACATTGTGACAACTAGAGTTGTATGAAGTTGTTGAAGAACCTCGTGTTCCACGACAAGTCAAAGCATATCGAGATCAGGTATCACTATATCAGGGATATGGTGCAGAGGGGAGCAATGAAGCTCTAGTATGTTGTGATGGATGAATAAATAGTTGATGTGTTGACAAAGCCATTGGCTAGGGTGAAGTTTGAGTACTTTAGGGAGAAGCTTGGTGTTCTCTGGATTGAGGTTCCCTCCAAAGGGAAGTGATGATTCAGTGAGCCATTCTGACATGGTGAGAGGATTGGTTCCTTCCATGTCAGATATGAGTGCTAAGCCATTCTAATGTGAATGTAGGATTGATTCCTACACGAACAGATATAAGTGTTGAATGCCCTTCTCTAAATGGAGGCACCTGGTTAGTTACCAGGAATCCTTAGCTTGGGGATGAGAGCCCTTCTGACATGTATGCTGGATTGGTTCCTCGCATGGGCAAATGTAAGTGCAGATCCCTTTCAACATGTAGTTTTGATTGGTTCCTCACATGGTTGAATGTAAGTGCAGAGCCCTTTCGACATGTATGTTGGATTGGTTCATCGCATGGTCGATGTAAGTGCAGAGCCTTTTTGACATGTATGTTGGATTGGTTCCTCGCATGGTCAAATGTGAGTGCTGGGCCTTTCTGATAGGGTTGTGGGATGTGTTCCCACATGGTCAGATGTGAGTTTTGGGCATACCTTTCTGATATGATTATATGATTGGTTCCTACATGATAATATATAAGTGTAGGACGGGCCATTCTGACTTAGGGTCTGATATAAGTTTTGGAAGAAGACCTACATGGAGGCTAGGCCTACAACCAGCATGAAAAAGGGTTGGCTCTATAGAAATTCCTGTGATGAGAAGAGTCATGAGATAGCACCCGTGATGATCTAGTGATGATGATCTAGCAATGATGATCCAGATCGAGTCACGATCCAGATCCAGTGATCCAGATCAAGTAATGATCTAGATCCAAATGAAGATGACTTGAAGATGAAGATGACTTGAGGATAGAGATGAATTGAAGGTGAAGATGACGAGGACTCGATGATGATCCAGATGATACAGAGAAGAAGACTTGTGCTGATAAACTGTGTCGAGAGAATACCTTCCTAGTTAAGAGGGAGTGTTGATGTAATTGTAACTTCAGAATGTATTCACTTGTATTTCTTATGTATTGTACCCTGATGTTTATTCCAGGATGTGTCTGTAATGTAATTGACTCATGTCATGCCCCAATTTTCCAATTAGGAGTTTCTATAATGTAATCAAGTCATGTCAAGTCAATGTGGGTAACCCTCCTATTGTTCAAGGGTTAAAGTCCTGGCAGTTCTGGGGCACTAGGGTTGTTAGACTCATCTAGTGAAGTCAGCTCTAGTAGGGTTTATTCAAGTTGGGAATTAGTATAAATAGAGAGATATCCTCTCTATTTATCACACACTCACTCACACTCAGTTGTAGTGCATAATTGAGGAAGAAGAAGACAATGGGGCTAGGAAAAAGGAAGGTTACTGCTATCGGGAGATCATCTTACTATTTTTGGTTTTACTTTTGGTGTTGATTCTATCTCTGAGAAAGTTGCGGGGTTTTCTCCATTTATGGTTTCCTCGAGGAAAATCACTATGTCCATTGTCTCTTGTGTTTGATTGTTGTGCTTGTTATTCTCTTAGTTAAAGATCCTAATATAATGCTAGCTTAATGTTAAAATTCTGACACACATGTGGAATTTGGTTGGTTCTTGGAATTGTTTGTCCTTGACTGGGCACAAGTGGTACATCACTATCCAGAGTATCACAGATAGGAACCTTATAATCCTTGCTGACTCCTGGCATTTTTCACAGATATTTTTAAGCATGTCGGTGACATACTGAGCCCATCTGTATACTTTTCCTATTTTACCTATTATGTCTATTGCTTCTATCATATCCAGCTTCAGGTCGCTCCCTCGACCTATAGGGGTGAGTCATGTTGCTATGATTTTGTCCATGATTTGTGGCCTTCGGGCTTGTATCTGAATGATCATTAACCCCTTCGAATTTTTTTTCTGACGATGTTCCAGTTAGTCGTTCCACCAGCCCTTCATTTATGCCGACAGGGATTGGGTCACCTTGGTTTGAGAGACCACTCAGCTTGTATATGACTTCTTCGGAGCTTTCTATCGACATATCGAAGTCAAATTTTCCATTGTGGTATCAGCTGATAACGAATTTTAATGTGGTTTATTTCATTCCTCCGAAACTCGCCATGAATGGTGTGTTCATGTAGTTCATGATGGAGCTATGGTTTATCTTCTCTGCTGCTTGCATCAGTTTCTTATTGATGTAAGCCCATTCCTTGATTTCGGCCCAAGTTTTTGCCCATAAGGTTTCTTGTGCCTTGGCATTCTTGATGTTTCTTAGTCGTCTCATCAATGGGGTTTCTATTGATTGGAGTTCCTTTGTTTTTGTAGCTGCAGCTCTGGTTTGCTTTAGGGCCATCTCGTCGGTTTCTTAGTCAACTTTTCTCATAGATTCTCGTCTCTCAGTTTTCTGACTATTATTTTTCTCTATCTCTTCAAAATATGGTAAATGAGCCTTTTATGGTCTGATATTTATAGGTGGAGAGGTTGACGTTTCTATCGATGGATGTATTAATGGTGGAAGTGATGGTCCAACACAGTCTCTGGAGTTTGTGTTAATGGCGATTTGATTTTGGCACTCCTTCTGACCATAGTCATGAAGGCACGATTTGATCTTCGTGGTTGTCGGTTGATGTAGATCATGCGAGTGTTTGATGGTGGTATGTTGATGGTTTTGATGTCGGTTGTCGAAGTGGTGGTTATTATATCTTGTCATCCTTGGTTCTGTTTTGTTGTTTTTAGGATTTTTAGATTTTTATAGTTTTTTTCTAACCGTTATGGTCATTATATGTATGTTTCTTTTTTTTTTTGAACCTGTTTTAATTTTTGTACCATTTTAGTCGGGAACCATTAACAAGTTTCCAAAATACCTTAGTCAGACTGATCCATTGGCATGAATTTCTTCGACAACGTAAGGTCCCATCCATTATGTATGTAGCTTTTTGGGTTTTCCTTTTACTCAACTATTGTATAGTAAGGCAAGGTCCCCTATTAATAGGTTTTTGTTTTCTATATTGTGATCATGCCAAGCCTTCTGCTGCTGTTCTTGGATTTGTTGATGTTGTAGAGCAATTAGTCGGTGTTCTTCTAGCTTGCTTAATTGCATTAGTCAGTCCTTCCTTCCTTCCTTCTTCGATATCAACATGTAAAATATATGCTATGATAGGTGTTTGTTGTTGAAAATGTAGTGGGACAACTGCTTCTTGTCCATAGACTATTCAGAATGGTGTTTGGTTGGTCGAGCGCTTGTATGCTATTCTGTAAGCCCATAGTACTGTAGGTATCTTTTTGTCCCAATCATCCTTGTCGGTGTTGCATATTTTTGTTATACCCCTTGTTAATGTTTTGTTGAATGCCTCGATTGCTCCATTCGATCAAGGGTGATGAGTTGTACTACGTCATTGGTCGATTTTGAACTAGTCGGTTAGTGCTTTGATGGTTTTGTTAATAAAGTGCAAACCTTGGTCACTGATTAGGGTTATTGGGCATCCAAATCTGGTAATTATATTTTTCGTAGATGAATTTAGTAGCTATCTCACTAGAACATGTGTCGACAGGTTCTGCTTCTACCCACTTGGTTACATATTCTAGTGCAGTTATTATGTATCTTGCACCTGTTCTTTTTGCTGGTATCAGGAATGGTCCTATGAAGTCAATAACCCAAATTTCAAATGTCAAACTAGGTTTTACTGATATCAAGGGAATTTCTATACTAGGCATAGGTCGACCCAGTTGTTGACATCTGTCGCACTGGCTTACAAAATTTTTACAATCCTTGTATAGTGTCGACCACCATCGCCCTGACTGTTGGATTTTCTTGGCAGGTCTGTTTACTTGAAAATGTCCTCCCGCTGGTCCATAGTGTGCTTCATACATGACATTATCTCTTTCTTGTTCTGATACACATCTTCTAAGAATGTCCTCTAGGCCCATTTTATATAAAAATCCAATTATGAGGCTATATGGTGCAGCTTTCATGGCTAATATTTGTTTCTTTTTCATGCTCATTCCTTCTAGTGCTTGACCACTTTCTAAGAATTGAGCTATTTCCTCTAATTCTGTTGGGGCTGCTTCTATTCGAAATAAGTGTGCATCCGGTAGGTCGTCTTCCACTCCTGTCAGCTCCTCTCCTGTGTCGACTCGCGACAAGTGGTCGGGTGTGACATTTACTTTTCCTGGTCTAACAATGACTTCAAATTCGAATTCTTGGAATAGTAGTAGCCATCGACAAATTCTCCCATGGTGTAAGGGTTTGTTTACAAGGTATTTTAATGCTTGGTGGTTGGTATAAAAGATGAAAGGGTTAGCTAGTAGGTAATGTCAATACTTCTGTAATGCAAAAACCATTCCTAAGGATTCTCTCTCTATTATCAAATAGTTTCTTTCTACCTTATTTAGTTTTTTGCTGCTGTAAACTATGAGGTAATCCATTCCGTCGTCCCCTGGTTGTGTTAAGATCACTTCTATTGCTAGGCCTGATGCATTGATGTGTACATGAAATTTGATCAACCAATTCAAGAATATTAGAATGGGTGCTTCGACTAGCTTCCTTTTTAGTGTTTCAAATGATATGTTACATTCATCTGTCCAGTCGAACTCCTGATATTATCTTAATAGTTCTTCTAGTGGATAGGTCATATTTGCATAGTGTCTTATAAATTTCCTGTAATATCCTATATGACCAAGTAGTACCCTAACTTGTTTTGGGTTAACTCATGGTTTTAAGTCGAGGATAATTTTTATTTTTTGCCAAGTCAACCTTGATGCATTCTTTGCATACAATGTGTCCTAATAGTATCCCTATAGGAGTTAGGAATATGCATTTCCTTATGTTCAGAGATAGTTGGAGTTATCGGCATCGTTCCAACATGAGCCTTAACCATTTGCAGTGATCTTTCAGCATAGAGTATATTGTCCAATCATTGAAATATACTACCATTGTTTTGAAGATATATTCTTGACATGTTTTGACCACAATTCTCAAAAATACCGCAAGTGCATTTTTTAGACCAAAAGGCATAACTCTGTAGGCAAATGATTTGAATTCAGATACGAATGTTGTCTTTTTCTGGTCTTCTTTGGCTATTGGTACTTGGTTGTAAACTAAGAATCCATCTGTAAATGAGTAGCATTCATGTGTTGCTACTTCATTTAGGATTTCATCTGCATAAGGTGTTGGGAATGGATCTGTTAAGGTTACTTTGTTTAAATCTCTGAAGTCGACACAGATCCTTAGCTTTGTCAGGTCGTGTTTCTTTGGTTGTAAAACCATTGGACTTTCCCATTTCGATTGGTCAATAGGGTAGATAATTCCTGCTATAAGCATATTATCAATCTCTTTCTTGACTAATTATTTATATTTATGAGCTAATTTATATGGCCTCTTCTTTACATGTCAGGCATCAGGTTTAATGTTGATCTTCATTTTGCCCATTTCATGGACTATAGCTTTGAGATGTTTGTAGTCTCTAACGAATACATCCTGGAATTCTTTTAGTAAGCTGACTATTTCAGTTGTTTGTTTTTCACTCCAATAATCGCCAATTTTTTTCCATTTTTGGTCTATCATCATTTGATATGTCAAATTCTTTAGTTTTCACTTTGGCATCGAGCCATTCTGGTGCTTTGGTTTCATTGATTGGTTGTCTCCCTTCTTTAAACTATGAAAATGTAGTAGGAAAGTCTGATGCAGTTATTCGGCCGATATCTTCTTTGTCGGCTGTCTCGAATTTGAGTATTGTGCAAATTGGTTTTGTTGTTTTTGAATGGTATGATTTCCATCGAAATATTTTCCCTTCCATTTTTGCGTTTTCCATTTGTAGTCTTGTTGACTGTGGCATTGTCTTGGTTTGTATGTTGTTACATGTTATTGTCAGTTGATCATAATTTTGTGTTAGGGTTTTGTTCTCGGTCGGTTCTATCATTAGAGAAAATTTGAGGTCTAAAATGGACCTACTAAGGAAAATAATAAAATAATAGTTAAAATTTATAAAATAATAGTTAAAATAATAAAATAATAGTTATTAATTTTGGAGGAAGAATGAAAAAAACTACTTTTTGTGTTCGTATTTTCGACATATCTCCCTGTGTTTTTACTCAAATTCTAAGCGGGAGAGCTCATTGGATGAAAATTTTAATTCCACATCCAATGAGTACCCACACTGCATACTTTTGATGGACCCTGCTACCCCGAAAACAAGAAATATATGAAAAATGTGATGATGATGTCATCATCACATTTTTCAGGTTTTTCTTGTTTTTGGGGTAGATAGGTCCATCAAAAGTATGGAGTGTGGGTACTCCTTGGATGCATAATTAAATTTCGCATCCAACGAGCTCTCCTGCTTGAAATTTGAGTAAAAACATAGGGATATATGTCGAAAAAACAAACAAAAAAAGTAGTTTTCTTTTATGACAAATATGTCAATTCAACCATTATGGTTGACTCATTTTATTGAAATTATATTGGTTCTTGAATTCCAACTCACAAAATTTATTGTTGGCACGTTTTCTTATAAGGCCCATTTTAGACCCCAAATTTCCTCTAATGGAACGCTTTGATTTGTTTTGCAGTTTTGACTAACTTTTTGTTTTGTGGTATAAAGCTGAAGTCTTTAATGAAGTTCTCTCTAAGTTCATGCCATTGAAATGTTTGACCCCGTGCTTCTTCCATTTTGTACCATTTGTTTGGTAATTCATATAGCATTGATGGAAACAGGTGTGGCCATGTATGTTCGTCTTTATACCCAAGTCTTTTCCACTCTTTTTCACATGTTTTTATGTGTTCTTCTGGGTCCTGCCCCTGGATGAACATAGGTATTTGTTCTTTGTTTTTTAGCCTTTTTCCTCCTAATCTTTCGACAAAGTAAGTTGAAGCTATTGTCCAAGTCCGCAATCTTGATTGATGGGTATCCCACCATCTAGCAACTTGTCCTGTGAAGGTTTCTATTAAGCTTTGTAGTCATCCATGTTCACTAATGTTTTTATATACTTGTTCTATATGCATAATTGGTGATTCTGTTTCTTTGTATCTTGGGATTTGTTTGATACTTACATTTGTTGGTTTTAAGGTAGGGTATTCCTTGCTTTTCTTTTCGAATATTTCTAGGATTATGGACACTAAGAAGCATTGTTGGACTGGTTTCTTCTGCACTATTTGAATGGTTCAGCAACCTCTTGCTTGTGTCTCATAGTTTTCAACCTCCCAATCATATAGTTCTGAGTTGTATCCTACTGAATCTTGATTGCCTAAGTGAATTTTTCCATAGACATTGGGTTCTATGTAGTCTTCATTATTTTGTATTTGATATAATTGTTGAATGTTGACTTCTTCATCAATAGGTTCTATCCAAGGTTCTCCTTGGGATGGATGTATAGGTACTATGACTTTCTGTCCATTCCCTTTTAGTTTTATACTTTATTTATCTAAATATATTGATGCTTTCATTTTTCTTCCCCAAGGTTGACCTACAAAAGCAGGGAAGGAACTGGATCCTTCCTTAGGGTCAATAATTTCAAAGTCGAATTTCATCGATATTCCTTCTATTATCGTGTCGACATTTCTCCAAAATCCAATAGGTTCAATCAAACCTTGGTTGGCTAATTTGAGGTATATTCCTAACTCATATAGTGAAGGTCTACCCAATTGTTCCCATGTGTCATGAGTCATAATATTTACATGTGATCCGAAGTCGAGTACAACTTGTTGAACATGGTACCCTTCGATTTCTAGGTCAACAAGTGGGTTGGCATCACTTTTTTTCTTTTGGTTTAAACTGCATATGTTTTTTGTTTGTTTTTCTGTATTATTGTTATGCTTCATATTATACAATAATTCAATGAATTGAGATACTACTTTATCATTTTGTACTAATTGTATTAATTATTTAACTGTTCTTTGTCGACTATCATCAGCTTCTTCTTGTCCAGTAAATTCTTTAAATATATTCATGGCATCAGTATACAATTGTTTTTGTTTAGCTGGGTCAAGATAATCGTTATTTTCTTCTATTTTTCTTATGCGTGGATTATCACTCCCAAATTTTGTTCCTTTTAGGGTTACTATGTGCAGATTATTCATATTGATTACATAATGTTTTTAAACGCATGACAAGACATTAACATTTTTCTTTTTATTGATTTTATCAAGCACAGTCGAGAAATCCTCTAATGAGTGATCACCAACTCCACAGCTAGTACAAAATTTTAAATCAGTTATGTCCTGGTATGGGAAGTCTGCATATCGATGACCTTCTTTATAGCATGTGAAACACTGGATGGGTCGACGTGGGCGATTGTCATGATTCCTAGAGAATCGACCTCGACCTCCATATCTTGCACAGTGGTTGTTGAACCGGCACTCGTATCGACGACCTTCATATCTTTGATTATTATGTTTATTTTGATCATTGCTTTGTTGGTTGTTGTTTTTGTTCTGCATAGCTATGTTTGTCTGGTAGACTGCTTGGTAGTTTTGTCAGTTTTTCAAGTTTAAGTGGCAGTCAGCCATGACATGACTTTTTACTTCACAGATTGCACACCAAGATGCTTTGCTATTTTTCATGTTATATGGGCAATATTTTGTTCTGTGTTCTCCATGTTCTTGGCAGATGTCGCAGAAGCACTTTGTATGAACAAATCAAACATCCTGTTGGCTGATGTCTTGTCGATAATTATCTTTAGCGTGTCCGACCATTGAGCATTTTGTACACCAGACATCCTGATTCTTAAGGTTCAACTCTTTTAATGATTTATGCATGAAGTTTGTTACGGAGAGAAATTCCTATGGCTTGGGGTACCACAACAGACAACTTGAGTCCAGAAATCAATCCTTTCCAATATGCAATAGAAATTAAATATCTAACACTAAAGGATAAAACCTCGTACCTTATTCCAGACGGTTGAAGTAGATCCCCATTGAGCTTTCCAACTTTAGCTTGTATTGATTTATCACTTCCTCAACAATAAGTAAACAAGACAAGAATACTATATATTGGTGTTAGATCTATTCTAGCATATATAATCAACAATGTATAAGCATTTGAAAACATCCATGGCTAAAATATTCATTCAAACACACATTATTAGACAGGAAAAGATATTTCTATTAATATAAAATTAGAGGTTACAATGGATACAACCTCTATCGGCACGTCTGTGAATCAGATAAATTGAATCTCCCACTTGGGCCTCCACCAGCTCAATCCTCCATCTCTCGATAGAAAGCTCACAAGAAAAAGGCAAGCTTGGGAAGAACACAAAAGTGCTCCAAGGGACAAAGGGATGCAGACTCAAGCACAAGTTCTGGAAAAAATGGACTATAGTTTCTTTGCTCTCAATTCTCTCATATGCCTTCAATGTACCATAGAGTTCCTTATATAGCTTTTCAAAGGGGTAATGAAAGGTCAAATCCGAGCGATTACAAGGCATAGGGAAGGCCAAGATTCAAGTGAGTCGGATCCATGTCAAGGAAAACTCCAAAAGGATTTGGATTATGCACACAACCCGATGTACTCTGTTTTAGGGGTCAAACCTGCGTATATACGTGATTATAGGTTTAAAAGTTGTGTCTATTAATTTTCACATTTTTTTAGGGATGGTAACAAAAACATCAAAGGACCAGCCACCCAATCAGCATAGTACAATGATACAACTCTGCACATACTGCAAATACATACAGTAGTCCCAGATACATAAGAGTACAATGGCCATGAATAGGCATGATACAAGATATCACATAAGTGGTCATTGTAGAAGGAGCAAGTCGATAAGTTGACTTGAACGAGGACTGACTTAGTCGATCAAATGACTAAGTCGATGAGCCAACTTAGTCGATCAGCCGACTAAGTCGATGGACCGACTTAGTTGATCAGCCGACTAAGTCGGTCGGTCGACTAAAATAAGATATTAGGCCGACCATCTAAGGTTGCGTCAGTTCATCGAACCAATAGGTAGTTATTTTGTAACTATTGTGTAAATCATATATATTAGGTTGTTGAGCCAGATGAGAACTTAGTTCAGTTCTCTGCATTATGTGGACTTATTGTAATAATATAATCTGTGGACTCATTGTATGGACTCAATAGTAGATGTCACAAGTCCAATCACGTGGCCTTCTTTGTCGGATTGTCGTGTGAAGGTTGACGTGATGGTTGCAACTACTGGGGGTTGTGTGCTCCTACCTATATAGATGGGATCCTGGGTGGAAATCTTCTGGGATGACTGAAACAGCGTAGGAAATGTCTCGAAGAAAGCTTGTAAGTCGGTGTCTTTGTCAAATTTTTCTTTTACTTTCTCCGGCATTGCTCTTTTGTATAAGTCGAGGGGGCTGACTGACTATTGTGCCGGTGCTTGTTCCTCAATTATTTGTGTCGGTGATGGGGGTGGAGGGGTCGACACAAGATCGACGACATTTTCAGGCGTCGTCGTAGTTTTTTCTTTCTTCGGTCGACTTGCTTATGCTCCTGCTTCGATGAAGCGTTGGAACTGGGTTTCGACTGGCACTTTATTTGCGGTGGCATCCTCTATAATGTCAAGGGCCGTAGCTGCCAGTTCCTCTTCATCGTCTGATGATTCGGAAATGATAAGTTTGCACCTACCTTTACCCTTTTGTTGTTCTTGTGTTTTTAGTTGATTCCTAGCTGCTGCTATTTCGTTGGCAAGTTTTCGAATGATGCCTTTTGTAACAGCATACTCAGGGTTGTCTGGCTCGACTACGTCTGTCAGTGCCTGAGTCAGGATGACACTTGTTTGAGTTAGAGGATTTGTTTGCTGTTATGGTTGTGGCTTTGGTTTTGTAGGCTGTGGGTCTTCTTTCTTTGTAGTCGAAAGTTTGATAGTTATCTGTAGTCGACCATTGTGTTCAACCGGTGTGTCCTCCGACACGAATGTGATAATGTAGAGGTTGAGCTCATAGTCTTCCTCCTTTTCTTGGTCGGTGACTGGCTCCTCGATCGAGAAGTCGATCTGTTTGGCCGCTGCTGGTATTGTTATCTTTGTCTTAGCCTGTCAAGACAATTCTTGAAATATCTGGTCGACAGATGGATAGTAGTCGAGGGCTTTGGTGTTGGAGGCCTCGCCCTGCATGTACCACACCGAGGTATGGTCGAGCTCCAGCTAGATGTGGGAATTCATAGGTAGATTTTGTCGGATGTTTTGAGGCACCCTCCATCTAGTCATGCGAACTTTCAGTTGTTGGAACCAATTATCCAGGAATACTTTTCCCTGCTCTAGTTCGTGCAGGGTTCCTCTCTGGGAGAAAGGTTTAAACCTCCACATGTAGAACCTGGATGATTCCCGAAAGACTAGGCTTCCTTCTGGGAAGATGTGGTACATAACGATCCATAAAATGAGGGAGAGGAACTTGATGATTCCCCCCATTTCTTGGCATCGCTCACAGCCGGTTTTTACCATGTTGGCGACATAGTCCCCCCATCTGTAGATTCGTCTGTCAGTAGCAATAGTGTCGATGGCTTACAGCATTTCTAACTTGAGGTCGCTACCTCGACCTGATAATGTGAGTGTGATTGCAATGATCTTGGCCACAATCTGTGGCATTCGAATTGTGATTTGGCCAATCATCAATCCTTTTGAGTTTTTTCTAGAAGGTGATCCCGTAAGCTCTTCGACCAGTCCTTCTTTGATTCCGACTGGTACAGGGTCTCCTTTATTAGACAGGCCAGTCAGTTTGGAGATGACATCTCCTCAGAAATTTCGATCGGCTCATCAAAGTAGAACCGATCATTGTGATAGCGACTGATGATGAATTTCACATTAGCTTCCTTCATGCCACCAAAGCTAGCCATCAGTGGTGCATTGGCGTAGCCAAAGAGAGTGATGCGTTGGATTTTCTATGCTACTTAAGTGGCCTTTTTGTCGACAAAGTCCCACTCTTGGATCTCGGCCCATAATTTCTACTATGGGCCTTCCTGTACTTTGGCATTTTTTATGTTCTTCAGCCTACGGACCAAAGGTGTATCTGCAGCCTGTATCTCTTTTGCCTTGGTCAATGCTCTAGTCTTCTTGAGGGCCATTGTGTATGTTTGGTCGATGTTACTATAGGGTTCTCGGTTTTTGGTCTACTGAGTGTTCAGATGCTTCATGTGTATAGGTCGCGGTAAGTGAACCTTCGACGGTCTGGTATTTATAGGCGATGCTGTGTTTGGATGTGGCAATGGCTGTACGAATGGCGGACATGATGTTCCAGCTAGAGTACGTGAGTGTGAGTTAATGGTGACTTGCTTTCGGCGCTTGAGGTCATGAATGCGCAATTGGACTATCGAGTTCATCAGCTGGTGTCAGTGCTGAGAATGGTCGAAAGGAATGGTCGATTAAAATGGTCGGGGGTCATGATGTCAGTTGTCGAAATGGTGATTTCTTGTCATGGTTTTGTGTCTGTGGGGTATTTTTTGTTTTTGGAGTTTTTAGTTTTGTATGTATTTTGGTTGCCGGTTATGGTAATTATATATATATATATATATATATATATATATATATATATATATATTCTTAGTTTCTGTAACGTTTTAGTCGGGCTTCATTAACGAGCTTCCGAAATACTAGGCCCTGTACCGTCCTTAGCTGGACTGATCCGTTGGGGTGTATTTCTTCGACAATGTAAGGTCCCATCCACTCTGTGTGGAGCTTCTTAGGTTTTCCTTTGATTTGACTATTGTAGAGTAAATCAAAGTCGTCGAATGCTAGATTTTTGTTCTTGATGTTGCAGTCGTGCCATGCTTTCTATTGTTGCTTCTGAATTTCTTGGTGTTGCATGGCGATGAGTCGATGATCTTCTAGCTTGTTCAGCTGATGTAGTCGGTCCTTCCTTCTCTGTTTGACATCGATATGTAGGATTTTTGCGATAGTAGGTGTCTGTTGTCGGAAGTGTAGTGGGATTACTGCTTCTTATCCGTAGACTAGTCGAAAAGGGGTTTGGTCAGTCGACCGTTTATAGGATGTTCTGTATGCCCATAAGACTGCAGGTATTTTTTCATCCTAGTCGTCCTTGTCAGCATTACATATTTTGGTTAACCATTTTGTTAATTTTTTATTGAAAGCTTCAATCGCCCCATTCGACTGAGGATGATATGTTGTACTCCGTCGGTGGTCGATTTGGAACTGGTCGGTCAGGGTTTTGATAGTTTTGTTGATAAAGTGTGCCCCTTGGTCACTAATCAAGGTTAGTGGGCATCTGAATCTAGTGATGATGTTTTCATAGATAAACTTAGCAGCTATCTCACTCGAACATGTATCGACGGGTTCAGCTTCTGCCCACTTAGTGATGTATTCTACTGCAGTAATAATATACCTTGCAACTAAAATAAGAGATTAGGTTGGCCATCTAAGGTCGTGTCGGTTCACCGAACCAACAGGTAGTTATTTTGTAACCATTCTGTAAATCATATATATTAGGCTGTTGAGGCAGACGAGAACTCAGTTTAGTTCTTTGCATTGTATGGACTCATTGTAATAATATAATCTGTTTTAATTCTATATGTTCTTATATTTTGTCTCTGTTTAAGATTTATATATGTTTTAGTGTGTATTATTGGTAACCTTATGTGATCTGTGAGATTACAACAGTCATCACCACGTACAATATACATAGATTAGAATCTCCATGATAAAGATATACAAAGGACCATGATCTCCATAATGGCTAAAGATATATGATGGATCAAGATCTCCATAATGGCTGGAAATGTATGACATATACTGGAATCAAGTCACGAGAGCTGAAATCTCATGAACACTGGCACGATCAAGGAGGTAGCATATAAGATATGCCACCAATTTGGAAGGTCTTCTACACAAACCACTACAAGTACATGTCCTACTATGTGAATAGAGGTGTCGAGGTCAAACATAGTAGTCCATCGTTTGATTACCAGTCATTGATGTATACCGTTAACAGACGCGATATCACCCACCGATAATGAAAATGGGAATCAAGGTACTAGAGTGCGAACTAACAAGTGTGAATAAATGTGTTGAGGTCGAACACTTGAGAGGATCCATCGATCAGGGGACATTGATGTATTCCCAAAGACTTTCGATGGCGATAGAACCTGCCACTGATGACTGCAAGTATCAAGGCACTAAAAAATGACTCTAGATTCCAGTCCCAAAATAAATGATCTGAAGTCGATGGGATGAAATATGCTGGAAGGAGGGCATTAAGGAATCCCCCATCATCCAACATGAGGTACTCAGAAAAGCTATATAATGTGGAAGGACTCGATCATAAGGTGCATGAACTAGTAACTGTACCGGGAATGGCCGACATGCAAAGTCAAGATAACTGAGGAATGATCGACTCAGGTTTTAGCTTCCTTCGAACAAGAGCATAACAGAGAATGGTGACTGAATAGGGGTAGCATAGACTTGATATACAAAACTGGGACATCTCTGCGACACAGGAGGCATCGACAGAGGCTCCATGGGGACTGGAAGCTTAACTAGTCCGTGGAGATAAACTCAAATAAACGAGTACAACTCCTAAAGTCAAAGTACAAACCTAACCAATGGATGTGATATATAGTGCTCTGTTCGAAGGTGACATGACTCAACAGCTGCCAAAGATAACATCTTTCCTTGTCCGGATTTTTGGTTTTTTTATTTTTTTGGACTTTTTCAAATATTTAAAAAGCTTGAAAAAGAATAAAATTGCTTTCTGTTACAGACTAGGAGGAGATGAGTGTCATAGGAGCAAACAAACTAGTTCCAAGAAATGGAACATACCTATGCTCAATGCAAGGATACATGTGTAGGATAGCGACACTCGGGGGAAAATCCCCTCCCGGTAAAAATGGAATCAAGTTGCAAAGGATATATAAAATGGCTCTGCATGGTTAGACATGAGAGAAGCTCGAGCTATATGGCTGAAATGCAATGTCAAGAAAGCCGGTATAAAGCTCAATAAAGAAGGCAAAGCTCATGATAATGCAATTACAACTTGACATAAGGGAGTCCTGAGGGAAATAGGCCAGCAAAAGATAAAGAGGAGTATGAGGCTCTTGCGAAATGTCATGGCAGTACTATACAACGGACTCCCACACGCTAAATGACAAAACATCAACATGGGCACCAAATGCAAATAAGGTGCTAACTAGGGTACCCATGTAAGGTCAAGCTCTACCACTCATACTATGCCACTTCTAAAATAGCAAGAAGGCTCCGTGACATAATAGAGTGGGTTCGTACCTAAGGATATGATGAAATGGTCATAAGGTCATGCAAAATGCAAATGGTGATGAAACCTAACCTATATGCCAGTTTAGACATGATACCTGAGATCGACATGAATGGGTCAATCCAACGGCTGAAACAACACTCAAAAAGGTCTCCTACATCATGAATTAGGTAAAAAACGATCCAAAATGATTAGAAATGGTCCAAACTATAGGAAAGGAAGTAAAAATTTGAAAAAATTTGAAAAATTTCTATCAATAGTTAAAAAAATTTAAAACATTATAAAACATTTGAAATTTTTACCCAATTGAGCTCAGATTTTTAACAGCGAATTCCAGGAGATCCAGCCGGCGGAATCCACTACCGTTTCTTCCAGGTACTTACCCATGCTCTTCTCTTCCATTTTGATGCAATTTTTATCAAATTCTATGGTCATTTGAGGTTTCTAGGCCAATCTAAAAAATCCACTGTGGCCCATGCGAAAATCGAGGGTTTTCTGCATATAGGGCTGGATATACGCGGAAAATGCCCTCACAGTCATGTACATACATGGCTGTTTGGAAAATAGTCGCGTATGTGGCCGTGCATGAGATTGTTTTAGTATTCTAATGGGAAAACTTGCAATTTTTTTGTGCAGGATGGTTGTAGAATGGAGAGAGTGTGAACATGGTGATGTAGAGGAGGCAGTAAGGGCCGATCTAATGGCTCAACAAGCGCTATGTGCATGTGGGCTCTACAAATTTTGGTGTCTTGGTGGCTTGAGGGCCAAACCAAGACTATTGCAGATGTTGGTGGATTACTAGGATCCATACTCTGAGTCCTTCTAGATAGATGGGATGTCCCTCACCATAGAGGTAGAGGACATATACTTTATTACTGGACTTTCCCGATGGGGGGGAGTAGTGAACCTTCATTCTCGTGGGCCCAGAGGTGGCCTAACTATAGATGAGTACATTACGGTGTACTGCTATCCGGACACAGATAAGGTGGGGAGTTAGATCTCAACCAACTCTATATAGGTGCTAGGCCTAAAGGCCATCCTACCGACACTGGGCAGGATAGCAGGCTTGGCTTCACTCTACCAGGCCTCACGGCCTCTAATGTTCTATGCAGTGGAGTGCATGAGACCCACGGTATATGACTGGAGCACTACACTACTAAACAACATGAAACATTAACTCAGTGAGTGTAAGATGGGCAGAGTGCGGAACTTCGGTTTCAGCAGTATACTAAGCATGTTTTTCTTCGAGTGTGTTCCACAATTGAGCCCTAGAGTTGACGTTCCTCTACACGGGGTTTGAGATCTGGCCCAACGATGTTGGGCGGATGCGATGTGCAGATTGGGGGGAGGTAGGGTGTCCAACCCCTATCCAGCTGAGTTCTTTTTGTGGTGGCGACGACAAATAGTTTCCATCGATGACTACCCTTATGCGGGGATAGATTTCTAGGGGGACCCGGACATGCCACTACCACTAGGATCGGCATACGGTGACATAGGTAACGAATCTCGACCCTCTTTAAATTTTTGAGTTATTTAATTTTTTTGTGTTTTCTGATTATATGGAATCAAAAGACGTATTTTTGGGTGACAATACATAGTGACATATACCATTTGCATGCAGATGTGGGACCACAGCAGCCTGAAGGCTTCCCTTGTCACAGACGGAGGGGAAGAGGAGATGATATCACAGGTGTGGATGCAGAGCGGATGGTCCAAAGAATTCATACCAACTTTGTGAGGCTGACACATAGAGTTCCCATGGCGCAAGTCAAGGACTTTCCTAAGGCCATGCAGCGCTAGGTGGTGGGTGTACCACAAGCATGGGTGTGATTATTTCGTCGGCTAGCTAGAGACATAGTGACCTTCCATGATCACAATCCCCATCCTCCTCCATAGGCTTAGATACCTGGGAGTGATACATTTTGTATTACCGTGTATTATATTTTGGTGGCTCGAGAGCCCCATTTTTGTATCATGACACTATGTATTACCACATTTTGGATGTTATATAAATTTTTTATGATGATCAGTTTATTTATTTACATGTGTAAAAGTTTGTGTTTGTGAAGAATTTATTGTGTATGAAACAAATTCCAATCTAACATGTAGTTAGCATATGAGTCAGCAACTTGATTATTAATTCTTGGAATATGTATGTATGTTATATCGTCAAGTTTCCATTCTAATAATCTCACACGTAAGAAGCTTCTTAATAACGTCGGATCTCTAACATGGTACAAACCATTAAGCTGTGACACTACTAACTCCGAATCAAGACGTACCTCAAGAGAGAGAACGCCATGTGAAATGGAATCTCGTAGAAGCTCAATAACGACACTATATTTAGTAACATTGTTTGAAGATGGCCGTAAACATACACCTCCTAAAGACAGTACCTGACCCATAGGAGTATGAATCACCCAATCAGTAGAGGATGAGTGTTGAGTGTGACGGCTCGCACCATCCGTGAATCCTATGTAGGTGGAAGA
Source organism: Pseudotsuga menziesii (assembly GCA_001517045.1). NCBI lineage: Eukaryota > Viridiplantae > Streptophyta > Pinopsida > Pinales > Pinaceae > Pseudotsuga > Pseudotsuga menziesii. Next base: position 107,216 of record LPNX010829477.1, on the reverse strand, counting down.
TTCCATTGACATTTGCCAAAAGAAACAGAAACTAATCACCAACCCGATCACTATAATAAAAAGACCTACCTATGCAAAACTGTACAATAATATACAATAACCAACCTTGGCTGAATATAATGCATAGTACTTCTTGAGATAGAGCCCATTTCTAGGCTTCTCCAAGGTTGTTCCCTCACAATCCACTAACTCATAAGCATCCTTCTCTAACACATGTTTAATGACGCAATGACCACGCCACATGGGGTTAAACTTTCCTGCCCCCAAGGGTTCTTTCGGTTGATCCCACAAAAGGGCCAAGTCTCCCTCCCTAAACCTCCTTGGATGGACAGACTTATTGTACTGGACCTTTACACGACGTTTATTTACTTATAGAGCCACCAAGGCATCTCAACACTGCTCATCAAGTTGCTCAAGGTGGACCAAACGCTCCTCCAATGGTGAAGTGTCTGGTAAGAGTTCTACGGCTAGATTCAAAGAAGAAATCTCACATTAAACCGACAATATCGACTCCACTCCATGTACAAGTTGATATGGAGAAAAGCCCATGGAAGTCTTAACCGCAGTTCTATACGTCCACAAAGCAAGATATAACATGATGTGCCAATTACTCTTGATTTGTGTGATGGTTCGTTGGAGAATGGATTTGAGTGACTTGTTCACTACTTCTGCCTGTCCATTCGCTTAAGGGTAGTAAGAGGAGGAATGCTCTTTCTTATACGCTAACTTTGATGCCAATTATTCCATCATACGATTCTAAAAGTGTGAGCCATGGTCAGTGACAATCTCTTTTAGAATCCCAAACCAATTAATAATTTGGTTGAATACAAAGTGCACAGTTGTATCACCGCAGGATTTAACTGTAGGCATAGCCTCAGCCCATTTCGTGAAGTAATCAACAGCCACTATGATATGATGATGCCCCCTAGCTGAAGTTGGGTTGCAATCGAAAAAATCAAGCCCCCACTTGGTGAAGGGACCGGCGTTGATGATGGGATGTAATGGGACAGGTTTCAAGTGCATATTACATGCAAACACCTGGCAAGGGTGGTACCTCTTCACTGCATCTACACAATCCTTAAAGATCGATGGCCAGAAATAACCCACTTTTAAGATTTTTTGGGTTGTAGAAAGCCCAGATAAATGACCACCACACGCCCCTCTGTGGCAATCATTCAGCACTACCTCAACCTCTTCATGAGTTAAACAACGTCGTAAAATGGAATCTACCCCACGGTGGTACAAAGTGTTATCCACTATGAGGTAATTCTTAGACACGTGATGTAATTGTCATCATTCATCCCGTGAGAGGTGAGTAGAGACCTTCAATGTTTGTAAATATATAATGATATCCCCATACCATGGGTCTAAAGTTGATATTAAGAAGATATGTTCATTAATAAATGTATCTTCACAAACCAACTCCTCGGCCTCGCTTGGGAAATTTGATATAAGATCTGCAAAAATTAACAACTTCTTTGATTTTGCCAAAACAAAATCGAGATCAAACTCTTACAAGATGACAATCCATTTATTATATTTTCCCCCAATCATCCTTTGAGTAGGATGAATTGAAATGGATTGACATGGGCTACAACCAAGGTCTGGCGAAGGAGAATATAATGTCTCAACCGTTGAACCGCATGTACAGTAGCTAAAGCAAGATTCTCAACATGAGAATAATGAATCTCTGCATCAATAAGGTTCCATCTCAGATAGTATATGACCTGCTCTTGGAGCTCCTCATCCTCTTGAACCAAAACCATACCGATCGTCTCCATGGACGCGGCCACATAAAGTAGAAAATCATGGCTATAGTCCGAAGGACTAATCATTGGGGCCGATTCTAGGGCTCGCTTGAGTGCATCAAAGGAATCCTAGGCTCACTCATCCCAACAAAAGGTGGTGTCCTTCTTCAAAATACGCATGAAGTCTCTAGTCAAATTGGCAAAGTTGACAACAAATCTCCATAATAAGTTTGCCATGCCTTGCAAACATTGAAGATGACAAATATTTTTTGGGGGAGACAACTGAAGTATTGCCTCTACCTTCAAAGGGTTGACTCTTATATCCTCTTTAGAAATGATGAATCCTAACAAGCGACCTGACTTCACACAAAATATGCACTTGTGAGGATTTAACCTGACCAAATAATGGTGGCATCTTTTGAATACCAATCTAAAATGATAGGAATGACGCATTCTCATACGAGAATGAGAAGCAAGGTCATCCAAAAATACTTCGATAATTGATTTGAGATCGTGGAAGATCAAGGTCATGGTCCGCTGAAAAGTAGCTCCAACGTTCTTAAGGCCAAAAGGCATTTTTCGATATGCAAAAGTTCCCCAAGGACAAATAAATGCAGTCTTATGTTGGTCCTCAGGTTTAATTTGTATCTGATTATATCCGGAAAAGCCATCCATGAATGAAAAACCTTGTTACTTGCACACTCATCCAAAATATGATCAATAAATGGTGTGGGTAAATTGTCCTTAGGACAGGCACGATTCAAATCATGGAAATCAGTACATATGCAGATCGCTCCCTGCTTCTTATCCACCAGAACGAGGTTTGAAACCCACTGCGTCAAGGGAACGGGATAGATAAAACCAGCTTTCAACAGTTTCTCTATCTCTACCTTAATAATGGGTGCTTTCCTAGGATTCACCGCATGCAAGTGTTGCCGAATAGGCTTAGCATTGGGATAAGTATTAATCTCATGTTCAACAATACGAGGGTCGATACCTGGCATTTCATCGTAAGACCAAGCAAAGATATCATAGAATTATTTAAACAGCTTGGTGTATTCTTGAATCTCAGCATGGGAAAATTCTGCCCCAATATATACATTCTCTATCCTGCCAGGATTGCGAGAGATATTGATAGGGATCATTGAAGATATGTTTTCCATGTTTCCATCAGCCATCGGACCAGGAGAGCTTAATGGAACCATAGGACTACCAATTCTATCATTAAGAACCGCCCTAAAGTCCTCATGCTCCAAGCAGTCAAGCTCAAGAATAAAGTAAGATCTATGATGGTGTTCCTCCCGTGGTGGCTCAACTCCCGACATGGCCTCAATAATCACTTCATCTAAAGGGAAAACACTATCAAGGCAGTCGTGCACGTGAGAAGACTACACTGCCCATGTCGGCGGCACATAAGGGTCCTCCTCCTTCGTTCGCAAAGAGGAAGGACTAGGATCTGCAACACTCTCAAGATTAGCTTGATAAGCTACCATAGTTGCAGGCAACGGCACATCCGTCACAATGGGCTCACTCAGAGTACTCGGTGTAGGAAGAATCCAAGGATCTTCCATATGACTCGTGTGAAAAGACACCGATTTCATAGATGTCGAATCCCCACCAGAACTAGACCCTATCATAAGGATCGGTGTAGGACAACTAAATATTCCCATGAGGGATGGGTACATGCCTACACCCACACTCCCAGTTGCTGGCTAAGAGTGCTCAACGATGAGGATCGAAGCTCCCAAAGATGCGGTAATTGACGGATTCTTGAATGACGTTTGATCAATCATGACTATCTTCCCGTTAAATGGAAATCATACAACGTGAAATAGGGAAGAAGCTACAGCTTGCATACTATACATCCAATTCCTACCCAGCAAGAGATTGTAGTCAAGGGGTGCATCAACCACCTTGACCTCTATCGCAATGGTCTTCCCTCCCAAATGGACCTTAAGGGAAGAAAGGATCCTGTGTGGCCTAAACACTCTCCCGTTGAATGTAGTTAACATGGTTGCTGATTTAGACAACTTAGGGGAGCCTAAACCCTTCCAACATGATAAAGACATCATAGAAGTAGCAGCACCTTCGTCAATAATAGTGCACTTGACGGTCATGTTAAGACATTCTACGTGAATCAAAAGAGACACATAGTAAGGCAAGTGAGGCTGAAGTCTTGTGGTTTCAAATTTAATCACGGAGGAAGAATTATCATCATTCACACCAAGGGAAGAAAGCAAATCCTTTCTTTGCGAAGGACAACTATGAATCACTTCCAGTGTAGACATCGCACAAGGAGTGTGGCCAAAATCCTCGACAACAGAATAGTTCTGGGCAGCTCGGGCATTAGGATTGTGCCCCAAACACTTGAGGACTCCCTTAGGAATGTGAGGTGTAGCTTCAGGTTTATCCACAGGTTTCTCAATATGCAAAGGAGTCCTTGGTGGATCAAGTTCCTTTCATGGACTGGGTTGTGACGAACCATAATCTTTTGCATGGGTCACAACTTTCGCAGTACATACCATGTTAATGCAACCATGACCACTACCCTCTGGCGGATCTTGATCACCACCAGACTGATCATGGGTCCTTGAGTTCATATTTTGATTGTGAGGTAAAGGGTTCGTTAGCACAGCTAGGCCCTGTTCCAAGAATCTTGAGGCTTCATCGATACGAGGGCACAAGTAAATGAGGTGATCATCCTTACACAACTTGCAAGGGAATTTAACCTTACGTTTAGCTTGCTTATCCCCCCTAGAATTACGGGCATTCTTGTCATTATTTTTAGCATTCTCATTCCTTTTCCCACCCTTACAATTATTCTTACCATTCTTTTTATTCCATCTGGGCTGCTGGTTACCCTTCTGGTCCGACGATTGCACTGAAAGTACACTCTCCATTTGGGTGGGTTGAGACAAAGCCGTGGCTTGTCCCAAATCAGATTGGTTGATTGACAATTGACTAACTTGTTTTGCAACTGAATCCTTAGGTTTAGCACTTGCACAACCAACAATGTCGTCAACATGTGGTCCAGGTTTAACTTTGGGGTCGAAACTAGAATGTGGAGCATTGGGAATGATCTCATATAAAAAACCAGACTGCGCATAAATAAAATCCAGTTCCTTCACCCTAAAAATCGCTTGTTCCTCATTTTGCACTCCGGATGTAGAAATATCCTTCGCTATCTATGCCAATAACGGCTTAAGGAACCATTGGAGGAGGAATTTCGGTGGTATAAAATCTTTAATTAACCTCTTTCGTCTACGCCACTCTTGGATATGATTTGAAATATGTGTGGCTTTATCCTGCTGAAATGTTGACAAGAGTTCAGTACCAACACTATAACACACTAGTAGTTGGAAGTGGTTAAGAAAAGTCATCGCTAGGTCATCAAACAAAGTAAATGCCTCCCTAGGTAGCTCTATATACCATTTCACGGTAGGACCTATAAGGGTGTGTTGAAACTGCCTTAAATGGATGGAGTCCTGGTGTAAGGAATTCGAAGAGCACCATAGGTGGAAGGTAGTAACATGTTTGCTCAGATCCTCTTCTAGTTTTCCCTCGAATTTGGGTATGTCCAAGGGAAGCTTAGTAGGGGCAGCCGGCCAAGCCGGGTCATGAGCTACAGGATCATTTGTCAATCTCGACAAGTCAAGAAGATTCAATGTTGTGAGGAAAGGGAGCCTAGGATGATGAGGTTGATGGACCGCTCCCTGATAGTTCTGATTCACATAGGTCTGATTACCACCATGGCCTTGGCCATAGTTCCCTCCTCCCGTTTGACCCGTATAGGGTGGCATGGAAGCACCATTGTGTCGTGTACCTTGACTATTCGGAGCTACAAAGCCGTAATTTGGAGAGTAAGCAGGTTGTTGATACCCGCCCCCATAAGGTGAAGAACCTTGTCGATAATGTGTCCCATAATAAGGTCCATAAGTCATCGCATGAGATGTCCCATGAGACACTCCATAAGTAGGAACATACGCTCTAGAAGTAGGAATATACATTTCGGAAGTAGGAATGTGACCTCTAGAAGTATGAACATGACCTCCCAAAACAATGGGCGGTACATGAAGTTGAGACACAACCGGTATAGTAACCGTAGTATGGACATAACTCATAGCAACGTTCCGGCCCCAAGGACCACGTGAATGAGGTGGAGGGTGAACATTCGAAGAACTAGGGACAAAGGACGAAAGGATCTGTGTAATTTTGTATGTACTATTCCCTATAGTCACTCATCTCAGATCTGGTATCCTAATAGGATCACTAACCCTATACCTAGGAGGGATATGTGATGTAGATTCCACCACCGGGATGGAAGGTGCAATGTGACTAGTGCTCCCAAACCTCTTCGCATGGTAAGGAATGAGAGTGCCCCTAGGCATAGTGTTAGGCTCGAACTCAGATTCGACATGAAATGCCAAATCATGTGTAGGAAAACTAGACATACCATAACTACCATAATTAGTGCTCACGGGTTCAAAATGAGTCTCATCATCCTCTGACATTCCATACCGACGATGCGTCAATGGGGAATCAACCCTAGAGTAAGTAGGTCTATCATGAAAGGTTCCTATCTCAGAAATCACAGGACCTAACTCAATCAAATCGGGTGAAGGATCATAGTTAGGAGTAAACTCCCCATATTTCACATGAATGGGAGAAGGTGGTTCAGGAATACCTTCTAGATGGTCTCCCATGGTGTGTGAATCAATGTGCGAAGTAGTCTGCTGGGACTATCTATTTGTCTCTCCCAAAGGAGGAGGAGATGTAGAACGAAAATGTCTTGCCAAACGACAAGAATGGAAAGGAGCCACACCCGAATCCACAATGACTCAAAAAACATAAAAGACTCTCTATCTACGCAAACCCTAGGCAAGCTATCGTGCACAGAGAAATCACCAATAAAATCTAAAGCCAAACACAAGCAATCAAGGGTAGGATAAGTGAGCTCCTGAATGAAGAAGGTATGTCTCTCCTAGGAGAGGCTTGAGACTCCCATACACAACAAGTGGAGGTACGTAACCAATTATTGTGGCCCTTAGCTTCAACGCATAAAGCGACTGTGCTATCCGACCCCAACCTGGACGGGACACCCGCAGAATAACCCTTGCAAAGTACCCCCTCGATATCCTAGGTAAGGTCACTAAGGTCACCTCAATATAATCAATGCTTAGGTGGGATTGACCATATGGGTAGGGTAGAAAAGCCTGAAACTCTCGAAAGAGCCCCTAGATATGAATACAATCCTAGAAATATCTCCGGTGCTACTCAGTTATGACTAGGGGTCATCCCAATCAATAATCGCTCACACTGCCTCGTGCTTAACTCCCTTTTGAGAGGAGGATCCTGAGAAACACTAGTTATACCATGGAATTTTACACACTCACCTGGATAGACACATACATGTTGTTGTTTAGTGGTCTTGGATAATTAACTCACAATGAACTATTCCAATACCCTAAAACCTAATCTTGTTGGTGAACTCTATCAAATAAAATAGTGTAGTTCATTTTAATTAAGCGTTGATTTTAATTGGGTTTATTAATCAAAAGAGGTATATGGCCGTGCAACTAATGGTGTTATGACACAACATGAAGTAAAATGCACACCTAACAATCAATGCAAATGCATTGTGTCCATGAAAAATAGGGTATGCTACTACGTGAAATGCACAACTTTTTTCAAATGATAAATGCAATATTTCCTATATGAAATCCTAACTAATACTCCAAAGCAAATATAGAGCAAGTACTATGAAAAATGCAAAATGCAATGCATGATGATATGCAAATATTTTTGGATTTTTTGAAATAGAATGAGATATAAAAGAAAAAGAATGATTCTACAACCCCCAGACTCTGCAAGCACACTCAAGCAACACTCAAGCAAAGCAATAAGGTAAAATAATTCTAATGCACTAATCCCAAAACAAAAAATAAAAAATGCAATGACAAGAACATTCTTAAAAAAGAAATTTACCCTAAAAAAATTGTCTCTAGTCAGAAACAGAGGTGTATACAGACTCTGGCAGTATCAAAGGATACTCAACAATCATCTAAATTCACCCAGCAACCATTCAATTTCCTCTAAAAGGAAAGACTAAGGGCATATGCGACTGTTCATAGTAAACCTACATGTATATGCGGGAATAGCAAAGAAACCCATGTATATACATGACTGTGAGTTCAAAACTCGCGTACAGGAAGAAAGGTGCATAAAAATAATGGCAAACAGACAAGCTGAGACAAACTTCAGACCAATCAGACACTACCAGGAAAACATACCCCCAGACTTGACAAAGAAACAAGAGAACAAGAGCAATTCAAAGTCATTGAATGCTGATAGAAAACCCCCAAAGGAAAATTACAAGGAACTCCCTAGCAGAGTCACCAATTCTGTTACAGATAGAAATTCCTATGGCTTGGGGTACCACAACAGACAGCTTGACTCCAGAAATCAATCCTTTCCAATATGAAATAGAAATTAAATTTATAACTCTAAAGGATCAAACCTCGTACCTTATTTCGGACGGTTGAAGTAGATCCTCGTTGAGATTTCCAACTTCAGCTTGTATTGATTTATCACTTCCTCAAAAACAAGTAAACAAGACAAGCATACTATATATTGGTGTTAGATCTATTCTAGCATATATAATCAACAATGTATAAGCATTTGAAAACATCCATGGATAAAATATTCATTCAAACACACATTATTGGACAGGAAAAGATATTTCTATTAATATAAAATCAGAGGTTACAATGGATACAACCTCTATCGGCACGTCTGTGAATAGGAAAAACTGAATCCCCCACTTGGGCCTCCACCACCTCAATCATCCATCTCTTGATAGGAAGCTCACAAGAAAAAGGCAAGCTTTGGAAGAACACATAATTGCTCCAAGCGACAAAGGGATGTAGACTCAAGCACAAGTTCCAGCAACAATGGACTATAGTTTCTTTGCTCTCAATTCTCTCATATGCCTTCAATGTACCATAGAGTTCCTTATATAGCTTTTCAAAGGGGTAATGAAAGGTCAAATCCGAGCGATCTCAAGGCATAGGGAAGGCTAGGAGTCAAGTGAGTCAGATCCATGTCAAGGAAAACTCCAAAAGGATTTGGATTATGCACACAACCCGGTGTATGCGGTTTTAGGGGTCAAACCCGCATATATACGTGATTATAGATTTAAAAGTCACGTGTATTAATTTTCACATGTTCTTAGGGATGATCAAGGAAACATCAAAGGACAAAAAATGGTCCAAGGGGTATAAGGAGTCTGCAGAGGGACAGGGGAAGGCCATATAAGTGTGATTCACCTGGAGGGGTAAAATCAACTATAACATATTTCTAGTTGTTCTTCCAGTCTAGTATCCATGGGATATGTAGGGAAATATTCATCCATGTCGACTTTCAGAGCTTTGGTAAGTGCATCTCCATACATTTTGAACATCTCCAAGCTTATGTGCCATTGAATTTTTTGTGATAGACCTGCAAGGAACCACTGAATTAATAGTTGTTCATCGATTACATAATCCAGTTGGCTGAGGAGGTATTTCTATCATTTGTCATACTCTCGGTCCGACTCTGCTGGCTTTTGAGATGTTGTTTTCAACTTTTTTGCTGCCAGATGTTTTGCTTCTGGAGTTTTAAAGAAAGACGGGAATTACGCTTTAATTTCTTCTTTAGATGCTTGAGGGGTTCTCTCAATATAGGTCATGTACCACGTTAATGCTCTTTTTCTCAAGGCACCAACAAACTGTGCCATCTGTCGATCTTTAGTTGTAACCTGATTTGCCTCCTATGTCGATTCTCAGAAGAACCAATGTCATCTAGGATCTTCATCACCCTCGTATATAGGGATATGTGTTGATCTATGACCCATGTCGAAATCGCTGTCACTATCTCCTCTGGGAGGTGGTGGTGGTGGGGGTGGTCGTGGGGATAGTGGGATGTTTTGCTTGTCGCGTTGTGTAGAACTATTGTCAATGGAACTTTCGTTCCCGTTGGATGTTTTGTTTGTCGTTTCTTCTCTGACAAGCAGTCGATTTGGGTTGACTTCTCCTGTCGATGTCCAACTGCACTAATTTGTCTAGAGGTTCGACTGTTCTGTATTTTCCAAAGCTATATTTGACACGGGGGGTGCTCCTTCATGTGCTGGGTAAAGTAAGTAGATACTTCGATTGGAAGGGTATGCCTGAAGTGTGACCCAGTTTCCTTCCTCTGGTCGACGTATCACTAAATGATTATCATCATTTACCTCGTCTTCTAGTCGGCTCCATATACCAAACTCACCAGCTCTTAGTATTAGGTATTCTTTGACAATGTCTTGTATCCTGGTACTCGGATTCATTGGAAATAGAGGTTTTATCTCCTGGGGAACTTCTATTTGGAGAGCTTCACCCTGCTCTATCCACAAGTCTTCTTCAATGGGTGATGCTTCTTCATCTACGCCTTCTTCCTCTCAGTCATGACTCGACTCTGGTGGATTTTTTCCTGGTCTATCACCCTAGTATTTATTCCTCTTTGCAGTACTATATCCCATTCTCTTCTTTCTACCCTTCTTTTCAGCCTCTTCTCTCTTTCTACTTTCTGTAAATATGCCGTACCTTTGTGTATCATTGTCCATTCCCTTTAGTCGACTAGAATCCTTCTTCACTTTACCCTGACATATGACCAACTACCCCCCCATATAGTACCTGATGCTTTAGAAAGCTTGGATAGTTCTGTTTACTTTCTTAGGAAGTATTCCCACTCCCGTTTGGCAATGAATTTCTACCACTTTTTTTGTTTCTCTGCCCAGTTGGAATTTGATGGTGGTTCATGTAGTGGTGGACGAGGTTCTTCAATATGACCCACTCCTTTTTCTATCAGGAATTTGAATAGTAGGGTCGGTAGGGAGCATAGGAACTGCTCGTTCTGGTTTGTATAGAATTTTTTCTGAATGGTTTCTACCAAATTTCTTTCTTCTATGGCTTGCTCCTCGCAGAACTCGTCTATGATTTTCTCAAACCACTCTGACAAGTTTGTTCTTCCCCCTCGAATCAGTTTCTTTAGCAGCTCTTGGTCCTTAGTTGCTTCTAAATTTTTCATCCAAAATTTTCTTCAAAAGCTGGGGTACCGATTCTACAAACTTCTCATGAGTTTCAGTGAAGAATCCCTCCTTCGCTTGAGCAGTGGTTAATCTGTTTCTCCTTACGTAATTCTGCAAATAATTTTCTATCTTACGCTCCCACCAGTTCTTAATCTCCTATTTTGAAATCATTTGCTTATAGTCATCTCAGATATGTACTACCGGCAACGGAACCAATGTTGTAATCTCTAGATCACAAAGGGTTACCAATAATACACATTAAAGCAAATAGACATAACAGATACAAGAGACAAGAACATAGATGTAGAATAACATATTATTTTATATCATGAGGGTCCATACAAACACAGAACTGAACCGAGTTCTCAACTAGCTCAACAGCCTAATATATATGATTTACAAACAATTACATATAACTACCTGTCGGTTCGGTCAACCGACACGACCTTACGTAGCCGACTTAATCTCTAATTAGTTGGCTTACCGACTAGCTCCTCCAACAGATGGTACCCGATGTAAATGTGTTGGTGCAGACTATGGCACCTAACACATATTTCATTAAATTTGTAATTATTTAGTGGATCTAGAATTTAGAACTTTTGCTAGATTGAGTTCTTTCAAAATGAGGAAATTCATACCTTTGAATCCTTACATAATTTCTATTAATATAACTTATAGTTTGTTTTAAATGTTAAGTTGATTAAATTGTTTTATGGCATAATACCAACATTGTATTTGTTGCTACAACAATTATGAATAGTGTCATAGTAATTATTTTTGTCTTTGTTGAGTATGTTGTTTTATTTTTGGAAGTTAGCACCACTTATAATCAAAACGAGAAAATATTTTATGACTTTAAAGTCTAAGTTTTATCCTTGTAGTGACTAAAATAAATTGTGAATTAAATTTGCAACATAATTTATTTTGTTGTTGTTGGTAGTGGTAGTGTATTAAAAACTAAGTTGATGAATGTTTACTTATTTCTTACCTATAAATTTATTTAATGATTTTGATGTTAGTAAAGCCTCTCGTATTTATTAATATTAATTATTTTAACAATCAAAATCAATTATGAATTAGAATAGCATTAGTGCAATACAGTTTGATTTTTTTCATATACAAGAGGAAAGGGGGAAAACCAACTCAACTAATTATTCCAAGTGTTCATTATTTATTGATGAAGTATTTGAACAATGTGTTTAATTGAAAAGAGCATATTTATATTGAAAATATTTATATCTTACAATATTTATATTATCAAAAATATTTTATATCATCTATTAATTTATGTTAGGGCACGGAGGAATCGAACCACCATCGTCCTGCTTGTAATGCAGGTGCTCTTCCATTGATCTAGCACCCTTTACAACATGAGGGGAGAGGGACTGTGTTAACACCTAGATTACACATTTCTAATCCTCTATGACAAATCAAAATGATGAAAGTCTTAGACTTTGATTCTTTCAAAATGATGAAATTCTTAGACTTTGATTCCTTACATAATTTCTATTAATATTATCTATAGTTTGTATTAAATGGTAACTTGATTAAGTTTGTGTAATGACATTAATATTGTATATGTTACTATGATTAAGCAATTGATTTATAATTTGATATGGTAACTAGTACATTGTTGGTGTTGACTTCCTATACTAGTAGAAGGTTGGCACAATTTTAGAATGACCCATTTAAAAACTATTTAATGACATAATACAAATGAGTTTGTTACTATAACAACTTTAATTCTTGACAAAGCGAGTAATATTGTATGTGTTGAGTATCATGTTGTAATATATTAGAATTTTGACAACATTTTACAAGTGACAAGAAAAACTATTATATATTAAGTGTTAATATTCTAGTTTATTCGATCAAAATCATTTATACGTTAGAATAGAAATATAATTGATTTATATTACTATTATTTATATTTTCTAATAAAAGTTAAGTCGATCAATGATTATATCGCGAAAAATAGATTGTAGAATATTTTTTTACATATTATTATTAAAGTTATTTAATGACATTAATAATCAATGTTTGTTGCTATTATTATCTTGGAATTTCATTTAATTGAAATTATGTTAACTAATATGTCTAGGTTGAGTTACAATAGTAAGTCTTAAGTCTTTTCTGAGTATGATGTTTTATTTTTGGAAGTTGGCACCACTTGATAGTGAACAAGAGAAAAAAATTTATGACTTAGAGTAAAATAGGTTTTATCTTAGTAATGATTAAAATAAATTATGAATTAAAATATAGACATAATTTCTTATTATTATTGTTGGTGGTGGTGTATTAAAAACTAAGTTAATGAATGTTTTTTTATGAATAACATATTTATGTGAGAAATTTTGCCTATAAATGTATTTAATGATATAATTTGATTACAATTAATATTTATATTTACCTATAAAAACAATAGTCACCAATATTTGACTAGTGAATTATTAATAATTTGTGTAAGAAATTTCTTACATAATATAAAGTTATTTAACAACATATTAATATTGTATTCTGACTATTATTAACTTGTGTAGTATTGACATTAAATGTTAATACTTGGTTATTTATTTTCGAGATTAAGCTATGTGAAAGCTTTTCAAACCGTAATGAATTTTACATTGTTCCCCTGACGATCATGCGTGGAGTGCCCACTTGAAATGTTGGTTTGAAAAACTCTTTGACAACTTAATCCAGAAAATCATTCACAATGATGACAAGTTGTGAAAGCCTACACTCTGAAAATGTTACTACTTTGTCTTTGTTGAGTATAAGATATTGCACTAGTACAAAGTTTGCACCACTTTAAAGTCAACAAAAGGAAATATAATATTAATTAGAATGCAACATAGTAGAACAATTAAATTTATATCAATTATAATAACAAATAATAGGGAAAAGTCACCTCAAACCTTATTGCAAGTGCCTTACATTTATTCATAGATGAAGTCTAGAAGATGTTTTAAGGTTCATTATTGAATATGATTATGCACATTTGATATAGTGACATGTTGAGTTTATGTAAAAAACAAATTGGAAAGATAAAAATTGAATGGTGTTATCTAATTCACATAAAGTACCATCACATGAATTAACATAGAAGTTGAACCAAAATTTTCATAGTAGTAAATAATATAAAATTCCTCAAAAAAAGACTCAAAAGAGAATATTTGATATACAACAAACATTGAAAAGTGTTTCTTCTTGTATACTAATAACTCGTTGAAAGAGAAAATTACATTCATGAATCATCTCCACCTAATCTCCTTCTATTCAATCAAGCAAATCAATTACAACTTGAAAACCACATTTATTTATCATGGTATTCCTGCAATCTTCTTTCTTTTGCATCCATGCCCAAACTATGGTATTAACTGGAATAGATCCAATTCATGTGTCATCAAGGTTTGGTACCCAATATTGTTCTAAAATTTTCCCTTGTATTTCCCTGAACTAGGATTCCATCAATCAACCTTTACATGAAGAGTCTCACTTTCATCATTCTGGAAGATATATGAGATGGTTTTTTCCATCCAAATCATCTCTCCTTCATCCTCAATTCAAGATCTAACTAGAAACATCTTGCCTTTCTTAACTTCAATCATAGGATTGAATCTTGGCTTTAACTTGTTGCACTTGGGTCCAACATATACCAGTTCATCCCTCACATTATCAAAATATCCATCCATAATACTTATATTACATGCAGTGCATTACGATCATCATTAAATCTCACATGGATTAAATTGTCTTTTCTCCAGAAGAAAAATAGCAATTCCTTGATATTCAAAGAGAATCAAAGGTAACAAGTTACATCCGTATGATAATGGTATCAAGAACAAGTAGAGTCAAAATGAATATAACAGTCGAGATACAATAGAGTCACTCTTCTTAACATCCGCACCAAAAGTGGGCTGACTATCCAACGATGTCTCAGGGGAAGATATAGAGAACCCAGAGATGTTATCCAAGGAAGGGCTTGAGGAAGTGACTAAAGATGATCACACAATGGTGAAGATCAACATTTATATAAAAGATACACCATACAAGAAAGTATCTGCCATACTCAATGGAACTATAAGAGTAGGCCAAAAGGAGCATAAGCTCAATCAAAATAGTTGAACAGAAACATCCCCAATGACTATACATTCATAGTATTAAGTAAATTAACATTGAACTTGAAGTGAAATTTTCAAATATGTAATGAATAATATAAAATTCCTCAAAAAGTAGCTTGAAGAGTATTTATTATAATAAAAACATTGAAAAATGTTTCTTCATGTATACTAACAGTCATTCAAAAAGAAAAACTACATTCATGAATCATCTCCACCTAATCTCCTTATATATTCTTAAGCAGATCAAGTACATCCATGCCCAAACTATGGTATTAATTGGAATAGATCCAAGTTCTGTTTCATCAGGATTTGGTACCCAATATTGTTCTAAAAAATTTCCCTTGTATTTCCTTGAGCTAGGCTACCACCAATCAATCTTTACATGAAGGGTCTTGTTGTCATCATCCTCGAAGATATCTGAGGTGGAATTTTTCATCCAAATCATCTCTCCTTCATCCTAATTTCCTGATCTAACAAGGAACATCTTTCCTTTCTCAACATCAATTCTAGGATCGAATGTTTGCTTTGGCTTGTTGCACTTGGGTCCAACATATATCGGTTCATCTATCACATTATCAAAATGCCCATCCATAATACTTGATATTGCATGGAGTGAATTACCATCAATGTTAACATTTTTCCTCGTCTTGGGACAAAATCATCATAAGAAGAATCAGTTTCATCCAAGGGAGTATGGTCATTATAGATTCCATTTAATGCATCAATAACTCTTTTCCAATAATCTAGTTTTTTATTCCATTCCTCTGTAGCAATTGCTGAATTCTCATTTCCCATAGTCTCTTTCCACATTTTTATGTATGATGTTATTCCTTCCTTTAGTTCTTTTAAATAAACCTCATTCTCTTTAGGACATAAGAAAGATGGATTCCCTGTGGGAAATATAGGTCGACCTTTGTCATCTATATTCCACAACTCAACTGGTTCTGACCACTCAATGTCTCTAATGGATTCTTTATACCTCATAACTGGAACATCATTGAATGCAAGAAATTGGAAGTACTTGACATTAAGGTGTCCAACTAGTTCATTTTCCCCCTCCTTGATGTACCCATTAAGAAATTTTTTGAAGTCATACACGTTGTCAATAAGTTTAAGTGGAAACACCTATTTTTCTTCTATTGTGTGATATGTATCCATCATCTCAGGTAAAGAATATATATCTTTACTTTTCAATTTGGAAGACATTTTCTCATAGGTTCCATCTATGTCTTCATGGGTGTGCCCCACAAGAAAGAACCCAACCTCAATAGTGATGAAGACACCAAGTGTAGTTAATAGTGATAGAAACATGAAAACATAACAATTCTTATTATCGCTAGTTGCATTGTCCAACTGTGACAACAAATGTGGAGGAAGAGGTTTAAAATCAAGATTTTGATTTTTTGAGCTTCCATTTAAAGATAGGAAATCATCCTACACTCTACATTTTGAGTAAATAGAGTTTTGAAGTAATGCATTTGAAAGTGGGTTTCTTGAACTTCCACTCTCATAAAGCAAATCACCAAACATATCAAGGTGTGGGTCTTCAAGGTCCCTCAAGCACTTTGCAAGAATTGTAATGGTAAATTGTGATCCCATGTGTACAAATGGTAGGGAGAAATGACCAAAACCTCTTGTGCTATGCCCATGTGTTAGCATATCTGTCAACGACAAACCCAAGTTTGTTCCTACAACAGATTTTGATTTGACACGTAATATTGGGATTGAAGTCTTTGTTTTGTCCATTTTATCATGTATAATGCTCAAGTATTCCTTTGGATACCACTCTGACATAATTTTGTGGGAATAGTAGCAATATCTTCCACACAGAACAATCTTGTTATGTTTCTTCAATCTAGCTCGTGCCTTTTCTTCCATCTCTTTTGTAGTCAATGTCTTCATATATGCTTTCAACACAATACATTCACTACATTTACTGAAGTTGGTGTTCTTTGAGAATTCCACATCTAGAAAATGAGTATTCCAAATCTTGCTCATTGTTGGTTGCGATATTGATGGAAAATTGAGCTCTTGAAGGGCCTCATTGATCTCTTTTAACAAAGAAATTTGGGTGTACATTGATGGCAGCAATCTTAAAGGAGCAGACGTTCCATCTTCTTCAACTTGTCGTGTTTGGTTCGATGAAAATATGAATTATCCATTACAATTTTGTGCAATATTTCTATGGTTTCCACAGTATGTGCACGTGCTTTGCATTTGTTGGTGTTACCATGAATTCCTTTGACATGTCCTTGTTGGAAAATATGTTGGTAAGTATAGAAGGTGCTTTGAGGAATATTATGTATCTTGTACCATGATTTCTTACATATAATATCTCCATTAAACCTCATGTCCTTTACTTTCCTAATAGTAGGAGGTAGGCCATGGCCATGGCTCTTTGACATGATTATGTTGGAAAGGAGTGAATTCAATTCAAATTCCCTAATGCCATTTTTTTAAGAGTTTCATACCCCTTCTAGCAGCTACAATGGATTTCCTATCCACATGTTGAAGACAATCTTGTTTGAAACATTTGTCCGCTGCCAAAAGTTGGATTTCTTTGTCTTGATCTCTTTGTATTTGAAATTTTCCAACTTTTTTTGTAGCCACAACTCATTTTGATCCTTTTATATTGCCTGATTACGTGCATAGCAATTGAGTTTGGATCTTTTTCATTATAAAGATCACCATCTCATGTGTTTAAGGGACTTGTGTCCTCTATAAGATCCCATACCGCCATTTCCTTGGGTGCCTCCTTGAAATTTTCATTCACCCTTAAAATATCACCTTCATTATCCACCAACTTATTTATTGGCCATCTAACCAAGCAATGTATAGACTTATCCCCAATCCTACATTTTCACAATTTCTATCTATGTCTTCCACAAAAACACTGAATTCCTTTTCACCTAACACTTCACCCTCAACCATGTCATCCTCACAGACATTAACTATGATCCCTTTGGCAATGCACATGCCTATTCTCGTGCATTCATGTGTGAGAGAAACCTATTTACATGTGAATGTAAGCTTATATTGGGGAGTATTTACTAGATGATCATGACAATGAGGTTCCAAATTTGATTCCGGCCAAATCTCATAAGATCCCAATGCACCCCCTAGTGTATTCTCAAATCCAGTTGGATGTGGCAAAAGAGCATCATGTTTTAACACATTCTCAATGTTAACCACTATGGATCCTTTATTTACCATCCTTCCATGCACCTTATGACCAGTATTTGTATTGAATATGGATCCATATCTCACCTTCACCCACCTTCACTCCACATTGCAAAATATCTACCTTGTCTCCAATAAAAAATGTAGAAGAGACATTTGCACCTATACAAAAAATTAAACAAACTTAGTATTTGATCAAAAATAATAAGCAATTTAACGCGATGATGGAAATCTAGCTACACTTAGCTTTCCTTTTAACAACATGTTAGCTTTTGTCTTAAAGCATTGTATGGTGAGTGAAAGCTAATGTGTGTTCTGTCATTGCATGAAGATGGAAATATAGTTGGAGTTAGATTTTGTTTTTAAAACATTGCACGGTGAGTGAAAGTTAATGTGTGTTAGAATTCATAAGGTAGTTTTCTATCTAAAAGAATCACATTGTCATCAAATACATAACACCATGACGAAAATCTAGTTGAAGTTAGATTTAGTACTTAAATCATTACACGATGAGTGAAATATAATGTGTTAGCTTTCATAATGTAGTTTTCATCTAACACAACTACGTTGTCATTAATCACAACACACCATAATGGAAATCTAGTTGGAATTAGCTTTTATAAGATAGTTTTCCTTCTAACACAACCACATTGTCATCAAATACATTACACCATGATGGAAATCTAGTTGGAGTTAGCTTTCCTCCTAACATGGCATGATGAGTGAAATCTCATGTGTGTTAGCTCATTACACCATGATGAAAATCTAGCCGAAATTAGTTTTCTATCTAACACAACCACATTGTCACATTGCACCGTGATGGAAATCTAGATGGAATTAGTTTTTGACTTTAAATCGTTGCACTGTGAGTGAAATATAATGAGTCTTAGATTTCATAATGTTTTTATATTTAGCACAACCAGATTGTCATCAATAAAAATGCACTGTGTTGGAAATCTAGCTAGAGTTATCTTTCGTTCTTAAAATGTTGCACGGTGAGTAATAGCTAATGTGTGTTAGCTTTCGTAAGGTAGTTTTTCATCTAACACAACCACATTGTCATCAAATACATTACACCATGATGCAAATATAGATGGAGTTAGCTTTCATTCTAACAACATGACACGATGAGTGAAGCTAATATGTGTTAGCTTTCATAAGGTAGTTTTTCATCTAACACAACCACATCGCCATCGATCACATTGCTCCGTAATGGAAATATAGATAGAGTTAGCTTTTGTCCTTAAATCATTTGCATGTTGAGTGAATTATAATGTGTGTTAGCTTTCATAATGTATTTTTTTATCTAGCACAACCACATTGTCATCAATCACAATGCACCATGATGAAAATCTAGCTATAGTTAGCTTTTGTTCTTAAAACATTGCACGGTCAGTAAAGCTAATGTGTGTTAGCTTTCATGAGGTAGTTTTCCATCTAACACAACCACATTGTTATCAAATTCATTACACCATGATGGAAATCTAGCCAGAGTTAGCTTTCCTTCTAACAAAATGGCATTATAAGGGAAATCTTATGTGTGTTAGCTCATTACACCATGATGAAAATATAGCTGAAATTAGCTTTCCTTTTAACAACATGGCATGATGAGTGAAAACTAATGTGTGTTAGCTTTCATAAGGTAGTTTTCTATGTAACACAACCACATTGTCATCAAGCACATTGCACTGTGTCGAAAATCTAGATAGAATTATCTTTCATCCTTAAATTGTTGCACTATGAGTGAAATCTAATGTGTGTAAGCTTTCATAGTGTATTTTTCCATCTAGCACAACCACATTGTCATCAATCACAATGCACCATGATGGAAATCTAACTGGAGTTATCTTTTCTTCTTAAAATATTGCATGATGA
Organism: Pseudotsuga menziesii; assembly: GCA_001517045.1. Lineage (NCBI taxonomy): Eukaryota > Viridiplantae > Streptophyta > Pinopsida > Pinales > Pinaceae > Pseudotsuga > Pseudotsuga menziesii. The sequence goes on along the minus strand of LPNX010829477.1, from coordinate 87,192 downwards.
GTAAAGTTAATGTCCATTAGCCTTCATAAGGTAGTTTTCCATCTAACACAATCACATTGTCATCAAATACATTATACCATGATGAAAATATAGCTGGAGTTGGCTTTTCTTCTAACAACATGGCACGATAAGGGAAAGCTTATGTGTGTTATCTCATTACACCATGATGGAAATCTAGCTGGAGTTAGCTTTCATTTTAACAACATGGCATGATGAGTGAAAGAGAATGTGTGTTAGCTTTCATAAGATAGGTTTCCATGTAACACAACCACATTGTCATCAATCACATTGTGTCGTGTTGGAAATCTAGCTGAAGTTAGCTTTCATCCTTAAATCATTGCACAGTGAGTGAAATATAATATGTGTAATATTTCATAGTGTAGTTTTCCATCTAGCACAACTAGATTGTCATCAATCACAATGCCACATGATGAAAATCTAGCTGGAGTTAGTTTTTTGTTCTTAAAACATTGCACGGTGAGTAAAAGCTAATGTGTGTTAGCTTTCATAAGGTAGTTTTCCATCTAGCACTGCCACATTGTCATCAAATACATTACACCATGATGGAAATCTAGTTGGAGTTAGCTTTCCTTCTAACATGGCACTATGAGTGAAATCTTATATGTGTTAGCTCATTACACCATTATGAAAGTCTAGTTGGAGTTAGCTTTCTTTTTAACAACATAGCACGATGAGTGAGAGCTAATGCGTGTTAGCTTTCATAAGGTAGGTTTCCATCTTACACAACCACATTGTCAAATAGCACCGTGATGGATATCTCAATGGAGTTAGCTTTCAACCTTAAATCGTTGCATGATGAGTGAAATCTAATGTGTATTAGCTTTCATAATGTAGTTTTCCATTTAGCACAACCACATTGTCATCAATCAAAATGCACCATGTTGGAAATCTAACTAGAGTTAGATTTCGTTCTTAAAATGTTGCATGGTGAGTAATAGATAACGTGTGTTAGCTTTCATAAGGTAGTTTTCCATCTAACACAACCACATTTTCATCAAATACATTACACCATGATGCAAATCTAACTGGAGTTAGTTTTCCTTCTAACAACATGGCACGATGAGTGAAAGCTAATGTGTGTTAACTTTCATAAGTTAGTTTTCCATCTAAGACAACCACATCATCATCGATCACTTTGCACAGTGATGAAAATATAGTTGAAGTTAGCTTCCGTCCTTAAATCATTGCACAGTGAGTGAAATCTAATGTGTGTTAGCTTTCATAATGTAGTTTTCCATCTACCACAACCACATTGTCATCAATCACAATGCACCATGATGGAAATCTAGTTAGAGTTAGCTTTTGTTCTTAAGACATTGCATGGTCAGTAAAGCTAATGTTTGTTAGCTTTCATAAGGTAGTTTTCCATCTAACACAACCGAATTATTATCAAATACATTACACCATGACGAAAGTCTATCTAGCGTTAGCGCTCCTTCTAACAACATGGCACTATAAAGGAAATCTTATGTGTGTTAGTTCATTACACCATCATGATGGAAATCTAGCTAGAGTTAGCTTCCTTTTAACAACATGACACAATGAATGAAAGATAGTGTGTGTTAGTTTTTATAAGGTAGTTTTCCATGTAACACAACCACATTGTCATCAAGCACATTGCACCATGTTGAAAATATAGCTGGAGTTAACTTTCATCCTTAAATCGTTGCACGGTGAGTGAAATCTAATGTGTGTAAGATTTCATAATGTAGTTTTTCATCTAGCACAACCACATTATCATGTCTCACAATGCACCATGATGCAAATCTAGTTGGAGTTAGCTTTCCTTATAACAACATGGCACTATGAGTGAAAGCTTATGTGTGTTAGTTCATTACACCATTATGAAAATCTAGTTGGAGTTAGCTTTCTTTTTAACATGGAATGATGAGTGAAAGCTAATGTCTTTTAGTTTTCATATGGATTTTTCCATCTAATACAACCACATTGTTACATTGCACCATAATTGAAATCTAGCTGGAGCTAGCTTTCAACCTTAAATCGTTGCACGGTGAGTTAAATCTAATGTGTGTTAGCTTTCATAATGTAGTTTTCCATTTAGCACAACCACATTATCATCAATCAAAATTCATCATGTTGAAAATCTAGCTAGAGTTAGATTTCATTCTTAAAATGTTGCACGATGAGTAATAGCTAATGTGTGTTAGCTTTTGTAAGGTTGTTTTCCATCTAACACAACCAAATTGTCATCAAATACATTACACCATAATGCAAATCTAGCTGGAGTTAGCTTTTCTTCTAACAACATGGCACTATAAGGGAAAGCTTATGTGTGTTAGCTCATTAGACCATGATGGAAATCTAGATGGAGTTAGCTTTCATTTTAATAACATGGCACGATGAGTGAAAACGAATGTGTGTTAGCTTTCATAAGATAGTTTTCAATGTAACACAACCACATTGTCATCAATCACATTGCGCCATGTTGAAAATCTAGCTGAAGTTAGCTTTCATCCTTAAATCATTGCACAGTAAGTGAAATCTAATGTGTGTAAGCTTTCATAGTGTAGTTTTTCATATAGCACAACCACATTGTCATCAATCACAATGCACCATGATGAAAATCTAGCTGGAGTTAGTTTTTGTTCTTAAAACATTGCACGGTGAGTAAAAACCAATGTGTATTAGCATTCATAAGGTATTTTTCCATCTAACACAGAAACATTGTTATCAAATACATTACACCATGATAGAAATCTAGCTGGAGTTATATTTCCTTCTAACAACATGGCACTATAAGGAAAAGCTTATGTGTGTTAGCTCATTACAAAAGGACTAGATTTAGCACAACCACATTGTCATCAATCACAATGCACCATGATGGAAATCTAGTTGGAGTTAGCTTTCATTCTTAAAACATTGCATTGTGAGTAAAAGCTAATGTCTGTTAGTTTTCATAAAGTAGTTTTTCATTTAACACAACCACATTTCCATCAAATACATTACACCATGATGCAAATCTAGCTGGAGTTAGTTTTCCTTCTAACAACATGGCACTATGAGTGAAAGCTTATGTGTGTTAGTTCATTACACCATGATAGAAATATATTTGGAGTTAGCTTTTCTTTTAACAACATGTCACGATGAGTGAAAGATAATGTGTGTTAGCTTTCATAAAGTAGTTTCCATCTAACACAACCCCATCATCATCGATCGCATTGCACTATGATGGAAATTTAGCTGGAGTTATCTTTCATCCTTAAATCATTGGACGGTGAGTGAAATCTAATGTTTGTTAGCATTCATAATGTAGTTTTCCATTTAGCACAACCACATTCTCATCAATCACAATGCACCATGATGGAAATCTAGCTGGAGTTAGCTTTTGTTCATAAAACATTTCATGGTGAGTAAAGCTAATGTCTATTATCTTTCATAAGGTACTTTTCCATTTAACACAGCCACATTATCATCAAATACATTACACCATGATGGAAATCTAGCTTGAGTTAGCTTTCCTTATAATAACATGGAACTATAAGGAAAAGCTTATTTGTGTTAGTTCATTACATCATGATGGAAATCTAGCAGCATAAGTGTCATTTTTAGAGTTATCCGAAGAAAACTTTACAAATGTGTGAATAGGACAGATAGGAAAAAAGTCACCTCACAAGGAGTGTCAAATGTCACAACTCGCTATATACTATAGGGTCACCCAATCATTCTCGGCCTGAATGTTCAAGACACTAACCAAGGAGGATAGACCATACCCTTGGCCACATAATCTGGTTACCTACTAGTACATGTGTTACGATAATTTTGCCAAGAAACATGATATTAAGAGGGAAGTACATAGGAAATAAAACTGGCAAAAGACACATGGGGTAGGTGAGAATCAGAAAAATCCTACTACATCCATGATATCGTCTAATAAGAAAGGCGGGAAGATGCTCAATTTAGTCCGGGTTGGGCTTAAAAAAAACAATTCATTATCAACATCTAAATCTAACAATATGAGGTCCATACTAAAGATAAAGAAGCCTACAAGCCATTTTGAGGATCATTTGAGGTCTGATGTTGTTGATGCAGTGCCTACAAGCCATTTTGAGAACCATTTGAGGTCTAATTTTTTTGGTACAATATCTTCAATAACTGAGCCATAGTTGAAGACAACAAAGAGAGATTTTAAAAGGTCATCATATAGTGAAAGCAATATTCATAATGATGGAGACAATATTTTGAATTTTTCTTCTTATCTTGAAGAAATTTGGATACAATCACAAAATACAGGCATTATTTCAGAGAAAAGCATGAGTGAAAAGCAATTTGGTCAAAAAAGGCAAAGCATGGAAAAATAAATTAGAGATTCTCGATTAATGCATGAAAGTGAGCTCCTAGACCATACAAAAATAGTGACAGATAACATTTTCCTTTTAAATTTTCCACAAATGCAATGTCATCATCCTTGGAATCTTATTGAGATTTTTCTCACTTATCCTCTTGAAAGAGTTGTACTTGATCAAATTCCATGCTTTTGAAGCAATATTTAACATTTCCACAATTGTAGTAAAGGACTTTAGTAAGCTATTAAAAGTAATTGATTTGAACACTTTTTGTGCAAGAGTCACACTTGCTATAAGCTGATGATTTTTTAAGGTCTGGCATGGAACATCCTTCCAGCAACTTCAATGACAAAAACTTGTTTTTAAGATGTAAAATATTTGTTTCATTAACATATTCGTCCAATTTCTATAGTCTCAATCTTATCAGAAACTAACATCAATATTAACCAAAGCCCTTCACAATTCTTCATCATATTTAGCTTGACCTACAATACCTGTGCTATCCGGTCTTGTCCCTTTGCAGGATACTATCTCCCATATTTTCATAAATTTAAATAGGGTTGTTATTCTGGATTTAAGACAAGATAATTTTTTCCAGTTAATTTAGGACTTCAATCATTAACATGGTTTGTGAGTCCATCTTCTTAGCTTCAACTTTAAAACCCTTCCACACAATTGGTCTGGTCAGGCCTATCTAGATTAAAAGACAGACTGGAAAACAACAACAAAATTAGGGCTTGGAAAATTAAATAGATTTACCTGAAATTTTGGACATCAAAGAACTGTCTTCTATTTGGTAGAAAATGCACATAAAAATTCAGCCCTGTTCTTCATCAAACAATGTGCCTCCTCTCCTATTGTTGCTCCTTCAAGTTCTGTGGCTATTAGAGAAGAGGCTAGCACAATCCTCTCCTCCCAGAAGTGATCTAATAACTGAATAATGATTGGTACTCAAACTAAAATCATGTGCCTAAAATATATTATTTGTGTGCAATAAAGTCCATAAATGTACATTATTATTATTATATCTAGCAACTAATTTAGACAATATTGTCCTTGATCAGTTTACAACTTTAACATGTCAAGAATCTTGCATAATTTCAATGAATTTCCTTTATAATTATTATTTGTCAAGCCTATTATCACCACTGAATCTCTTAATAGTTAATACATTGCAAGGACTTGACACCAATAGCTTTACCTAAATTGTAAAGCTTTGGGAGTTTCTGACGCCTCAGAAAAAGTATGAGCAGGTGAACCCAATTCCCAAGGAGAAGAAAAAACTACCCCTCCTTGTCATAAAAAAGATCTCTGCCCTGAATCTCCCTCGATTTCCTTTTCTTCCGAACAAAGGATTCCATTCTTGTTAAGGATATTGCATAATTTGAATGAATTGATTCAATAATTATTATCCATAAAGCATATTAACACCACTAAATTCCATAATACATTGTTAGGGCTTGAACCCATTTTATCTTTAACTAATTGTGAAGCTTTAAGATTTGTTGACACCTTAGCTTCTTGGTCACAAAAGAGCTCCCTGCCTTGAACCTCCCCATGTTTTCTTTTCTTTTGGATAGCTGATGAGTCAGAGGAAATTTTGAAAATGAAAAAAGATACATCTATTCAAATGCATTATGAGACTTTTTCCAAGAAACATGATATTAAGCGGGAAGTACATAGGCAATAAAAGTGACAAAAGACACATGGGGTAGGCGAGAATAAGAAAAATCCTGCTACATCCCTAATATCCTCCGATAAGAAAGACGAGAAGATGCTCAATTTAGTTTAGGTTGGTCTTAAAAAGCACTGTTCATTATCAACATCTAAATCCTACAATACTACAATATGAGGTCCATACTAAAGATAAAGAAGCCTGCAAGACATTTTGAGGACCATTTGAGGTCTGATGTTGCTGGTGCAGTTCCTACAAGCCATTTTGATCACCATTTGAGGTCTGATGTTTCTGGTGCAATATCTTTAATAACTGAGCCATAGTTGAAGACAACAAAGAGATATTTTAAAAGGTCATCAAAGAGTGAAATAAATATTCATAATGATGGAAACAATATTTTGAGATTTTCTTCTAATCTTGAAGAAATTAGGATATAGACATTATTTCAATGTAGACCATGAGTGAAAATCAATTTAGTCAGAAAAGGAAACGCATGGAAAAAGAAATTAGAGGTTCCCAATTAGTGCCTAAAAGTGAGTTCCTAGATCATAGAAAAACAGTGACAGATAACATTGTTAGCAATTTTAAATTTTTTAAACATGGAAACACTGAAGAGAGTATTCATGTTTCAAACTGTAAATAAAATTTGAAGGGTGAAAAATATTTTGAACATATTCATGAAAATTATGTTCCTAATGTCAAAGATCGTGTGCTTTCTACATTTGTGACTAAATACAATGAGGTTAGGGTAGTTCCAAACATTTCTTTGCATCAGAATTCCATTTTGAAGAAGAAAAAAAAGCTCTTGAAGAAACATAATTCAGGGTTATCAACTCTACCAGAGAGATCAGATAATCAAATAAAGATAAATATTTGCACGTAAGAAGAAAACCAAGAAAAACTAAACCATATGATAACTAGCTAGGAAATAACAAATATAGTCATAAGCATAAGCTCAGGTTGGTCTACCAATGACCAATTGTGAGAACGCGTGACAAAAATGAGAGCCTAGCTCATATTGATGACTTGTAAGTATAGTGCAAATGTTGGCTCATGTAGACTATTTTGATATTCTTTACTCCAAACTTGTTATGCATGAAAATATGTTAAACATTCAATAAGACTTACCCATAATTCATCAACTTGATTTTTTAGTGGAACCATAAAATAATAGCATAGAAAGTGGAGAGATGCAACAACTTGTCAAAATGAAACTAGTCTTGTGTGAATCCAAGAAAAATATCAGTAATTACTGCAAGGTATGCTCCTTAAACAACCCAAGTTGAAAAATAGGATTATGAACGACTTGACATGACACTTGATGATAATGGTTGAATAGAGCAATGTAGAAGCCTCACCAGACCCTGAGGGGACAGATGTTGATCTTGATAGAATATCTATTTGGCCTAATATATTTGAACCTATTTTTATAGTAGAGTTTAATGGTGTTGAGATAAGCAACTTCAGCTATAGATTGCTTACAAGGAAAATATGTTCCCTGGATTGATCTATACTTTGTGTTTTGTTATACATTTATGCGTCAAAATGTTTCTTCCATGTATTAACTAAAAGTATATCCCTCCTCTAAATCTCTTGTTTCTTATGATTTTTCAAGTGGTTTACGAATTTCCCAACATTACACATCTTCAAAACATTAATATCTATAGGTAGTCTATCAAGAAAATGTAACAACATTAACATTAGTTCTTCAATAAATTTGTCACCCTCCTTTGAATTACCTACATCTATAGTCTTTCTTTTGTGGGATTCTTGAATCCAATCATCCAAAATGGGAAATACCCTGAGCTGTACAAATTAGTTGAGACAATCATATTGATTGGTGGTTGCAATTACACCTACAAGGGATGTATGCCACAAAGCCAAATCAATTCATTTCTTACCATTGTCACTTCTAACCAACTACATTAGATGGACAAGTTTCCCGAGAACTTCTGAGTTGATGAGGCTTCCATCTTTGTTAGTGATTCTAGAAATTTATTAAGGCCTCATAATGCATTCTTGTTTGAATCCCTATATCACTGCCATCCGATTTTGAAAAATTCTCCTGTTTAAGAGGATTTGTATTATGATTAGTGCACTCCCTTTTCTTCACCTTAACTTGAGAAGGAAATTAATAATTATTTGTGCTACCTAAACTAGTTTTCAAAGTTGATGCTGGAAGAGTGAAATATTTATGGGAAGGCCCTCCTCACTGCACTTCTACATGCATTTTAAGTCCCATCTTATCCAATATATTATTTACTTCTTCTTTGTGTTTCTTCCATGGAAAAAGTAAAAAAAAATTAGAAGATATAGACCTCAGAAATACATATTTAAAAAAATACAACCAACCAAATATAAAAAAATCAAAATGAGACTAGAGTGTTGTGAATCATCATACTATTAAGTCATAAATTTTGTCTAATTGTCTTCTTTGAATTATTACTTTCTGTCGGAATCATGTCAAAGGAGTTTAGGTCAGCATAGTATAAAGGAATGGTATTTAGGTCCAATTCTGACCTGTCATTAGTTCGATTCTTGAATGTTTCCAAACCAAATTGGAAGAAAAAATTGAGTGTTGTCTTCATGAATTGCACCCTTCATGAAGACAGCACCCAACTCATCAACCTTCAATCCTTTTCAGTTAACAAGTAATGCTGATAGTGGAGGATGTTAAATTCTGGAAAGAGCCTCATTTATTTTAGTGTGACCTAAAAGGAATGATTTCCATTTTGAAGAGAATATATGACCCGTAAGGTGACATCACCTTATGCCACTCCACATTAAAATATATATTCCTATTGAGGAGTTCATCTCTCATCCCTTGTTGTGTAGAAGCATTGATACGCAACTCAGTATAAAATGGACACCAAATCTCCATCAAAGAATAGATGTAGGAAGCAAAAAGAGTCTACTCTATTCCTATAGCAGCTCCAGTGAGAGAGAATATCACCATCCCGAATATAGATCAATGTTTTAACCCACTGTTTTCTAGTATTAGTTTTCGTGAAGCTTTTAAGACAAGTCTGTCAGTAAAAAATGTCCTATGTAATTTTGAAATTTTTGGAATATATATATCAAGGGATTGGACTAGTGTCATTATACATAACATAAAATTGATAAATGGTTTGATAGTAATATATTTCTAGTTATATATGAATTGGAAAAGTCTCATAGGTATATTATAATAAAAGAGAGAAGCATCTTATATGCTTGCAACCTCTTATTTCTAAATGCAAATACTAAATGAATTCCACCAATTCTATTTTGGTGACATATACTACACTTTTTTGTTCAGCCAAAAACCATGACTAAAGAAGTGAAACTAGCAATACCTAAATAAAATACATAGTACATTCTTATTCATTTTGGAGCGGTTTCTAGAGTAAAAGGAAATAAAATTTTCACAGCTTGAAATAGCCTTCCAGTAATAAATGTTTTCCAAAGTTATCAACTGTACAAGGAATTCTTGAGATAAAAGCATTTTGAGTTTCCACTACAATAAAACTTTCCATTCTGATAGGGCCTAAATATATTGAAACCCATTACTTCCATATAGAAGATGGATGTTTCTCATAAACAATCACCAAGACATATTTCTAATAAAATAACCCAAATATTAGAGATCAAAATTCAAGTCAATGTGTGGTTTAGCAAATAATAAATATAATTCCTTCTTCCAAATTCTTGGAAGATAATAATTACCTCAAAGCATGGTCCCATATTTTATCCATGACATCCCAACTAGAAACAATGCCATCCTTCAAATATGGAATCACTTGTTGCAAAATACAATAGAACTGAGATCCATTGAAAGCATCATTTTATATAATTTTCAGATCTAAAGCAATTTCCATCTTTGGCTTCATACTTATATCATAAAGATAGAACAAAATAATAAACTATGCACTAACTAGAATATAAAAAATTGAAGAATATTAACCTCAAAAAACTAAAAACATAAGAATAATGGTCCATTTGTCTCTTTACAAATCAATCTAGCATGATTAAAATAGACTACTAGGATCCCAGGAATCAACCCTAATTTGATATGCATTTAATGAGTTGGTTTTCCATATAAAACTGAGTTTAATAGTTCATTAGTTAGAAAACTAATCAATCTCCTAAAGAGATCATCTTCTTAACATGTCAACACCACTGAATGAAAATGGACATGCACCTAGATGAACACTCTAAATTTGAGATTCCTTCTACTAGGAAAAAATTCCCAACTCATGCAATGATGGATCTTAATTAAATGCACTAATGCTAAATCAAAATTAACTAAACTAAGGTCTTACTAAAATAGATTGTATTCTTATCCAAATATGTGAAAATTGAAATTTTGCCCCTAAAATAGGATCTTGTAAAAAATAGAAAACACGTGATGAATAGAGCCTTTCAACAGCTTGTAAAATGCCTAGTGAAAAAGGTAAATATGGCATCAATTGGTCATCCTAAATATCCTTTGAAAAAAAGACATTGTTTAATGACTAATACTAATCCTTTTGGCAATAATCTTACATTAAAAAAACATATTGTTTGATTGGCGCTTTGGAGGGGCCCTTTTAGAGCTATAACTAGACATAAGGCATAGATGGAAAATAAATCTAAGAGGAATATAGAATAGTTATTTTTTCCATTTGGAAAATGTTAATATCTTGTTGTCCTAGACCGCCAATCTGAAGTTTCTAAATTATGTTGTCGATTTTACTTCCCAATATTCAATTTTCCTTTCAAATTGCATTATAGAATGACTTATGATGGATATCCCTGCCAATTTGTATGGCACATGCTCTAGATGATACATGGTGCATATAAAATGTAAGATTATACATATGGAATTAGTGTTTGTTAAGAAAAATTATATGGCATAATGTCAAGACAATAAAAGATAGTTTGATCGACACTAGTAGTATTCACTAAAATATTATGGTCTCAGGTGATGCACAATGGATTCATTCATGTGAACTGGTAGTTGTTGGTTGGTTGTTTATAAAATTAAAAATAGGATCTTGTTTTACCTAAAATAGTAGTTTGTTAGCAGTGACTCGTTTCACTGGGAATTGTAATTAATGCAACTGAGATAAATGGGGAAACTCAGTTTAAACAAGGGATCTTGATTTTGGTTAATTAGGTAGAAGTTGGTAAGTGGGGAGGTTTAGGTACATGGAGAGACTACATTGTATTGTGTTTTTATAGTTTTTTTTTTTTGTAATAGGGGAATCAACAACTAGAGACTGGGTTGGTACTAACATGACACTGGGTCAAGGTATCCAATCTCGCTACCACTACACCCCTAGGTGCACCCATACAACCCGAATGCATGTAACACAGGTAAGATGGGGTGATTTAAACTCATGACCTCCATTTACAACATGTCCTTCATATCAAGTGAATCATTGTTTGAGCTACACCCCTGTGGGATATTGTGTTTTTAAAGTTAATAAAAGGAACATATTTGATTTTTAGTTGTTGTCAATGGTAGTAGTTGTTGTGTATTAAGCCTCTCCATATTGAATAATTCAGTGACTAAGCTCCCTTGTTTTTTGTGAGTGTTGAAGCCACAGAGGAACCCTGTCTCTTTTAATATAACTTTCCTACTGCAAATAACCTTTCTTGTGGGTTGATATATTGGGAGTCTATGTACGATACATCCTACTAAAAACTTATATTCAATTCTGTCATCACAATCCATCTTTTTTAATCTGAAGCTGGGGCAAGTTTGAGAGGACTAACTTAATACACTATGCTTTTAGATATTTATCTACAACAGAGTGTGCATCTGCATCCGTTTTAGTATCAAAGAAACCCACAAAATAGTCCAGAAGGGAGTCCATTTGAAACGGGGAAGGAGAGGTAGGAAAAATACCAAACACAGACAGAAAGGTGGGATTGAAGTGCCTGAGAGATTATAATTTATTATGGCTAGATTCCAACAAGATGAATCAAAAGATGAACAAGAGAATGTGAGAACCCCAGTTGGAGCACTGGATTCAATTCAAAGAATGATAAAAGTTATCTCAAAAGAAGAGACAAAAGTTAAGGCCAAGGTTTCAGACTTTAAGGATTAACTAAACCCTGACATGTTGATAGATTGGATGCAAGAATTAGAGAGGTACTTTGATATAGAGAAAATTCATGAAGATGATCCAAGAAGGGTAAATTTGTTGTGGTAAGGATGGAATCACATGCTAATTTATTATGTGATAACCTTTAAAATACCCCAAGAAGGCAAGGTAAAGAAAAGATCAGGTTCTTTCCCAAGATTCAAAAGGATATTAAAGCCAAGTTTTTACTCAAATTATCTACAAAATTTGTTCAAACAGTTCTAGAATTTGAGCCAAAGGAAATTGTTTGTCATGGAATATGTAGAATTGTCTCTAAAGATGTAGATACGAGAATATCTGCAAGACTTTTGTAATCATCCAGCTGCTATATACATCAATGGAATATGATTACAACTACAGGATGAGTTGGCCTTAGTACTGTTGCATGCAATAGATGAAGCATACCCATATGCTTTAAATGACGAAGAGAAACCTAGTTGAGGAAATGTTAATTCGATAAGAAATAAAGGTGAATTTGAATCCTTTATAGGAAGAGGAAGATCCTCATAATATAGAAAAAATAAAGAGAATGAGGAGTATCCAAAACCTCATAATGTCAATCTTATATCACTACTTGGAGGTAAGGATAACCTCAAGAGGTCCTATTTGGTGATTTGAGTTGCCATCGATAGCCATGGACACCTAGAGTATTCCTTTAGGATCCTATCCCAACTTTCCCTCCCCTAACCATGTGAAATCCCTCAAGACCCATGTCTAGTGCTAAAAATATTTGGATAACCCTCCCATATCCTCACTTAGAATATAATGATACATTTAAAGGGTGATATGTGATAGATTGATCCATTGTTCTTAAACCTAAATTCCTATAAGAAGTTCCCTTTAATATGGATGAAGTATTTTCTGGATTCATTCCCTACCCATGTCAAGGGTCCCAAGACCGAAAATTAGTACTACAAAATCTTTGAATGTCACTAATATCTCCACTCAAAAGACAATGATACCATTGGGGGTTTATGTTTGGTGGTATGAGGTGTTTCTCTTTTCCCTATATATATATATATATGCAGCGTAAGGTCCACGTTTCCTCCCCATGCAATGTTAAGAACCCTAAGTCCCATATTATTATTCAAAATATTATAATGCCATTGATAATCCTACGCATAGGTAAAGGGTACCCCTAATAAGGTCATTTGTGGTAGTTTAAGGCATCGTTCTAGGAAATTATTGATTGGAAATTTCCTTTAGGGTGTAATGCCTAGGTTTCATCCCCAAAAAAATTCAATGGCCTCAATATCCATGTCTATTTCCCCAAATATCTTGATGACATTGGTATCCCAATTCCTTGGGTAAGAGAACCCACAAAGGGTCTTGTGTGTCGGTTCAAGGTGTCTTTCTTGACCCTATATGTCTAGATGATTCATTTAAGGGAAAAACTTTGGGTTTCCTCACTAAGCCATGTCCAAGGCCCCAAGGATCATACCTAGTCCTAAATATCTCCCAATCCCCCTTGGATCCCTATTATAAAGTGAAGTATCTCATTGAGAGTTCATGTGTTGCGGTTTCAAATGTGTGCATATTTCTTGGCCTTAGATGCCTAAAATATTCCTTTCGTTCCTAAGGCCTAGGTTTCCTACCTAGACCATGTTTAGGGCCTATAAATCCATACCTTATGATAAAATCTCCTAATCATGTTATATCTATGCACATGTATCAAAATGACTTCCCCAAGGAGTTTGCACTAGTCAATTTTGCTTAATCCACAAGGTTAGTACATAGGGAGAGCTCTCCATGGAGGTCTCTCCACTCAACCCAATATTTCCCAATTCAATATACAAGGTTGGAATCTAGAGTTTCCTATAGATGGAGGATGAACCCATCAATTGAGTTGTGTCCATCTAAACTTCATAACCTTAAGACGATATTACTCATTTCCATCATCTTGTTTATTTTCACTACTACATTTGGATGTGAATTATGACATATTTTTTGACAATGATGGCAGAAATTTCATGGCTTGTCAAAAATTCCTTTACATTTTTTTATTTAATCATAGTTGATGTCATAATTCCGATTTCCATACTATATTGTCAGAATATGTATGTATGTTAATATATCCTAGCTGTTACATGAGCCGTTTTGGTCTTTGAAATGGTCAATGCACCCTCACATTGACCTAGTTATTGTACGTCGGTATTCCGATGACCATGAGCATAAATGAGAATTATATAAGAGCTCTTCATATTAATCCAAGAATCATGTGACGCTCTTGATGACTAAAACATAATGTTTCATAGTTTCGACAAATATACCATCAATATATGAAGAAAGAAAACTTTGGCGGGGTAAGAACTCACGATTGGCATGCATTTATTAAGGTAAACCAGTGTATTAATCTTCCAGGTTTTTTCTAGAATTTCGTTGTTTAATTTAATTTATGAATAAAATAATGATTATGTGTCCTTTTATGTTTCAATTTGTTCTACCTCTTTCTCTCCCATATAGTTTCGACTATATACATGATCTCGACAAGTATATGACGTAAGATCTAACAATCTAGAATAGAAAGGTTAACTACACAATTGTCCATAATATGATTTACATGGATGTTATACATATATTTATTATTGTATTCAATATTTCTGGATATTTAAGTTGCATCAACTTGTTTAGGTGGTTTCCATCCAAAAAAATCCATAAAGAAGATATAAGGTATTGGAAAAGAGAAATTCCTCGGTTAATGTGTGAATTGAAAAAGTATCTTCCTCTGCCTTTTTTCAATGCACAAGAACACTACCTCATATACTTAGTTAAGGATATTGAAATATGTGGATGGTGGAGAGGAACTTGAAGGAATTGAAAGATTTTGTTATACAAAGACCATGTCCTAAGGTTTCTATGGTTGAGGAATATACGATATACCAATTTCCATGGTGTATATTAGTGAGTATATTACTGAAGTAACATCACCACATATTATTGTGCGTTACATTTTGGACGTTGATTCCAAGAAAAAATATGAAGGGGAGATTTTGTTCGGCAATTATAGAATTAGTAAAGCCAAAGGTAATCAAACAACTGATCATATCAACTTATATAATAGTGTATATTATATTATTTCAATTTTCTACTTCTTTAATCTTATAAATTTTATTCATCCATCATTTATTAAGCTTTACTATGAGCACCTAATTATTCAATTTTTTTTTTGCCAGAAAATTGCTCGAGTATGGGATGCACTACATTTATGCATTTCAAATAATATTAACCAGATGAAGGAATGGATAGAATGATGTAACAAACTATATGAAAAATTATCATGGGATGAAGTGGTGGAGTTGATTAAACTATCTCATTAATCTAGATCAGATGTCAATCTTATGCAAAGGGAAATTGATTTAGTGAATGGTACAAAGAATATATAGGTGACTGTTAGCCACTTTTTTGTTTTGTATATTAGATGTAATATTATTATTTGTTTCTCATGCAAAACTGCTAATCTAAATTTGTTTAACAGTTGTCAATATTGCATTCTAAACATTGTGATATATTTATAGCACTAATAGGCAATATATATATCTAGCATTGTTGCAGGTGAAACACTACAAGGCTATTTTGTGCAATGGCATAAAATTTCACATCAAGAAGTTGGATGATAAGAAGAAAACTTTTGATTGTGGAATAACTGTAGTATTTCTGGTTACCAATGTTTTATCTAACACTAATAGGCACCCGAAAGTATATGAAAATAGATACTATGACTAGCTGAAAGATATACTATAATTATACTTTGAATCTTTTAAAGTAGTTCTCTTTGAGGTTTGTTGGTACATGTTACGAACAAATGAATGTGATATTGATAGAATTTTTATTGAGCATGTTGATGGATTTGCCATGATTAATACAAGGCTATTTGAGTTAGATACCGATCCTTGTGTTCTTCGAAGTTAGTGTGAGAAAGCGTTATATTCATAGGTGCCAAATGAAGTAGGTTGGTAATATGTAGTTAGGTATGAGCCAAGAGGAAGGCTTGTAAAATATATTGTATAAATCCATCTCCCTCTCCCTAGCCTCCCACTCTCCCACAAAGTTGTATTGATAAATTTGTTCCTGCATCTCTTGCCTTGCCTCGTGATGCTCACATATAACATCAATCAGTCTCATAAATATACATCTAAAAGAATTATATGGGAATTATATTTACTAACATCAAATATTAATGTTTTTGCAAAAAAAAGACAAGTGGTGCACCAATAAAATAATAACACACTCCTCATGCTACAATTGTACATAGATCTCTCCAAAGAATTATATGGAAATTATATTTACTAACATCAAATATTAAATCTTTTGCAAAAAAAAGACAAGCGATACACCCATAAAATATTAACGCATTGTCAGCGATGCACTTGTACATGGAGCTCACTGACATCAATGTGCTACAATAACTAAGGCACACTAGTTATATATTGTTATATTTAAAAACATATTTCATAACAACTAGAACTTCATTACATAACAACACTGGTGCATTTTGGTTACCCCATTACAATGTTGCATGGTGTGTATTATGCATTTAAATAATTTAAAATGGGATTACAGTGTGCCTACTACATGACAAAGCACTATGAACGAGTGCACTGACATGCACTAGGCACACAATTAAATTATGTTTTTACATCTTATGCTGGAATTTTAAATATGGTTTACGACACGTTAAGTTCAGCTAAGGGAAACACTAATGGTGCGCTTATTACACAAACTATAAGAACCGATAAATTTTTATTTTTATTGTTAATTAAGAACAAGGTGTGTAGTGCATCGATTACACATCACCGCACTAGTGGAGCACGCTGACTTAATTCTGGAGCATCGTAAAAACATGTTTTTTTGTGGTTTAACGATGCATTTGTTACACTTCACAGAAATGAATGTGCGATGCGATGGTATACCAAGCACATAGTGTATTACAATTGTATTATGGTGTGCTTATTGCACATCAACACACTATAAACCAGTGCACTGGAGTGCACAAGGAGCATAGCTGAATTATGTTTTTTCATATCATGGTGCAACTTTTAACAGGTTTATTGTGCATTTAGATATCGTAAGTGCACCGCTAATGGTGTGTTAACGTGAAATAGAAGCACCAATTTTTTTTATTTTTTGTTGTATGGTTAGAAGATGGTTTATGGTGTGCCAATTACATCTTAGTGCATGGGCACAATGCACTGTAAAAGTGTTTTTCTTTTGTGTGTTTAAGGGTGTGTTAGTTACATGTGAAAGCATCAAATGTAGATAGTGATGGATAACTGAATGCATTGTGTCACGTTTTATAATATTTTAAATTGATTTATCTCTATATGGTGGTGCATTAAATAAGACTAAGTGTGCTGTAGAATCGGTGTTGCTTATGTAAAATAGTGCACCAACATGACGGTTTGGCATGCTTATCCTAGTGAATCAGTTTACAATTAATATTTTTTTAAAATTAAGGTTATCAATGTGATACAAACACATAGTGCACCGTTTGTATGGTATATTGCTTCTGTAAAAGCATTGATAAATGTGCACCTTGTAAATTTTACAATATGCACCAGTTATTAGTGCTATCCAAATGGATCGAACACATCGTGTGACTTTTTTTTAATTTTTATTTCGGAAAAAATGGAAAATTAAGGGTTAATTTAAAAAATTAATCCACTAAAAAATTAAATTGCGAGGTAACAACCAATTTACTTGCTCTCTTGCGTGCCAGGAGGCATCACGGCACTGTATGGAAATTTTGAAATTTTGCCCGCCATTTAGCGAAGTTCAAAATTCAGACACGAGCCAATAGGAATGAGCACCATGTCCACATGTAGGACATATTTTAAGGTGTACAAGGGTGTGATGTATAGAACCGGTGTTGTTGGGATCAGAAGCACTGTAGAAGGTAAAAATAGTTTTTACAGTGCGATGATTTTTTTTCATAAAACCCTTTTTTGGTGTGCTCAAGTCTGCGACGCAATGGGGTGGTAGTTATAAACAACAATGCAAGTACAATTTTGAAATAAAATATTGTGATTCATTTTTTTAACCTAACACAATGCGTCTGTGTTTTGGACATATCAGGCATTCCATACAATAAAATACACCACAAAAGAAATCTAAAATGAAAAATATAATCTTAACGCAGTGCCATTTCTGTAAAGATGAACTGGTGCAATTTATATTAATAAACGCACCAGTTGTGGAAATATTTTTGTTTTTTTCTTGATGATATTTTTGGTACTCATAGTGCAACATGATTTAAAGCATCGATGATGCATGATAGATTTTAATGCACTAATGCGTTCTAGTTGTGATGCATCGGTTGCAATTTGTTTTTATTAATGATATTTTTTTAGGTGCAATATAATTTATTGAAGCAGTGGTGCATTGTGGTGCAATATAATGATTTAAATTCTTTATTTATGAAATGTGGATCTCTATTCTGCCACACCATTTCAGTGTTATATGAATTCATGTATGCTTAGGGTTTATTAGTGTAAGTGAGTCTGGGAACTCACATATCCATTCACATTAAGAGATCAATATGCAAGTTGAATTTGGTTTCTTGTTTATAATTCTCCAAAGAAAGAGTAAAGGTAGGTGTTGATGTTTGTATGTGTGCAAATGTCAAAGGAGTTTGGGTGTTGGGAGCTCATCCTTCTATATGATATAAAAATCAAAGAACCTACAAGTTGTTCAAAGAAATTTCTATGTCTTTCCCTCTAACCTTTTGATATTTTCATTAATCTTAGAAAAAGAAAGAACATTGTTATTTTCTCTCCTTTGTTAACAAAGTACCAACCTTTTGTTGGGGAAATAAATAGCCCTTACCTAAATTCCTTCTAATAGTGGGGATTGACTAATAGGGTGAGAGGTTAAAGGCATAGTGATGGTATATTTTACTCTTAAAGTACAATATTTTATTCAATGGTGGGGGATCTGGCACCTAAAATACGTGTTGAGGAGATTGATATTACATAATAGATGTTGGACAATCTATCCTCTTGCTTGGATGAATATAATCTCTTTCAAATATTTCGCAATGCCAACACTAAGCAAAACCCTTTTATGAAGGTATAGGTTGAAAAGTGGTTTTGACTTGTGGAAAATTATCCGACCATTGCGGGTTGAAACTAGTTCCAAAAATAACGACAATTGAATATGAAGCCCTTGGAATTCTATCCAAACCACACACAACAACTTGGATGATTCTTCACTATATAATTCTTTAGATCATTAATTGAATGAAACCAAAGTATTCCAACACATCTAGCACCACATGAGATCACTTCAAGGTGGTGTCTTTTATTATCAGACACAGATTGTAAAAATCCCTCATTCAGAGAGAGATATGGCGCTCCAGAAGGAATACATAGAGAAAGCAAGATACCTAGGCCATACTCCAGTTATGTAGCCCTGTTGTGGGGCATCATTAATAAGTAACCTTCCAAATATGAAGAAGAAACAGAAAATAAATAATGGAAGGCTTCCATGATCGAGAAATACTAGTCGATCATGAAGAATGATGTCTTGTATGTGGTCCCAAGACCAGAAGGGAAGTATGTTGTGGCTTCCAAGTTGATCTACAAGATCAAGCATGTTGTAGATGGCAGCATAGAGAAATATAAAGAGAGATTTGTGGAACATGTATTCTCCCAAAAGGAAGGTATATATTATGAGGATACTTTTGCACATGTAGAAATATACACTTCCATTAGAACAATACATGCTCTGGATGTAGTGATGAAATGGAAGTTACACCAGATGGATGTCAATACATCATTCTTGAATGGTGTAGTGGAAGAGGAAGTGTATGTGGAGCAGCCACTCGGATTTGAGACACATGATAGGCATACTGATGTGTGCAAACTGAAGAAATATTTTTATGGATTGAAGTAGGCACCCAGGACATGGTACAATAGGATGGACAAATTCTTGACTAGTTTGGGATTTACCAAGAGTAAAGCAGACTCCAACATTTAATACAATTTTGAGAAAGGGAACCCAGTAATAATCCTACTGTATGTAAATGACCTATTTGTGACAGGTGATGATGGGTTTATTGCAGATACAAAGAGGAATCTTGCTGCCGAGATTGAAATGAAGGACTTGGGCATGGTGCATTATTTTCTAGGTATGGATGTGTGGCAGTGTACATATGGAGTCTTCCTTGATCAAGGGAAGTATACAATAGAGATCCAGAAGAGGTTTGGGATGATGGACTTCAAGGAAATAACCACACCAATGGCATTGAACTTGAAGCTACTTTGCAATGCTTCATCAGAGTTAGTTGATTCCAAAATATATCTTCAGATGATTGGGTCATTAATGTACCTGATGAACACAAGACTAGACATATGCTTTGGTGTGAACACTTTGAGCCAGTTCCTGATGGATCCGAGACAAGTTCACCTGGTTTCTGCAAAGAATATATTGATATATCTAAAGGGTACAATTGATTATGGGCTCAGATATGACTTAAATCAAATGGTTAAACTGCAAGGTTATGCTAATTTAGACTAGGATGGAAGTGCCTTAGATTGGAAGATCACTTTGGGGTGCTTCTTCAATATGGGATCAGGTGTGATCTCTTGTTTTAGCAGAAAGCATTCCTACGTGACAATGAGTACAACCAAAGCAGAGTATGTCATAGCTTGTTCATCTAGTTGTGAGGAAGTATGGCTCAGGAAAATACTGTCTGATTTGTTTGATCTCTAGTTAGGGGCGACTTGTATATTTTGTGACAACTAGAGTTGTGTGAAGTTTTCCAAGAACCCATTGTTTCAACAAGTCGAAGCATATTGAGATCAAGTACCACTATATCAAGGATATGGTGTAGAAAGGAGCACTGAAGCTCCAGTATGTTGTGACAGATGACTAGATAGCTAATGCGTTGAACAAGCCATTAGCTAGAGTGAAGTTTGAATACTTTAGAGAGAATCTTGGTGTACTTCAGATCAAGGTTCCTCACAAGGGGAGATGATGGGTCCAGAAGATGCAGATGCACAAGAGACATTCTCACATGGTGGTAGGTGTGTCCTCCCATGGTGTAGATGTAAGGGATTTGGTCGAGATGTGTTCATCTAGGATATGCTTTGAGCAATGATGATACAATATGAAGATGATAAGGTGATAGTAGGTCCTGGGATTCTCCTTTAGGTTTTGTAGAGGCATATAATCAGTCTTGGGAGATCCTTCAGGTTTTGCAGAGGCATATAATCAATCCTGGGATGATCCTTTAGGTTTTGTAGAGGAATATAATCAGTCTTGGGAGATCCTTCAGGTTTTGCAGAGGGATATAATCAGTCTTGGGATGTTCCTTTAGGTTTTGCAGAGGCATATAATCAGTCCTGGGAGATCCTTCAGGTTTTGCAAAGGCATATAATAAGTCTCAGGATGCTCCTTTAGGTTTTCCAGAGGCATATAATTAGTCTTGGGAGATCCTTTAGGTTTTGAAAGGAAATAAGTCCTGAGCTATACCTACGTGAGGATTTGAAGACCTACATGGAGGCTAGGCCTACATCCAACATGAAAAAGGGTTGGCTCTATAGAAATTTCTATGAAGAGTAGATTCGAGAGATAACACCATTTGATCGAGATGATGAGAACATCAACAACAATGACGATGATGATCTAGAGATGAAGACCTGTGCCTTTATGTATTGATATTTGTGTCAAGAGAATACCTTCCTAGATAAGAGGGAGTGTTAATGTAATTGTAACTTCAGAAGATATTCACTTGTATATTTTATATTGTATTTTTATTTTACCTCCGATGGAGATGTTCATTCCTTCGATCTGGAGAATCATCATTGTATTTGAGTCTTGTAAAGTTATTAAGGTTAACCCCCATTGTATGTCGGGGAGTTAGACCCCAGAGTTAAGTTGTTTTAGGGTTATTAGACTCTCCTAGAGAATTCGACCCTATTGAGGGAAGAATTCAAGTCAGGATAGGGTATAAATAGAGAGAGTGACTCTCTATTTTACACACACTCACTCATCAAGTTCGCATGAGAGAGATAGGACAAGCTCGCATAAGTGAGAGAGAAAGCAATTGTCAAAGATCATCTTTATACTTTTGGGTTTTAATTTTTCTACTGGTGCTCATTCTATCTCTAAGGAAGTTACGAAGTTTTCTCCTTTATGGTTTCCCTAAGGAAAATATTTTTGTATCTTGTCTCCTGTGATTATTGATGTGCATGTTATTCTCTCAGATAAGATCCACGGTATCATATTGAATAAACTATAAAAATATAACACTTGCATCCCTATTATAAAGCGAAGGATCCCACTGAGAGTTCATGTGTTGTGGTTTCAAATGTGTGCATATTTCTTGGCCTTAGATGCCTAAAATATTCCTTTAGTGGCTTAGGCGTGGGTTTCCTACCTAGACCATGTTGATGGCCTATAAATCCATCCATTGTGATAAAAAAATCCTAATTGTTTAATATCCATAAACATGAATCAAAGTGACCTCCCCAAGGAGTTTGCACTAGTAAATTTTGTTTAATCCACAAGGTTAGTAGATAGGGAGAGCTACCCATGGAGGTCTTACCACTCAACCCAATATTTATCAAACTCAATCCATAAGGTTAGAATCTAAAGTGTCCTCTAGAAGGAGGATGCACCCATAAATTGAGTTGTGTCCATCTCAACTTCATATCCTTAAGAGGATATTCCTCATTTCCATCTTCTTATTTATTTTCACTACTACATTTGGATGTGAATTTCGACGCATTTTTTGACAATGATGGCAGAAATCGCATGTCTTGTCAGAAATTCGTTTCCACTTTTTAATTTAATCCCAACTGATGTCATAATTCTAATGTCTGTACTATATTATCAGAATTGAGATGTATGTACGTTAGTATAGTGTAGTTGTTACATGATCCTTTTTGGTCTTTGAAATGGTCAACACACCCTCACATTGACCTAGTTATTGTACATTGGTATTCTGATGATCATGAGCATAAATGAGAATTATATAAGAGCTCTTCATATTAATCCAAGAATTATGTGATTCTCTTGATGACTAAAACATAATGTTTCGTAGTTTTGACAAATACACCATCAATATAAAAAGAAAGAAGACTTTGGTGGGGAAAAAACTTACGATTGACATACATTTATTAAGGTAAACCAATGTATTAATCTACTAGTTTTTTTCTAGAATTTGGTTGTTTAATTTAATTTATGAATAAAATAATGATTATGTGTCCTTTTATGTTTCAATTTATTTTACCTCTTTCTCTCCCATATAGTTTCGAATAAAACATAAAACAAGTTATATATGATCTCGACAGGTACATGGCATAAGATCTCACAATATAGAATAGAAAGGTTAACTACACAATTGTACATAATCTAATTCACATGCATGCTATGCATATATTTATTATTGTATTCAATATTCATGGATATTTAAGTTGCATCAACTTGTTTAGGTCGTTGTCGTCCAAATAAATCCATAAAGAAGATATAAGGTATTGGAAAAGATAAATTCCTCGGTTAATGTGTGAATTGCAAAAGTATCTTCCTCTAGAGTTTTTCAATGCACAAGAACACTACCGTCATATACCTAGTTAAAGAGATTGAAATATGTGGACTCACACACATAAGGTTAACGTGGAAGGGGGATAGGAATTTGAAGGCATTGAAATATTTTGTTATACAAAGATCATGTCTTGAGGTTTCTATGGTTGAGGGATATATGGTATACCAATTTACATCGTGTTTATTAGTGAGTATATTACTAAAGTAACATCACCACATATTATTGTGCCTCACATTTGGGACATTGATTCCAAGAAAAAATATGAAGGGGAGTTTTTGTTGAGAAATTGTAGAATTAGGAAAGTCAAAGGTAATGAAATAACATATCATATCAACTTATATAATAGTGTATATTATATTATTTTAATTTCCTACTTTAATCTTATAAATTTTATTCATCCATTATTTATTAAGCTTTACTATGAGCACCTAATTATTCAATTGTTTTTTTTGCCACAAAGTTGTTCAAGAATGGGATGCACTACATTTATACCTTGCAAATAATATAAACCAAATGAAGGCATGGATAGAACAATGTAACAAACTATATGGAAAATTATCATGGGATGAAGTGGTGGAGTTTATTAAAATATCTCATTAATCCATATCAGATGTCAATCTTATGCAAAGAGAAATTGATTTAGTGAATGGTACAAAGAATATATAGGTGATTAAGAGCCACTTTTTTTGTTTTGTATATTAAATGTGCTAGTATTATTTGTTTCTCATGAGAAACTGATAATCTAAATTTGTTTAATAAGTGTCAATATTGCATTCTAAACACACACACATATATATTTAGTATTATTTGTTTCTCATGAGAAACTGATAATCTAAATTTGTTTAATAGTTGTCAATATTGCATTCTAAACATATATAAAGATTCAAAGTATAACTATAGTATATCTTTCAGGTAGCCATAGTATCTATTTTTAGATACTTTTAGGTGCCTATTAGTGCTAGATAACACATTAGTAGCCTAAGATACTACAATTATTCCACAATCAAAAATTTTATTTTTATCATCCAACTGCTTGATGTGAAATTTTATGTCATTGCACAAAATAGCCTTGTAGTGTTTCACCTGCAACAATACATACATACATATATATATCTATGTATGTATGTGTGTATGTATGTATGTATGTATGTATGTATATAGGTGAAACACTACAAGGCTATTTTGTGCAAGGACATAAAATTTCACATGAAGTAGCTGGATGATAAGAATACAATTTTTGATTGTGGAATAATTGTTGTATTTCAGGTTACTAATATGTTATCTAGCACTAATAGGCACCTAAAAGTATCTGAAAATAGATACTATGGCTACCTGAAAGAGATACTATAATTATACTTTGAATCTTTCAAAGTAGTTCTCTTTGAGGTTTGTTGGTACATGTTACGAACAAATGAATGTGATCTTGATATAAATGTTATTAAGCATGCTAATGGATTTTCCATGATTAATACAAGGATATTTGAGTTAGATACCGATCCTTGTGTCCTTCCAAGTTAGTGCGAGAAAGTCTTATATTCACATATGCCAAATGAAGTAGGTTGGTTATATGTAGTTAGGTATTATCCAAGAGGAAGGCATGCAAAATATATTGTATAAATCCCTCTCCCTCTTCCTGGCTTCCCACTCTCCCACAAAGTTGTATTGATAAACTTGTTCCTGCATCTCTTGCCTTTCCTCGTGGCACTCATATCTCTGTTTCACATATAACATCAACCAGTCTCATAAATATACATTTAAAAGAGTTCCAGTCTCATAAATATACATTTAAAAGAGTTATACGCGAATTATATTTACTAACATCAAATATTAATTTTTTTTGCAAAAAAGATACAATTGGTGCACCAATAAAATAATAACACATCATAGGCACTGCACTTGTACATAGAGCTCTCCGAAGCATTATATGGAAATTATATTTACTAACATCAAATAGTAAATCTTTTGCAAACAAAAAACAACCGGTGCACCAATAAAATATTAACACATTGCAAGCGCTACACTTGTACATGG
The DNA here is from genome assembly GCA_001517045.1 of Pseudotsuga menziesii. Lineage (NCBI taxonomy): Eukaryota > Viridiplantae > Streptophyta > Pinopsida > Pinales > Pinaceae > Pseudotsuga > Pseudotsuga menziesii. Next base: position 61,506 of record LPNX010829477.1, on the reverse strand, counting down.
AGGTCACTAGCATCGGTGTGCTACAATAACTAAGGCACACTAGTTATATATTGTTATATTTAACATATTAATTCATAACAACTAGCACTTCATTGCATAACATCATTGGTGTGTTCTGATTACCCCATTGCAGCGTTTCATGGTGTGTATTATGCATTTAAAACATTTAAAATTGGCTTATGGTGTGCCTACTACACGGCAAAGCACTATGAACGGGGACATTGACATGCGAAAGGCACACAGTTATGTCTTATGTTGAAATTGTAAACAGGGTTTACGGTACATCAAGTTCACCTAAGGGCACCACTAATGGTGCACTAATTACACAAACGAGAAGAATCGATAAATTTTTATTTTTATTGTTAATTAATAAAGTGGTGTGTAGTGTGTCGATTACACATCACTGCACTTGTGGAGTGTGTTGACTTAATTCTGGAGCACCATAAAAACATGTTTTTTTTTGTGGTTTAACGATGCATTTGTTACACTTCAAAGAACTGAATGCACGATGCGATGGTATACCAAGCACATAGTGTATTATAATTGTATTATGGTGTGCTTATTGCACATCAACACACTATAAACCGGTGCACTAAAGTGCACTAGGAGCATTGTTGAATTATGTTTTTTCATATCACAGTGAAATTTTTAATGGGTTTATTGTGCATCTAGATATCATAACTTCATCGTTAGCGATGTGTTAACGTGAACTAGAAGCATCATCATTTTTATTTTTTGTTGCATGGTTAGAAGGTGGTTAAGGTTTGCTAATTACATGTCAACGCACTAGCACAATGCACTGATTCTATCTAGCGCATTGTAAAAGTGTTTTTTTTTGTGTTTAATGGTGTGTTAGTTACACACCAAAGCATCAAATGTAGAGTGTGACAGGTATCCCAATGCAGCGTGCCATGTTTTATAATATTTTAAATTGATTTATCTCTATATGGTGGTGCACTAAATAAGACTAGGTGTATGGCATAGTCGGTGTTGCTTACATAAAATAGTGCACCAACATGACAGTTTGGCATGTTCATCCTAGTGCATCGGTTTACAATTACTGTTTTTTTTAATTAAGGTTATCAATGTGCTACAAACACATAGTGCACCATTCGTATGGTGCATTACTTCTGTAAATGCATTGATAGATCTGAACCTTATAAATTTTATAAGATGCATTGACTATTAGTGCTATCCAAATGGATCAAACGCACTGTGTGACTCTTGTTTTAATTTTTTTGGAAAAATGGCAAATTAAGAGTTAATTTTAAAAATTAATCCACTAAAAAATTAAATTGTGAGGTAACAATGAATTTACTTTCTCTCTTGTGCATTGGGAGGCATTGTGGTAATGTATGGAAATTTAGAAATGTTTCCCCTCGTTTAGCAAAATTTCAAAATCTAGACATGAACCAATATGATTGAGCAACGTGTCTATGTGTAGGGAAAATGTCAAGGCATCTAAGGGGATGATGTATGGAACCAATGTTGTTGTGATCAAAAGCACTGTAGAAGGTAAAAATGGCTTTTACAATACAATGATTTTTTTTTTATAAATCCCTTTTTCGGTGTGCTTAAGTCTGGGACGCACTGGAGTGGTGGTTAATATAAACCACACGGTAAGTACAATTTTTAAATAAAATATTGTGAGTCATGTCTTTAACCTAACACAATGTGTTTGTGTTTGGACATATCAGACATTCCATACAATAAAATACACCGCAAAAGAAATCTAAGATGAAAAATATAATCCTAACGCCGTGTCATTTTTGTAAGGATGAACTGGTGCAATTTATATTAATAAACACAACAGTTGCTAAAATATTTTTTCTTATTTGCTTGATGATATTTTTGGTACTCACAGTGCAACATGATTGAAAGCATCCCTGATGCATGGTGGATTTAACGCACTAATGCATTTTAGTTGTGACGCACTGATTGTGATTTTTTTATTGATGATATTTGTCGAGATGCAATATAATTTATAGAAGCAGTGGTGCTAAAGACACTGGTGTGTTCATGTCTGAAGGAACACACTGAAAAAAAAAATCAACTAAAACCTCTACCTTCTTGCCTTTTCTAGTGACCTATGCTATAGACGAATATTTGGGCTCTTTTGAGAGGAGCATCTGCTATAACCTCCGTTAAATGGCCTTTTCCTTGTAGTGTTTGGAATCCACTTTAAATGGTTTTTTCATATGCAATTATTTTATAAGCCAACATACCCCCAATAGAGGCATATTTTATACTTGTAGATATGTATTTTCTTCATTGTTATTTGAACTACATTTTCAATCATTGCTTATGTTTACATATTTCAGGTATAATAATGAATTGGCATATAAGTCGAGATGCCTCAAAATGCATCTTGCATTTTGTCACTGCTTCAACCCAATTCCATAAGGTCAAACTCATTAAGAGGGTGTGATTAACCAATTCCTATTGTGCTTTATCAAGAACATTAATGGTGGGTTTCCTCATGTTCAACAGTGCATTTTCAATGGCCACTGATCGACTAATTCGTTCAAGTGTTCAACTTTGGAACCTCCATTCACACTCGTTAGATTGTACTATGCACTTTCTACCCATTGTCATTATTAGTGGGATAGCTCTCTTCTGACGATGGTATACATTAGAAATTCACAACCGAATTATTTCTTCGCATGTTCAACCTCATCACATCTATTCAAATGGCACATATTCATAACTTAAGGTGAATATTGGTTGAATACCTTTGGTTTGGGTGGCATCCCTTATCAATGCCCCCACATGATTTTTGTCGCAATACCACAGTTTATATTGCAATGGTACTATGGAGGACCACATTTACCATGCTTCATATAGTCTCTTTTGTCATCTAGATGTACAGTTAGACATATATACACTAAGTATTTATTCATGTATATGATCATATATTTTGCATGGATCCACTATGTATTTTATTCATGGTCACGACTCTACATTTTATAAAATTTATGGATCTGTAATGCACTTCATTTTAGATCCATGCTAGTATTTCTACTTGATAACAGGTATCCCCACCTTAGGGAAGAGAGGTTTGCAATACCTTATCTTTTGTTTCTAGGTGATCCGATGATATCCACATATTGGACTCCCCCTTGGTTCTCTAAAACCTCTCTCTCTAATTGATAATGTATTTCAAGGATCAACTACTCTTTTGACTTCACGCATTAAGGGGCATTTTTTATGCGACCAATTTCGTCATCAATATTCCACATTGATCTTTATCCAAATAATATCTTTTTTTTAATCAAACATGATCTCAAGATCTCCTCATCTACTAATTATACAATTTCCTCATGTGCTCGTGAGACTACCTTGAAGAAACTTATAGAGACCCTCATTTTTCCTTGAATCAACCTGCAAACACATATTATATCAAATAAAAACATGCATTCATCTAAAAAATGTACCAATATGTATATATAAGTGTGAGCGTGTGTGCACATACACACACATGTATGCATGTATGTATGTATGTGATTTAATAGGGATTTATGGGATTTAAACCCTTGTATGTATTAGAACGATACCCGCATCAACTTGAGCCACCTTTTCCCCATATAAATTGAGGGTTTGAGGTTGAAAAAGATTACATTGGAATACCTTTGAGAAAGGCTATGAGAATATCTTTATTGTGAAGGTTTTGTCTTGATAAGCCCATAATTTCTATGCAAATTGTAGGAATATGATTCATAGGGTTTTTTGGATCCTTTCTTCATGCCTCCCTTTAGATAATATAATCATAAGCCCTCGGTGGTAAATTAAGGTTGATGGAGATCAAAGTAGGAGGAACACAGGCTTGGGTGAACATGTCATATTTAGTGCAAATAGGCATAACTAAATTCTTTATATTCTTTATTTATGAAATGTGTATCTCTATTCGACCAAACCATTTCAGTGTTATATGAATTCATGTATGCTTATGGTTTATTAGTGTAATTCAATCCAAAAACTCACATATCCATTCACATTAAGAGATTAATATGCAAGTTGAATTTGGTTTCTTGTTTATAATTCTCCAAAGAAAGAGTAAATGTAGGTGTTGTTGTTTGTATGTGTGCAAATGTCAAAGGAGTTTGGGTGTTGGGAGATCATCCTTCTATTTGATATAAAAATCAAAGAAGCTACAAGTTTTTCAAAGAAATTTCTATGTCTTTCCCTCTAACCTTTTGATATTTGCATTAATATTAGAAAAAGAAAGCAAGTTGTTATTTTCTCTCCTTCGTTAACAAAGTACCAACCTTTTTTTGGGGAACTAAATAGCCCTTACCTAAATTCCTTCTAATAGTGGGTATTGACTAATAGGGCAAGAGGTTAAAGTCACAGGGAGGGTATATTTTATTCTTAAAGGACACTCTTTTATTCAATGGTGGGGGCTCTGGCACCTAAAATATGTGTTCAAGAAATTGATATTTCACAATAGATGTTTGTCAAGACATCCTGTTGCTTGGATGAATATAATCTCTTTCAAATATTTAGCAATGCCAACACTAAGCAAAACCCTTTTATGAAGGTATAGGTTGAAAAGTGGTTTTGACTTATGGAAAATGATCCTACCAATGCGGGTTGAAACTAGTTCAAAAAATAGCCACAATTGAATATGAAGCCCTAGGAATTCTACCCAAACCAAACAAGGCAACTTAGAGGTTTCATCATTATAGAATTCTTGTCACATGCCCCAATTTTGCAAAAATAATATTATCTTATTTGATTTTATTTAAAGACAATATGTTAAATTTTATGCTAAGTTGTAATTGATGACTCAGTAGAGTCAAGGATATTGAATGTAATTCTAAATATTTTAATTATAAATAAATAAAAGTGGAGACAACATGTTAGGAGAGCTGTTAAAAGAGTGTTTATTGGTCAAGTTGGTGGAGGAGACTGGGTGGAGAGAAAACAGACATGTGACAGCATCCTCAAACACTTCCAACTGTTGCAGGTGGCAACCTCCCTACATTTGGGGTCATGATCCCCCAAGAGAGTGGGATCAGAGCAAGTGGCTCAATTAATGACAATTGACCCAAAAGACCTAGGCAATATTTATAAAAATTCCCATTGAAGAGAGATGGGGCTGCTCATTCTAGGGAAGTGTTCATTTAGGTGAATGTACTTCAGAAAAATTCAATGGAAAGGGAATTTGTGGAAAGAGTTTTGAGGGGTTAACTGCTAAGTGATCTAGTGAAACTTTTTAGCCGAAGGATCTTACTGTTGAGTGCAGAGTGATTACGGAGTCATTGGACTAGTCTATTTTTTGCTTTCTCCACCAGTTCTCGGCCAAGGAGACCAAGAACAGGCCCGGGGGTCCTGAGGAAGCGTTTTTTGTGCGCTCTCCAAGAGTTGGTAGGGAGGAACAAGCTCATAACGCTGTTGTTATCTAGCTTAATCAGGTTCTACAATCTTTTTGTTTTACTGTGTTAAATGATAAAAGTGAATCTGATTGTTATTTAAGTGTTAAATATTTAGTTGCAAAATATTAGAGTTAGTAATCTTTTAGATATTTGCACGAATGAATTTGAATAGATGAAAAATAATTCTAACCTGTGTTTTTCCACATCTGGAAGGACCAGACCGTACTCCAACACAGACAGAGTGTTTAAAAGTAGATGAAGAAAATGATAAGAGACTAAATGATTAGATGTGTCATGCATTTTACAATAGCAATGATTTATATCAGTATATAGATTACCTTCTAAAAGAACAAATAACCTGGTTATCTATGTTTTTGTTCTACAAATTGAAGTATGTAAACATATTAAAAATAGCAGTAGTTTAGCATAGGTAGAAGGATTATTATTAGGTTAAGAAAACACCATAGTAGATAAATGAAGTATACTTTATATTCAAATGCATGAGATTGAACTGTGTTAAGTTATCAATATTTACCTTTGTGTTTTATTTATTTAATAATCAATTGGAATGCAATAGAAAATATACAATAATCTACTTTAGTACACTCAGATAAACAGAGAAATAATTAAAAAGTAATTAGTTTATTTATTTATACTGTTAACCAAACCAAGACAACTGTTACTATAAGTAAGAAGGGTCTCATGAAAAGTATTATTCATTTATCAAAAACAAACTAGTTACTAAATAGATGTTTACGAATAACTCTAATACAATCCTTGCTAACATTTCTGTAAAACAATAAGAATAAGATTTTAACTAACTTAAACATTACATATCTATGTAAGAACTGTTTTGCAAATGTTAACAGGTTTATACCTGCAAGAGTAACAACAGGGTCAGAACCCTTATAAATTTCTTAATTTTAATAACAGAAAGACAGCAAGCTATAATTCTATCATTTGGAGAATTATTATTAAACAAAATTGAACTATTGTAGACTGGTTACAGTCTTTATAGCAAAAATATATATACAAATAATAACATTAATTTAAAAACAATATTTGTTTTACAAGTAAAGAACCTACTCAAATAAATTGAAATAATTATTAAAAAAAAACGGTTTCATTTAGGAAACCCTAGCTCAAAAATCATGAGCCAATAAGAAAAAACAACTTATACCATGACTGAATGACGGTTCTAAAACCATTAACAATAGTCTAATGCAAATAATAAATAGTACATATTTATTATACAGTCGAAAAGGTTAAAAACCCTAGGTGTACAGATTCACGATAACAACATTAATATAAACTGAGCTGAGCTTGAAGGAAAATCCCTTTTTGCATTAAAAACCCTATATCACTTAACAGGCTGAAAGGCTTTAAATTTATTTAAAGTACAAAAACCAACTCTGAGCATTTGTTCCCATAACGAGTCATGGGCTTAGTAAATGAAACTAACAAACTAAGTATCAAACTTACGTTATTATAAAATCCATTAACACGAGAAGAGAGCATTACAAGACACGGCATTGAGTCGGAGTCACCCTGCTGAAAGAAAGGGTTTTAAATAAAAAACGAAACTATTAAACTGAAGGACCATAACCCAAGACTGGGAAGGAGCAGGCTGTAACTTCTCCCAATGGTAAAATTTCCCCTAAGGTCTGAACAAGCAGGGAGAGCCAAGTTTTATAACCAGGGCTTACCCATTTCCTGAACACTGGTCCTTTGAGAAGTAGTTACTGTCAGAGGTTAAGGTGAACTGTCCCTGCAAAACTGCAAACCAAAATATAAATGAAAACATGTAAATAGAACTGAAACTATAATTTGTGTATAGTTTTCAACTTCTTAAAGGCGATGCATACCTGTAACATTCGAAACCGAGGTCAAGAGAGAGGCAGACCGACGCCACAAGTGACAACAACCATCACGTTCACCTCAGGAGGGGTAGCTGAGTTTGAGTTTCAACTACATCGACAACTGGAACAAGAGCAAGCCAAGGCAGTGTCTAAATATAAATTTCACACAGTAACTATCAACTGTGTACAACAACCCTCATGCATGGCAAGGTGTTATCAAACTAAACTTGTTCACAACCTATGGCTTTATAATTCTCATCATAAGAAGTGGTTCTTCGAAATAAAAATGCACAGATAGTGGAGCGGGAGGTGAGAAACTGCGAGCCCTCATGGCCGCAGTGAACCCAACCATGCAAAGACTGAAACCCTCACTGAACAATGAAGGATAGGGTTGCAAAGTAAAGTTTATAAATCACAATTTGCATGGCAAGAAGAGCTCCATGTATACCCAAATCTTTTCACTTCAAAGTGGGTTCTTTTGTATAGTCACCACTGCATTCAGTTGAACCAAATAATTGATGAATCAATTACTTTGTGCATGTAATTATATTGTAATATAACATATCTTTCCAAATGAAGTCAAATTTCAATGATGAGTAAAATGTATATCATCGTTTAACCATTAGGAAACTATGAAATCGTTCTTGGGTAAGTACCCATTTTATTATGTTTTCAATCCTTCCTTATACTCAAATTGTACTTTCAGATCAAATCTTGTCTTCTTGAAGACAAGTCTCTAAAATGGAATAGCTAACCGTTATCTGAGGGTAAATATTTACCTAAGAGAGAGAGAGGTAGGAAACTGAAACAAGTTCAAACTCAAGATTCCCTAACAGATTACAAAACCCTCAAGGCTATCTTAACATACCTCAGACTAGAAAAGGAAAACTTGTAGCAGTAGGCTAGAATCCTAGAGGTATAAGCAAAGACAACCTCAATACAAGTAACGAAAACCTCAGAATAGTGGCACTGACACCCTCTCAAAGAAAAGATATACCCTTACAACACCTTCACATAGGATAGTAGTAGTGTTAAACTAGCTCAAGGAACCCTGAGTAACCATCATTGGGCTATGGTATCCACAATAAGGATCAATGTAGGTCACGGATCAGGATGGGAAGCCACAAAAGGGTCACAGACCACTCTAATGAATATCAACAAGTTCATGACCAAAGTCTGGGAATTCAATAAGAGTCATGACCCACTCTTATAAACAGTAGCAAGGTCACGGATCAGGTCTAGGAATTCAACAAGATGAGTCATGTTCCACTCTTATGAATAACAATAAGGTCACAGATCAGGTTTGGGCAACCAACAAGGGCCAAGGACTCACGAACCACTCTTATGAACAACAACAAGGTCACGGATCAAGTATGGGAAACCAGCAAGGGTTGTGAGACTCACAACTAGCTTTAGAAACCCGCATTAAGGTCACGATTCAGCATAAGCAACCCAAATAGGTCATGCACAACTTAATACAATCCATAATAAGGTCACGATTCAATAGTACCAACTTGAACAAGAGGGCGACAACCTTATATGTTTGAGAAAGAGAATATATGATGGCTCTAATCTAGCAGCAGCAGATAAGATAAGAATATAGCAGTCTAACAGGCTGTGGGAGATGGTGGTTCTAGTTCAAAGCAGCAGTTAAAAACCTAGACGCCAAGATAATGGAGCAGTGGTGAACCCTACAGTAGACAATGGATTGAATAAATTATTCTCTTATCAAGACACCATGCAAATTAAGTTTGTGACTTTAATTTATAATCTTGTCAAGACTCCTAGAAGGGTGACTTAACTCTTAGGAAGGTTACCAAAATAAACATAAAATAATATTATGTTGAATTAGGATGGGTTACAAATGGTCAAGTGGTCATACAAAAAAAAAAAAGTTAAGTCAACATAGAAAAAGGTTCAAGGCACCACAACCAAGATGGATGTTAGGACCAATAGGGAAACATAAGACCATAAGTCAACAAGAGGGGTCACATCAAGGTGGGAATACAATCTTTTCACCCACAAGACTAAGTCATACCAATAAGGTGGGGAAAAAACCCTTTTTTCCCACAGGAAGGGGAAATCAATCTCTCTCTCAAGTTATGTGATCTATAAATGTTTCAGACAATAATTGAAGGTTCATCATCACCATATAATGAAGGTTCACACTGGACAATGTGATCATATGGTCGTCTTGACTGCTCCTAAGGGTCAAGTTCTACTGGCATCATCAAGGAGTGGGAAGTCCCTTTAGAATCAACCTAGCAATAACCATTTAGGAGAAGAGGACATCACACATTATCATCCTGGTCAACTAACCAAGATCCACCTGGTTATCTAAGCAGGTATGTACCTGCAGGAACCACTTGGTCCCAGACCAAGAATATTCCTGGTCCCATACCAGGAAGTCTCTATCTCAACATGATCTACTTGGTCCACGTGACGAAGAAACTATTTGGTCTTGAACCAGAATACCCCTCGTTTGAATACTTAGCTCCAATTAGAGGACACCACCTTCGAGTAGAGAAAATATAGAGAAGCTCAGAAAGATACAAGTAAGATTTTTTGCAAAGTACTTATACTCCATGTTGTCAATAGGGGTTAAAGGAGAGAAATATGCACCCCAGGCTTCCATAATAGATTGGATGGGCTCATAAGAGAAGAGAAACCTACTAAATTTTGACAATATATAACAAATGAACTTATAAAATGTACAAAAAGGTAGTTGATTAGTAATTAGAACTAGAGACTTGAAATTAAGTTCAGATTTCATTTTATTATTCATAAAAGGAAAAGGGATTTAGAAGAAAATAACACCTAAAGGAAGAAGCCTTCTAATACATTACATTATGCAAAACAAACCGCACAAACAATCCACATTCCCACATGACTTGTATCAACAAAATCATTATTTTAGATCTAATATTTCTACAACAAATAATACACACTCACACATTCCTGTAGCAACAATTCATTATTTCATATCTAAGATTTATATAGTAGCATCCATTATGAGATTCCTTTGAAAATTATAGTGTTAAATTTTCACACATGTCCTGTAGCAGCAAATTAGACATTTCAGATCTAAAATTTCTACAACAAATAATCTACACCAACGATTCACGCATGCCTGTAGCAACAATTTATTATTTAAGATCTAGGATTTCTACAGTAGTATCCATTTTTAGATTCCTTTGCATAGTAGATTCCATTTTTGAGATGCCTGTAGTGTTAAATTCTCACATTATGTAACAAATGAACTCATAAAATGTACAAAAGATAGTTGATTAGTAATTAAAACTAGAGACTTGAAATTAAGTTCATATTTCATTCTATTAATCATAAAAGGAAAAGGGATTTAGAATAAAATAATACCTAAGGGAAGAAGTTTACCAACACATTACATTGTGCAACACAAACCGTATAAACAATCCACTCACACATGCTCTGTAATAGCAAATTCATTATTTCAAATCTAAGATTTGCTATTATTTATGTCAGATCTCCACTTCAAGGAAAATCTATGCCCAAGATATGCATATACCTTAAATATCATAAGTGTAGCAGCTTCTTGCGATAATTTAACATGAGCAGCATACATAACTAGAGAGTGCTGCAATATAAATAGCACAACCAAGAAGAGCAATATAAATTCATAGTCAATTGAGATTCATATTTCAATACAAAATATGTTGTATTTGTACCAATAGAAAAGTTAAACTAAAATTTAAATTTCAAAACAAATTATGTTGCATTTGTACCTAAATAGATAGCACATATCCATCTTCACCTCAAACTGTATTACGGAGAAACATCAAATCCCTAGAAGACTAGAAGTATCAATCTTGATAATTTAATTGAGAGACTCAGAGCTACTCCAATATACATTGGGTATTTAATTTCCACTGCTATGAATACCAATTACCATAATCTCATGCATATTTATAACTAAGTATCCAACACAAATTCAGAATACCAAGTATAATTTATGATTGTATGACCTTGGAATTATATTAATCAAGGATTTCATCCAGTGCTAAATTGTTGATTTTGCAATATGGGATTGTGTGACTTATTTCTTTGGTAATACTCAGAAACAAGATATAATGAAAGATTTGATGGGGTTGTCATAAATTCATAGTTATAATAGCTGAGTATCCAACACAAATTTAGAAGAACAAATTAGTTCTAGCCTTAGAAAGGATAAAACCATGCAAACTTGTATGGCCCTAAGGTCTCATATGGGACAACCCGTAGATTATTTTACAAATATTTAAGCAATTATGGTAGCTCCTGTTTGTAGTTTCCAATCAACATATGGGGGGGACTGCACATACCAAAAAAATCTATGTGTATACCACTATATGGTGTTTTCACATGCATGACATTTCAAGATAAGGGTAATCTAGAGACAAAAGTGAGCCATGATTTCAGTAGAGAATTCATACCTCCTATGACATAGAAATGAATGGGGAATTAATATATACATAGCTGGTAATAGGTATCACCTCCTTGGACTTGGCTAGGCTTAGTGTTGGCCAAGTGAATTCTTTCACAGTGGTTTGGCAGGTCAGGCCATCCTCTTCTCTCTATAGGCACCAATCTGGGAACTTGTCATAATCATGAGAAAAATGAAAAATGAGTTAAGGTCCTAAGTTCCCTATGCAAATAATCTAGGCACTAAAGCCTAGACCATTCTAATATTGGAGTACAATTTTCCAAATAAGTAGAGCTTGACTGTTGAATGATTGTAAAATAAACAACTAGGACTAAGCATAGACTGTGGATTCATACTATGCACACTACCCATTGCTGCATTAAATTCCCAAATATAGAAAAAACTAATTTAAATAATTTTTGGAAAAAACAATCATTGATTGAAGAATTCTACAACTTACAAGGCCATTCAACACAAAATTCTAGCAACCCACAATCACACACAAATTCTACAAAAAATATTTATACACTCTGGGTTTGCATAATCCATAAATTATCACAAAGAGGACGAATTTTCAATGTATCCCGTGTTGATACAACAATTATGTTTCAACTTTACCAAAGCACCATAAAATAACTATTCTATCAACAAACTTGTTTTTTATTTTTCCATGCATATAGTTATCTAGAAGTGAATTTTGTTTCAGAAAGGAATCAAATTCCCTTAGCTACCCTACATATATCAATACTCAGGATTGTCTTACCCTATCATTCAATCAACTAATTTAATTTAACAACAATATCTGAAATAATTATTAATCACCATACTCATATACTAGAGTAACACTATCTATAAATTGTTTAAAAGGAAAATTCTTAACCTACAGGAAATTATGACATCAAACATGAATTTACAAAAGATGAATACAAATAAGAAAAATAAACTCTAGAATAACTATTAAAAAATACAACACATGCCAGGGGCCCTCCTGAGATATGATGTTTATACAAACTCAAACCGTGTAAAATATTTAACACATGGATTATCATTAAACGTGGAGCTTCATTGTGTTAAGCAACAACATCAATTAGAAGTCACAATATGTCTTGGATGATAATATCAACATTCACATTAACTCTGATATATCCCCCACCTCTAGTTTTTGTATATTCAACAAGAAAATCGAGTGCTTCCATACACACTTTGTTTTTTGCAAACTAATTATAGAAAATGTAGCTTAGACATCCTTTTTGGCATACAAAATAATATTTACATGATCATATGAGTTGGATCTTGAATCTATAGGATGGTTGAGCATGATCCATCGCTCCTAGACATTGAGTTCTAGATGTTGTGAATAGACTTGCATATTTGCAGCTAATTCATGTGAATTTCCTATAACTATATGCTAACCTTAATTCCTGTGAACTTCCTGTAACTGTCTGCTGAGTTTGATTCTTATGAATTTACTATAACATATTACCTTGTTGATTCTCATTATGTCATTAGTTAGATGAAAGTGGGAAAAAGTGGAGGTTTTTAAGATCAAAATGGAGATAAATGGGCCTAGTGTAAGGGTCAAACCTGGTCCATATTTCATATTTACCATTACAAAACTAAACATAAAAGTAAAAACCTTAAATATTTGATAATCTTCTTTCCTTAGCATCTTTACAAATTTCATATACCCTGTCCCATTCCACCATTGCTGAATCAATCCCTTTCAGTGACACTCTCATCAAAGCATATAATGTATCCAATGATAATTTTGTCCTTCGTATACTTTTAATTATGTTTTGTCTTGAGAACCCTCTCTCAAATGCCACTGTACTTGTAGGAATACTAAGTATCGCTTGCCATAACTTTGACATGTTAGGAAAATTTGTATGTAGCTCTGTGACACAAAAAATCCTTCAAGCATATTTCATGGATGATCCCTCACAATTAACATGAAGAGTATCAACAAATACATGCAACTCTTTTAAACAAGCTTCAAAATCAAATGTTGTTTTGTTTTCCTCCTTCTCACATAAAGTATGTTGCAAGTGTTGATTTTTTTTTTCAATCCAATGCTTTGAATTGCGTTCTTTGCCATGAACATCTTGTAAATAATGACAAGGAATAAACAACCTTGCAGAGTTGAAAAAATAAATATCGAGAAATCTTCCATTCAAACTCTCTACAAGAGCTTGAACATAACCTTTTCCAATTTTTTCGGCCAACTCTCTACTGAACCTTTAATGCAAGGTTTCCATGATTTTATTTAGTATCAACATAATCACCACATGCATGTGGAATTGCTACAAATCATACTTCATGCGTATGAACAAGTCTCTCTTTATCACAAATCTCTAGATAACCAAATTTAGAAGCATCTATAAATTTATATAAGTAACATGTGCCATCTGCAAATGTGTCATTTCTTAAAAAAACCTTCTTAAAGTGTTTATGGTAACATCTATGGCCTCCCCTAAAGAGGAAACATCAACGTACTATTCTTGAAATTTCTTGTTCAACTTGTTTTGTTCACCCATTATATCTGCAAGCATATGTAAACAAAATTGTACTGAAAAAATCCTTGCCTTGTCATAGCATGAGTCTTTCTTTTCTTGTTTCCATAAATTCAATATGGGAGGCATCAATACAACAAGTCTTTCAATGACTTGTCCCCTTGAGATCCATCTAACTCCATGGATTTGAAGAGAATTAAGAGTTTCAAGTTGCATAAGTTCTTGTAGAGAAATTAGTTCATTGTTTCTTTTAGTAGAATTTTGTACCCAAGAAGACACCTTATTTTACAATTTCTCAACAAATAATAATTCAGGTATTCTTTTAGAAGCATATAATGCTGCTAAAGCTTCATGATGAGAAATGCAATGAATACCTACAAGATTATGAACATATTTTCTCAAAAAAGTAACAAAACCATTTTAATTGCCAACCATTAATGAAGCACCATCCATGGAAACTCCTATTAATATTTCATTTGAAAGTCCCCTTCCTTCCATTAAACCATTGACTGCATCATATTTTGTTTTCCCTCTTCCATCACAAACATTTATGAGCTTTAAAACTATGAAATTGGAGGCCCGAACCCTTTTGACTCTAGAACTGTTGCATAAACGATGAGATGTTTCTCCAAATTGAGATCCATGCTTTCATCTAGCATCAATGAAAAAAAGGGCTATCCAACATTCTTGAAATTTGTAGCTTTTCAAGATATTCAAATATAGCAAAAATAAATTTATTTGCAGTCATGTAATTTGTATATGATGTGTAGTATTTATTCTTTGGTGTGCTTGGTGTTTGCAAGGAAATTGCAACCAAACAAAGTGATTTATATTTTGAGAGTGGTAAATCTTCTTGCACTATCCAATAAACTAATTTTATAGTTGTGATGACTCTTTCCTTGTTCCTATCATCAATGCATACTATCTATTACATAGAGAAACTTCCTATGGATTGGGGGTACCACAATAAACATTATGACACCAGAAATAAATATTTCCCAAGATGCAAGAGCAGTAAGAAAATATAACACTAAGAGATATCGGATCATACCTTATTTCAGACGGTTGAAGTGGATTGCCATTGAGCTTTTCCAATGAAATTGTGATTACAATTTTCTATCAACAACAACAAACAAAGCAAGCATGATATGTATAAATGTATTAGAGCCATTTGAGCATATATAATCAATCATGGATAAGTAATTAAATACATATATGGATTCAATATTCATATTTAAAATGCACATGAGTTGGACAGGAAAATATATTTCTATTAATAAATCAAAGATACAATAGTGACAAACTCTGTCAGAACTTCTGCGAACCAGAGAAACTGAGTCCTCCACTTGGGCCTCCACCACTTCAGTCCTCCATCTCTCGATATCAAGCTCACAAAGAAAATGAAAGCTTGGGAAGAACACTATATATTCCAAGGGACAAAGGGATGCAGACTCAAGTATAAGAAAAGCTGAGGAAACAACAGACTATAGTTTACTTACTCTTCAATTCCTCCCCCTTCAATGTATCCAAGGGGTTCCTTATATAGAAGTCCAAAGAGGTAATGGAGGGTCGAATCTGACAGTTTTCAAGGCATTTGGAAGGCCAAGAGTCAAGTTATTCGGACTCATATGAGGAAAAATACAAAATTATTTGGACTTATCCACACATCCTGATGTACGCGGGTTTGAGGCCAAAAGTCACATGTACAAGCGAGTATAGCTTTAAAATTCATGTATAAGAATAAGCAGGTGTTTTTTAGGGATGATCTTGGAACATCAAAGTATAATATAAGTCCATGGGGTCCAAGGAGTCTGCAGAGGGATAGGAAAGGCCATAAATGTGTGATCTACTTGGTGTGGTAAAATCAGCTATAATATATGCCCCCTAATGTGTGAGGTCATAGGGGTAACATGATAACCAAAATACATTATAAAATCCATCTTATAAGTGGAGTAATGAAGACCCAGGTGGAAGAACCAGCCACCCATCAGTACAATACAATGATAAATCTCTGCATATGACTGGAAATTACATGGAGCAATCCCAAATACATAAGAGTACAATGGCCATGAATAGGCATGATATACAAAGTGTCATGTGTGGTCATTGCCACGTACAATATACAATGGATCAAGATCTCCAAAATGGATGAAGATATCTGATATACACTGGAAATAATGGAATTATGATCACGAGAGATGAAATCCCATGAATACTGGCGCGATCAAGGAGGTAGCAAATATGGAATGCCACCAAGATGGCAGGTCTTCTACACAAACTGCTATGAGTACATGTCCTACTATGTGAATAGAGGTGTTGAGGTTGAACATAGTATTCCATTGTCTGATTACCAATCATAATTGATGTATACCGTTAACAGACGCGAGATAACCCACAGATAATGAAAATGGGAATCAAGGTACTGAGTGCAATCTAACAAGTGTGAATAGATGTGTTAAGGTTGAACAATTGAAATAATCCATCGATCAAGAGACATTGATGTATTCCCAAAACTGTCGATGGTGAGAGAACCTACCACTAATGAATGTAATTCTCAAGGTGCTTAAATGACTCTAGAATCCTATTCGAGAATAAATGATTTGATGCCAATGTAATGTAATTCGTTGGAAGGAGGACATTAAGGAATCCCCCATCAACCAACACGAGGTACTCAGCAAGGCTATATAATGTGGAAGAACTCAACGAACAATATGTGCGTGAACTAGTAACAGTACTAGGAAGGCGAACATGCAAAGTCAAGATAACTGAGGAATGGTCAACTTAGGATTCAACTTCCTTCGAACAAGAGCATAAGGAAAGTGGTGACTGAAGGTAGGTATCATGGGCGTGATATGCAAACTGGAACATCTCTGTGACAAGGGAGGCATCAACAGAGGATCCATGGTGACTAGAAGCACAAGCAGTCAGTGGAGATAAATTCAGAGTAATGAGTATAGGTCCTAAAGTCAAACTAATAACCCAACCAACAGAGGTGATATACAATGCTCTGTTCAAAGGTGACATGACTTGAATTCTACCAAAGATAACATCTTTTCCTGTCCGACTTTTTATGTTTTTTTAATTTTTTTTGGACTTTTTCAAATATTTTGAAAATGTTGAAAAAGAATAAAAGTGCTTTATAGTACATAGCTAGAAGGAGATGAGTGTCATGGACAAGCAAGCTAGTTCCAAGCAATGGAACATACCTCTGCTCAATGTAAGGAAACGTGTGCGGGATAATGACACTCAGGGGAAGGTCTCCTCTCGGTAAAGGGGTGATCAAGATGTGAAGACTATATAAAAGGGCTCTACTTGGCTAGACTTGGGACAAGATCAGGCTATATGGCTTATAACTCAAAGTCAAGGAACCGACATAAAGCTCAAGAAGGCAAGAAAAACTCATGAAATGCAATTACAACTTGATATATACAAGGGATTCCCTATGGGGAAAATCCAACATAAATCTCAAGGGGATTATGAAGCTCTTGCTCAAGGACATGGTGAGACTAACAAGGGACTCCCACAACCTAAAGGAGGCATCTCATCATGGGCATCAAATGCAAAAAGGGGTCTAACTAGGGTACCCATGTATAGGAGGGCTCTACCATTCACACAATACCACTTCTATTAGCATCATGAAGGTTTCGTGATATTGCAGAATGGGTTTGTACCTAAGGTCAAGATGAAATGGTCATAAGGTAATACATAAATGCAAGTGGATGTGAAATCCTAACCTATATGTTAGTTCAAAATTATACCTTTCTTGGGCACAAATAAGTCAAAGCCTCAGAGAGAGTGTACAAAAACTGGACCCTACATGACAACAATATTAGTCCAAAACAACCCAAAATAGTCAACAAAGAGTCCAAAATATAGGCTACAGCGAGGAATAATCATGACAACTACATTCATAGGAAACAGTGCGGTGGACGATGGGACATAAGAAGGAATGTAAGGTGTAGACCAAAAGTTCACGTATCCACTACCACCCCCATGAGGGTGAAAATTGGTGTTAAGACCAGGTGAAGGAAGTGAAAATCCTCCACAAATAAAGTAGAGGGTGGAATATGACCAATCTTGAATCTATGAACAAGGGGTGAAAATATGAAGTTGGGAAACACTTTTGCTTGTTTTTTAACAAAACAAATTGCAAAATTTTATGTTTTTCAACTTCAAACCCTTCAAACCGATATCTCCATTAGGAATTTCACCTTGAAGTAAACACAAATGTTTTAGAGAATTGAATTATATATGTACTCATATTTAAAAAAAAAATTATCGACATATAGCGGGGAAAATTTGGAGGGCACCAACGACATATACTTTAAGATTTTAAGTATGATTAATGAGTGACCTTTGTGGCCTCATTTTTTCTTAGATATAGTTATTTTCTTTAGGGGAACTAAATGTATAATCATAATCTACACTCATTGTAGTTGTGCATGGACTATATGTTTAGGATTTTTAGAATTATACGCTAATTTTTATTATTTATCGAAATAACATATGTACCAAAAACGGTGCCTTATTGACACATGTTTTTGTCGTCTCATTTTATTTCAAATGCGAATATTATCAAAAAAACTAAAAGAACTCTTTTGAAGAGGACACTGCAAGGAACAACCTTGTGATTTAAAAAAAAAAAATTTGCTTCATCTTCGTGACGATATTGAATTTTTATTGTCATTGATTTTTAAGTCACTAGTTTTTTTAATGATAAAGTTTAGAAAAAATTTTGTAAAAAATAGAAATCGTAAATGAAATTAAAAAATATATATATATGATGAGAAAGTAGTTTGAATGATGAATATACTGGTATAAACTCCGACAGGAAATTCTCATTTTTTGTAGTGTTTCAACCTTGCTAAAGTGAGACATTTCTGAAAATTGCAGAAATGGTGCTGGAAATGTTAAATAACAACTCTCGGCAGAGAAAATCTCTGTGCCGAGAGATTTAAAATGTCTCGGGAGAGAGTTAGTTTTGCTATAAATCTAACCCAGAGTTAAGAAAATCTCTCAGCTGAAATTTGTTTTAAACTCTTGGACGAAAACATAAAATATGTCTTGGCCGAGAGTTTTGTCACATAATACCTCGAGAATCTTTTAGGGGCGGACACATTAAACTCCCGTGATTCCGAAGGGATTCCAAAACTTCTCGGTTGAGAGGTGTATAAATAGGCTCTCTTTCGAGATATTTTTTATCAATATCTCAATCGACAAGTTTTAATTTGTTTTTTCCACCGAGATTTTGCAGATATCGTTTCCACCGAGAGTTTGCAGATCGTTTTTCAGCCGAGAGTTTTTATATCCATATTGAAGTCGGGAGTTCACATATCATAGTTTTCAGATTGCTGAGATTTCGCATTATCCAAGTTCTTTAGGCCACAATTTTTTTTATCAAGGTATTTTCTTTAACCCCTGTTTTGCCAGGCTCTTATTTTTTTCATCAAACACCTTCTATGAAAACTAAGACTATGGGGAGATATCCTTCTTGACAAGCTATATCATGGTAGTTTTAGATTATTTTTATCATTCACCCATTAAGTACAACAAGCATTTTCTCAAAGCCACCTGAGCCAATTTCCCAACACTTAGTCATTTTCATGACTTTCTACAAAATTTATCCTGAAACCCTATTTTGGCAGATCCATAACTTCTTCCTCAAGAACCTTTAAGTCGATATGAGGATGTGGACAGGTATACAAAACACCCATCTAAACAATGACCATATGGTGTGGTAATTTTCTTCAATCCACAAGCTATGGTGGTCATTTCCTTGAGGCCACTTAGGCAAATTTGCTACTTTGGTGTAAAAACAACTTGAATCCCTATTTTGGTAGGCTGTTAATTTTGTCATCGAACACATTCTGTGAAAAATAAGACTATGGAGAGATATCCTTCTTGACAAGCTAGAGCATGGTAGTTTCATATTATTTTAATCATTCACCCATTAGGTACGGAAAGCATTTTCTCAAGGCCACCTGAGCTAGTTTCCCAACACTTAGTCATTTTTAGGACTTTCTCCAATTTTTATCTTGAAACCCTATTTGGGCAGATCCATAACTTCTTCCTTGTGAACTTTCAAGTCGATCTAAAGATGTGGACAGGTAGAAAAAACACCCATCTACACAATCACGATATGGTGCGATAATTTTCTTCAACCCACAAACTATGGAAGGCATTTCCTTGAGACCACTTAGGAAGATTTGCTACTTTGGTTTAAAAGCAACTTGAACCCCTATTTTGCCAGGATGTTAATTTTTTCATCAAACACCTTTTGTGAAAACTAGGAATGTGGAGAGATATCCTTCTTAAAAATCTAGAGCATGGTAGTTTCAAATTATTTTTATCATTCACCCATTAGGTATGGCAAGCATTTTCCAAAGGCCACCTGATCCAATTTTCCAACACTTGGTCATTTCCAGGACTTTCTCAAAAATTTATCGTGAAACCCTATTTTGGCAGATCCATAATTTTTTCATCAGACATGCTTAATACAGATCGAGATCATGTTTAGGTAGAAATATCAATAGAGTACTACTTGACCATATGACATAGGCATTTACTTTAACCTATGATTTATATGGCGGGCATTTTCTTGAGACTACTTCTAGGTAATTTTACTTTCTTTGGTGCAAAACCTTGTTTTGGAAGACCTATAAGTTTTTCATACAATAGTGCTTAGCATATTGCTCTTGTTGGGTCTTGCTGTTATATTTTTTTCAATGTATGTATTTAACTCTCAATTCTCATATCTTTTCATGCATTTTATTTTAGGTTTTTATTCCTTCAACATGGGAAATCAAAGGAATTGCAGAAAAAAACATGATTGCACTAGAACTGATGAAGAGGCAAGGAAAGAGAAAAAGCATGAAAATATGAGAAAGTTAAGAGAAAAAAGAGAAATGGAAAGAAATTTGGAGGCACTTGGTGGTGATGAAGAAATGAAAAATGTGAACCTCGTACATGGTGGTGATGAAGGAATGCAGATTGTCGAGGAACAGGTTGATGAAAGAAATGAAGAGCATGGAGGTGACGAGGAAATGACAAATGAGGAGCAAACTATGGGTAGCGTCGATATTAAGCCCATGATTGGTGAGTAAATAAATTTTGATATATGTTTATAATTTACTTTATAATATATATATATATATATATATATATATATATATATATATATATTTGATTGGAAAGAACTCACAATTAGCTAAATTTATATATTTAATTTTATGCAGGGTCGACATCTAACATACAACATCCTACCACACTCACCAATTCACAGAGATTAATTAGAAGCTGCAACAATACGTCATTGACGATAAGTTTTTGGAGAATTTGGATTCAAGTAAAATTGAAGAAATGGGACCTCCGATGCCTGATCATACAGCTCGTTATAGAGTAAAAAAGATGGTCAAAGAATATTTTGAAGGTATTTCTGTCATAGAACAAGCTCAATCGTTAAATATGTTGTTAAAGCGAAAATGTCTAAGAAATGCAATGACATTATTGGGCATTAAAAATGTCAAAGAGGCTAAATCAAATGATATTATATCACAAAATTTGACGTCAATCCTTGCATCACTTGCAAAAATAGATCTCATAATTACATGGTTGCTCGTAAATCTATTCTAACAGGGGTTGTGGCAAAAAACACTGTAAACAGTCGTTTGTTGTCTACTACTGCAAGAATGTTAAAAACATCTAGAAAACGTTTACGGAAGCATAAAAATGTTATTGTTCAATTAGATGAGGTCGATGATGAAGTTGCATGTTGGGGTGTTATCTGTAGCCAACCTTATCAAGATAGACTTCCAGATAATGTGAGAGACAAGGTGAAAGAGTTTTGGCATTTAAACTCTCATGTCTTACCAAATGAAAAGGATGTTGTGCGACATCGTATATTGAAAGGAAACCTTGAAACTCATGCCAAACACACAACAGAGATCACTCAAGTGGAAATGTTCAAAACTTTCATGGAGAGTAATTTTGATGCGAAGATTTCCCTTAGCACGTTTTTGAAGCTTAAACCATGGTATGTCAGGCCCATCGTTGTTCGTGACACATGTTGTTGTCAATACCATGTAGAATTTGAATTATATTATGAGACATTTATAGATTTTTGTGTGCAGTGTTGGACAAATAACCCCCCTCCTGTGAGTGTTCGTGAATTTGTATCGAAAATACTATGTCCGTGAGAGAATGATCAAGTATTATATAAGAAACAATGCGTCGGGGGTAAAAATGTGAGGAATGTTCTTATTTGGCCCTTTTTAATGCTAACTACCACATTGATGCAAAAGATCCTCAAATATCAAATCGCATTGTGAAATGGAAGAGATATGAATATGTTGATTATACTCCTGTTATAGATTCAACATCAAGATCAAGAAAGATTAATTTAGTTGAAAGTGATATCTCTTTGACAGATTTTATGAATCATTGTTCAAGGATCAAATATATAAATATATAAACCACTCTCACTCAACACAATGGCATGACTTACAGTTCAAGAAATCACGAGATGTATTTGGAAAAGGAACAATATTATCCATTGTCGATTTTCTTGAAAATTACACTTTCACTCCGCAAAAGGAGATACAAAGTGAGTATTATCATCAAGATCAGGTATCTATACTTGTTCATATTATGTATAGACATGCAGAGCTTGATGTCGATGGTTTTGATAGCAATGAAAATAATGATGAAGTGATTAAGGAGTATCATTTCTACATCAGTGATGATCATACACATGATACATTTTTTGTCCAACATTGTTTAGGTATGCTTTATAAAAAATTATCAAGACGAAAGATCACTTTTAAATAACATTGGGTGTGGTCATATGGTTGTGCTGGTCAATTTAAATCAGCATGCTCATTCTTATGGTTTTCTTTCCTTCATAAAAACACATATGTTTGCCACACATGAATATTTTTTGAAACAGGACATGGAAAAGGAGAACATGATAGTGCTGGGGAGTACGTGAAACATGCACTCATGAGATATCAAATGAATCACTCTGCTTCTCGCCTTGTAAATTCAAATGATGTTGTTAATTGGTGCAAACTAAATTTGAGCCATAAATTCAATGAAAGGATGGGTAATGTGAGAATGTTTTTCTAGAATATTGCAATGGGTGATGTTGGCAGATAAATGCCACATAATTGTATTGCAATCTCGAAAACAAGGGGCTTACACTCCATTAGGAGTAAGAAAATGAAAAATATACACGCAATCGAGAAACAGAAGTACTCTTTCTTTTGTCTTGCATGTATTGATGATGTAGAATCCTTGGATGAGTGTTAAAACCAAACTAACAAATTTGTGAAACCATGGAGACACCAAGAATTGACACCAATGCCCCCATTTTGAAATATCAGCAATGTAGAGCACGACAATGAAGCATTTGTGATTGACAAAGATTATGATCGTGTTTCTGATTTGGTTAGAGAAGGTGATGTATTTGCTATTATTGCACCAGTAGATAATCCATAAAAAGTGCATTATCATTTATTGAGATGCACTAGGTCAAAAATCACGTTGATGCAAGAATTTAAAGAGCCGTCAAATTATACGTATGGTGTGGGTTCAATGGTTATAATGGGAAATTTCTTTGCAGAAGTAAGGAAATGTAAAGACCATATTCTTTTTCAAGACTACAAGTCAAATGTTATATGTGCTCAATACAGTCATTTGGTCATAGCATCCTGGTTGCAGTTGAAGGCAGTAAAGAGTAGGAAAAATTCCAAGCATCAACAATGGAAATTGTCGATAGAAGATCATAATGCCATTCTTGATAATATGCCACTGGCACATTTCATATGAATAAAAAACACATCAAGGTTGACGAATTTTTGTTCTTTGATTATAAGGTGGTTGGGTGGGTGGGAAGGGCCAAATGAGCTTCCACCTTCACGTGGTTGGCCTGGTCAATAGAGAATATATATATAATTCTCAAAACTAAGAGAAGCTCTTTCTAACAATATTAATTTCAATATATATTATCGGTTTTGATAAAGCTAGATTCATATATATGTTCTTGATGTTGCTGATGTTTTAATGGCTTTAAATATAAATATTGAGTTTGAACATTACAAAACAACATTTATATTTTTAACTTGTTACATATTTTTAAAACATAAGAAGGCACATTCTCATGATTTTGTATTACTAATTTAAAGATAACTAATGAAGATATAGTTCGACCTCAAGTTATCTCAAAGTTGAATTGAAATTCAACTACCACTAAACCGAAATGTGAATGTCTATAGTTTCTTTCAATTGTGAAATTCATTTAGGCATAAAACATTTAATTCTTTATTAAATATTTATTTTAAGTTAAGAAATCAATCATATTATATCCAACATTTTCCTATGTTTTTATTTATAATTAATATATTAAATTTTGGGTTGCTACACTTAGAAACATTTTTCTCATTCTTATTGTTCACGTATAAAGGGAAACACTTAAAGAAAAGGAGTATAATATATTGAAACATTCTTTTCAACTTTATGTGAAGACAACCTTTTGTAATGTAGAAACGGAGGGAATTTACATGTAATGAAAATAAGTTGGATTGAGCACAACATGAAATAACATTAAGGATTATAGCTCCATTGCATCTAGTTTCATTTTCATTAATATTTTGATTCTACAAATAGATTGGTTACATACAATGATATCAATTTTAGCAACCTCCCTCTTAGACCTTCCTCAAAATTACTTGAGTTTTGTGTGCTCAAAGTGCTGATATATTCAATAGAAAAATCCATTAACATAACCTTATTTTAGTAGCATTAAAACCAATAGTCTATTTATATTTTCAATAGTTATTGATTTTAACTTTGGTGTGCTCAAAGTGTTGATATATTCAATAGAAAAATCCATTACCGTAACCTTATTTTACGAGCATCAAATCCAATAGTCTATTTTTCTTTTCAATAGTTCTTGATTATAGATGATCAACTCATAGTATTGATAAGCCTATTCTTCCACCATGCTAGATATAAATTATAATGAACTACATTTCCTTATTTGAAAATATCATTTCCCTTTCTTTGTATTTATCATGTCTAAAGGGTTTCCATGACATTTAAATTATTAGTTCCTTTTGAAAAGTGTGTTCTATTGTAGGAATCAAACCAATTATTGGCTCTAAAAATAAACCATAGTTTATCTAGTAAAACAATAATAACATGTCGACAATGGCATTTTCAATATTTAAACGGGGATAAGGTCTCACCCAAAAATGATAAGAATTACAAAAAAATGTTTACTTATACAACTCATGAAAATAGATAATAATCATCAACCATGCACATCGTTAAGATTAAATCCCAAACAAGATTCATCCATGTAATATTCACAAAATTTTTACAATGGAAACCTTGTGATAGTCATAAGATAGGTTCATGCAATATCCTTATATTATGTGCACTAAAGAAGATATTCAAACCCTAACTATAATCTATTTCATCATGCTTATACATGCCAACCATAAACTCATCTTACATTCCTACGTATGAGTTTCAAAAAGACAATAAAGTAGTTTTGAATGATTACGACTATTTATAATATGAACACATGACTTAGCATGATACATTTCGATGCATTGATTATCTTGGTATGTTGGTATTTTTGGTGCACTGAAAAAATAACTCATGCACATATTGGTATGTTGGTCTTTTTGGTGTACTGTAAAAATAACTCATGCACATTCTCAAAACTTTGAAAATAGGGTGATGAAACAAGAACATTATGTTGCATGAATAGTGATGGTGATAAAATACAACAATTTTAGCTTCACAAATGTGTCAAGAGTGATCTTATTGTCACACCCTGGTTTTGACGCCATTTGCATGATGTATATAATGTAATTAATCGTGGTGAGGAGCTAAAGGAAAAAGCCCCACCGTCGATTTGGTTGTGTATGTTTCGGCAATGGGGATAGTTGCCGATGGTAGATCATGCTATCTGGCACATTATAGTTGGCATCATGTAAATACGCACATCAAATAAAATAAACCACAACCAACTACAGCAGTGTAACATTAAAATGAAAAGGGCATGATTCCAAAGGATAAGGGTGTGGGGGATGTCAAACCTTGGTCTATGGGGGGAAAATCAATGTGTTACTACCTTGTTTGAATTGCCATCTTCCCTTGTCTGATCCAACCTCTTTAATGTTTTGTGAAGTAGCTAAGGTAGTTATTGTTGAGTGGTGGTGGGTGTGGTAGGACTGTCCATCCTTGCCCACGTGCCCACTCCACCAGCGGATCCTTTCCTCTTGACGTCATGTGGGGCAGAGGAAAACATTCACTCCACTCTTCCACAAATCCATTATCCTCCATTCCTCCATTGTTGTGGTCTGTTCACCCTCACGCAGAGCCGTGGTCTGTTCTCCTCACGCATGGAGTCATCGTTTTTGGTCTCCACCATTGTCGGACTGTGAAGAATCGATGTGGGACCTCTTTTGTTGTGGATGGACTGTTGTTTCCCACACTTTGTTGGCCGCTTCCTTTTTCTTCACGTATGGGAATTCTGCATTGGTTTTCTTCACGTAGGGAGTGGGTGAAATCGTGGTTGTCACTCAAGTTTTTCGGGTGCAGAAGCCATTTTTACACTCAGGGACTGTGTGTAAGTTTCCTTACCGATTTGTGGCCCATGCATATGTTTTCCTCTGTGTTTTGCGGTTTGGTGCAAGTTTCCCTCACGCACAAACCGTTGGAGTCGTTTTCCCGTGTTGTGAGCTGTGCTCACTGATTATGTTTTGGGGCTGTTGTCTTTGACGTGTTTTGTTGGCTGTGGTTCCCAATTACGTTTTGGCCGCTATGGATTCCTAGTGAGATGCTTTCTGCCATCAATGATGTCTCTATTTTGTGGACTGTGTGACGTTGCCATAGCTCTCATTATGAGGTTGGGTTGCTGTTGAGTTATTTTGGCCATGCTAGGGCCAAGAACAACTCCGATTTGTCTTGCGGCTTGAGTCGTGTTCACCGTTTGGTTGGGATCGTCAACCGGTTGTCTTGCCTTCTTCACAGGGCTACGAAGGGATTGTGTTGCTGCGGTATGCAGTGGTTGGTCTTCGGACTATTTTGAGTGGAATGTGGAGGCTGGGTATGCTTGAGAAGGCTGGTGTTGTGGCCACTAGCTTAGCATTAGCCTTTCCTAGCTCCTTGATGACTTGGTGAATCCCAACTGTGTTGGTTTGCTGCTTTGTGAACCTTGGCTATGTGAAAGCGTGCATTGACCCTTATCCCTTGAGGAATCATGCCCAGCTCGGGGGTGGCAGTGTTGCTAAGAGATTGATGAGCATGCTGGCCTATGGTTGGGTGGAACATTGCAGCGATGTAGCTGGTTGCGGGGTAAACTCTTCATCAAAGATAAGTATTGCTGCTATTTCATAAACAATCGCATTGGTGTGTGTTGCTTCCGCTGAATGTTGAGTAATTGTGTATCCTTGTATGTTTTATGCATCTTCGTATGCATTATGTTAAGTTTTTAATATCAGCATTTATCCTTGTTCATGTTCATGGGGTTGTCTTCCCGTATGCATTGGTGTTGGTTGCGTCCTCTTCGCCGGTCAGAGGGTTGGGGACGTGACACTTATCCTCATTATTTATGTCATGAAGATTCTAAAACAATTCCACTAACTTGGCATTAGTTGCATACTCATCTCTTCAGATATGAAAGTGCACTACATAGCCTTTTCATTCAATGAAACATGAGCATGAAGATGGAAAAACACCTTTCACCTTATCCCTCATAGTATATGGAGGTCTATCTTCATAAGGAAGCTTAAAAAATTAACCCAACAACAAAGTTCATCATCTACATCTAATTGAACCATAAATATTTTATGCTTACACAATAAGAACACACTCATTGACATTAAATTCTTGTAACATTTACCTTGTTTTATTATTTTGCATCCCTTGAAAATGAGTTTTGATCATAGGATTTACATTTTTGTATTGTCTTAAATTTTATTTGCAACCATGTTCTCAAATAAAACAAGGAGTGGTTCAAAATTCTACATGAATTATGTGTCAAAACCATACCAAAAAATACATCTAAAATCATCATGATACAAATAAAAACATTTTAATTATGATTATTTATCATTTTTCTATTAAAAAAGGGTGAAATTTACAAATACAGATTACCATTCAAATGTAACTATTCAAATTCAACAAATGAATAATTACATAGATGATCTAGTGCAGCCGTCATTCTGGATACCGAAGTGTATCCCTCAGTCTGGATAATAACCGCAATAAAGATGATAATAAGTTGTTGTACATGGTTCCAAAAAACCTGGATAATACGTTACATAAAGATGACCAGCAGTAGTACATGGCACTGAAAAGTTGCTAAACACTAACATGGTAAAACAATGTCAACAAAGTAAACACCTCATACATAACAAGACGACCCTAAACCCAAAATTCAGCAGACCTAAAATATTGCAATGTCTCAAAGGAATAAAAACAACTTCAAAATAGAAATAAAATAGAAAGAAATCTCAAAAAAGTTCAGTTTGATCATCTCAATCATTGGTTTTTGCTAAAATAATCAACAATCAGCAATAAATCATGTAGCAAGGATTTCTCCCTGCTACAGGGGCAGGAATGGCTCCCTTCTGTCTATAGGACAGAAGTGTAGGTTCCTACATGGATGATAAATGCAGAAAATAAAATAGAATGTAAATAACAGTAAACTAAAGCTAATCTAAGGACAGAAAGAAGAAAATGGAGAAGCACTAGTGAACCCCTTTGTACACAAAAGGTTAGGGTTCCACCTCCTAAAACCTGCAAACAAATCCTAAGCTAGAATAACCTGCAAAACAATATTAAGAAAGAAACTTGCAAGTAAAATCATGGGTTAGAAAGCAAATAAAACAGATAAACAAAACATGCAAGACAAATTATACCTTCTCTAGTGGAAATGGGCCACCATGCCCAAGCTTGTGGAAGCACCTCTCTCTCTTGGATGGGGAGCAATGGCTCAATGGAGATGGAGAGGGAGGAGAGGGAGTGTGGGTGGCTTGAGAGGCAAAGGTCTCAAAGCATCCACGAGCAGCATAACAATAGGCAAGGGGAGAAGTGTTTTGAGAATGACTCCCCACCCTCCTATTATAGCTTTTCCAAGGGGTTTTAGGGTTTTAAGCCCTTGGTCAGGGCTTTAGCCCCTTTTTGGGGCTTTTAGCCCCTTTCGCCCTAACTTTAGCCCCTTTTTGAGGGCTTTAGCTCCTAGGAGGCTATTTTGGGCTCTTTTGGGGGTTTTTAAGCCCTTTTATTCATCCTTAGGCTATTTTGAGGGTGTGGGGGTCTAACGGAGGGATATGAATGTCGTGATATTAGGTCCTTGGGTGGTGTAGGTCATTGAGAGATAAGTGGGGGATTTTTGGTTTAACGGATTGCCCCCTGATGTGTGAGGGCATGAGCTCAACGTATGGCCGACGGACATCATAGGATTTGCTGCGTGGAGGTGGTGCTTCCGAGGCTATGGCATGGTGGCTTTTGGTTTTTGTATTAATCTGGTTCCCATCAATGGGTGAGATACAAATAATGTGTGACATGTATATGGATAAGGTGGGAATCCCCATGCTCATGACAATGTTGAAAAAATAATTTGATCTATGCTCTAAAATACAAGAGCCGATCATATACAACTAATGATACAATAATGGTTGCCTCCATGTGAGGCTGAAATACAATGTTGATCAGGTACATTGGACACATGGCATTCTCATGGAATGCTATATCTTCATGACCGATGGTCTACTGGATCTGGAACAGTACATAGATGTATGGACTCGCTGATTAAGAGTCAGAGTCTCTGTGGTACAAGTATGCTGCATCAATCATAAAGGTATATCGAAGCACTACTAGTGCTTCTGAACACTGTCTCCAATGCAACCAAGAAATCATAAGGGACATAACCTATTTAGGTCCCTTGAGTGGACTCACCAATGTGCTAGAGTCAGGTGATATCCAGGGTCTTCGACCAAGTATTATGCGGACCAGCCCTGTACGAATCTCAACAGTGCAATGATGGAGTTGAAGTCGAGCATGTGAGAAACAACCATCCCAAGAGGCACTAAGGACTCCTCTCAAGTGGAGTCTCTGTGGTACAAGTATGCTGCATCAATCATAAAGGTATATCGAAGCACTGCTAGTGCTTCTAAACACTGTCTCCAATGTAACTAGGAAATCACAATGGGCATAACCTATTTAGGTCCCTCGAGTGGACTCACCAATGTGCTAGAGTCGGGTGACATCCAGGGTCTTCAAACAAGTATTGTGTGGACCAACCATGTACGAATATCAACAGTGCAATGATGGAGTTGAAGTCAAACATGGGAGAAACAACCATCCCAAGAGGCACTAAGGACTCCTCTAAGGTGGTCCAAGGAAATCATCAATGATGTTAATGAAACCAAGGTACAGGGACCTCTGGGTCTATCCTCTGGAATATGTGTGTTGACGTCGACAGAGGGAGACTTGCCCCTAGTCAAGGCAATGATGTTTCCTTGACCAGGAGTGCGAGGGAGATAACTGAAAGGTGTGAAGCAATCTATAGAATGACTCACTGAATTTGGGGGCAGAGGGGGAGGGAAAGAATTGAACAGGGGCAAGGGGAGTCCGGTAGACTCAAAATTCCTTTGTTCAGAGTATGACAACAGGCAGGACTAGGAAGCAAATAAAACTGACTCATGGGAATGGGATCATAGCTGTAATACCGGGAATGTCATTGTAGATGGGAAATACTTGGAGGAGGTAGGCACTTTTGATATTGATGGGATCCAAGGAAGACACATTGCAAAGTACTATGAACAAAGGCGACCCAATGTGGGAGTGCTGCCAAACTATTTGTTGTGGGGTGGTGTCTAGGGACACCATTGTGGTACGATCTCATGGATTTTTGGCGAGCCCGAGAAGGTAAATGCTCATTGGTGCTTTCAATTTTAGAGAGTCTAAAAGCACGAAGAAGACTCCAGTGGGGGTTCTTTTTTGTTGGTAGTCTCCTGTGCCTGAAAAAAGATAAAAGTATACATAGGAGAGCTCGCCCATATTGTAGGGGATGGGACACTTCTTTACCATTGGTAGTCCAATCAGGCCGAAAAAGGTTAAACCTATAATGACTGAATGGTCATTCAAATAATTTTACGAGCATGAACAAAACCAAGTTTGCTCAGCAATCTTTTCTTGTTGAGAAGGTTGCAAAAGAGCTTAACAACAACCTGTGGTGAGCTTTTTCGTAAAGTGTAGCCCCTCTGCCCAAGAAAGCATAAAAGTATGCAAAGGGGAATGGTCTTGGCTTGAGTGTGCCAAGGAGGTCCTTTTCAATTGATGGTCTACATGGTCCACAAAAGGAGGTAAACGAGATGATGTAGATGTCGTTTCCTATACTTTAGTGAGCGGGAAAGGAAGCAGCTGCGCTCGGCTATCTTTTCATTGTTTTAAGGAGTCAGAAAATAGCTTAAACGAAACTCAAATATGGTCAACCGATTGCGGTGGCACAAGCGGTGCCCCATGTCGGGATGGTGGACAGAGGTCCAAAGGTCATCTGCACAGTATGGATGGAGTAGAAGGCTCTCAAACATACCAATACATACATGGAATAGATTGCGGCAGAGGCCTGCGAGACGATGTAACAGAGGCATGCAAACCAAGGTGGCTCTCGGACAGAGGTCAGGAGAGTGTGTGTGTGTGTGTGTTACAGTGGACGAACTTGACTACATGTGATGTGAGTGCAAGTCCGGGGGCACTTATATGCCTAATACATGCAAGAAAAATAAAGGGTTTTGTGGACGATGGTCGAGGTGGCCGCGTGAGGTGGGGTGAAAAAGACAATTATAAATACAAAAATAAAAGTAAAATTACATTCCTTAACAGGCGGTGGCCCGAAAACTCGCATGAGTTGCGGTCGGGAAGTGTTCAAGGTGACTGCTGGGAAATGGTCTCGAAATTGACTTATTAAACATGAGATAATGGTCTCATAAGGAAATGGAAATTTGATCCCGGAGGTGTGAGAGGTGTCTCGAACTGGTTTCGAGTGACTTTGGATTAGCAGCTGATGATGCTACCCCTGATTTGTGCTGAAAAACATTAAAAAACAAGAAAATAAAATAAAGCGACTCTT
Source organism: Pseudotsuga menziesii (assembly GCA_001517045.1). Lineage (NCBI taxonomy): Eukaryota > Viridiplantae > Streptophyta > Pinopsida > Pinales > Pinaceae > Pseudotsuga > Pseudotsuga menziesii. The sequence goes on along the minus strand of LPNX010829477.1, from coordinate 29,176 downwards.
TGGTGATGTTAAGCATAAAATTTCTTGAGGTGGATCCCGTTGCGGGGGTTCTCCAAGAGTTGTCCATCAGATTCAATAAGGGTGTATGCACCTTTCCTAAGGCAATGATGGCTGACATATGGGCCATACCACATTGACTCGAACTTGCCTTTGCCCAACTTATCGTTGGGTTGGTCATAGACTGGAACCATATCGCCTTCACTGAAGGTGTGAGGGTGGACATGGGGGTCATAGTGGATCTTTAATCATGTTTTTGCTGCTTCGATGGCTTGGAGGGAAGCTCGACGGTCTTCTATGGTTTGCTCGAGTTGGAGGAGCCGTTCTTCTAAAGGTGAAGTATCAAGAAGGAGTTCCACTGTGAGGAAGAGAGATGGGATTTTGCACTCTATACGGAGCACTGATTCAACGCCATGTACTAGGTGGAAAGGGGTGAAACCGGTTGTGGTTTTTGTGGATGTGAGATAAGCCCATAGGGCAGAGAATAGTATGTGATGCCAGTTGGTTTTGTGATTTCCTACCATCCATTGGAGCATTGTTTTGATGATTTTGTTGACTGCTTCAACTTGGCCATTTCCCTGAGGGTAGTAGGAATATGAGTAATGGTGTTTGAATTTCAACATGGTTGATAATTCAGCCCATATGGTGTCTTGGAACTGTGCCCCATGGTCTGAGACTAATTGTTTAGGGACACCAAAGTGTGTAATAACATGGTTGAAGAAGAAACGCGACGCGGTTTCTGCTTTGCAGTTGAATGTGGGCATGGCCTCGTCCCATTTGGTGAAGTAATCGACCGCCATGATGATGTATTTGTGACCATTAGCCGAAACGGGGTTGATTGTCATGAAGTCAATTGCCCATTTGCAGAAGGGCCCGACTGTGACTACAGGGTGTAAGGGTGTGGGGGAATTCTTACCTTTGGGGCAAAAATCTAACAACTGAAGAAATGTTTGACTTCCTCTATGCAATCAGTGAAGATGGAGGGCCAGAAATAGCCAGTGCATTGAATATTTTGGGTGGTTGCCAAGCCTGAAAGGTGGCCACCACAGGCTCCACTATGACTGTCATTGAGGATGGTCTCGGCCTTTTCACGGGTGAGGAAATGATGTAGCATGGTATCAATGCCTCAATAATATAGAACATCTCCAATCAGCAAGTGGTGAATGGATTGATGTCGGATGCGTCGCCTATCCTCATGGTTGAAGTTCATTGGGAAATTTTGCGTTCGTAAATAGAGAAGGATGTCCCCATACCATGGGTCATCTGTGGATATGACAAATAGGAAATCATCAGGGAGATCATCCTTGGTGGGTGATGACGCGGTTAGAGGGGGAAGATCGGTAGTGAGGGTCACTAGTGCGACTGCCTTTGTGCTTTTTGGAGACACAAACTCTAAGTCGAACTCTTGGAGGACGACTACCCACTTAGTTGCTCGACCTTGTAGAAGGCGACGGCTTAAGAGGTACCACATTGGATTTGAATCAGCCACTACACAATGATGGTTAGCAATGATGTAGTGGCTCAATTTTTTAGCCGAGAAGACAACGGTGAGGGCCAATTTCTCCTTGGGTGAATATTATAGTGGGGGGTCCTGTTAGCTTTTGGCTAATGTAGTAAATCACATGCTCATTGCGAGCATTGTCTTCTTGGACCAAGACTCCAGCGATGACGTTTTATAAGGCCGACATATAGAGAATTAAATAATGAGTGAAGTCTGGTGCTAAGAGTAATCGTGCAGAATCCAGGGCTTGCTTGAGTGCCTTGAACGATTCTTCTACTTGCTGATCCCAAACAAAGGGGATTTTTGTGCAGAGCAGGTGAATGAATCCGTAAGATTTTGTTGCATACTTTGGCACAAAGTGGCGAAGGAAGTTGGCCTTGCCTTGTAGGCTTTGTAGTTGGTGTCGAGTTCTTGGGAAAGGCAGATCAAGAATGGCTTAAACTTTGAGGGGATCTACAATTATCCCTTCGTGGGAGATGATGAATCTAAGTAGATAGCCTGCTAGGACATAAAAAATGCACTTATGGGGGTTCAGGATGATGTTGTATTTGCGGCAATCGTAAAAAGACTTGCCGCAAGTCATCTATATGTTGTGCTTGTTTTTGTGATTGAGCAGTGAGATCGTCCAGGTAGACCAAGATGATGTGAATGAGATCGTGGGAGTAGTGTGTCATGGTGCACTGGAAGGTGGCTCCAGTATTCTTGAGGCCAAAGGGCATGACTCGATACACGAATGTGCCCCATGGGGTTATGAATTCCATTTTGTAACAGTCTTCTTTCTGGATTTGGATTTGGTTATACCCGAAAAAACCGTCCATGAAGGAAGAGGCCTCATGTCTGGTGCATTCATCGATGATTTGGTCAATGAACGGTGTGGGGAAGTTGTCTTTGAGACATGCCCCATTGAGGTCACGAAAGTCTATGCAAATGCAAATGGTACCTTTTTTTTATTCATGGGACCCATGTTGTGTATGCAATGGGATAAATGAAGCCGACTGTTCGTAGCTTCTCTATCTCGACTTTCACCACAGCCACTTTGGATGGATGGATGGGCCATTGCTTTTGGCATACAGGTGCCACATCAAGCCATGTGTCAATGTGGTGCTCCACGATGGATGGATCTAAGCTGAGCATTTCAGTGTATGACAAGGCAAAGATGTCACAGAATTCTTGGAAGAGAGTTGTGTAGGCATCGATCTCTTCTTGGGAGCATGATGCCCCCAGCATGATTTCTTCAATGATCTCGGAATTGGTTGAGATGTCGATTTTAATGGTTGGTGAAATGTTTGCCATGTTCCCTTCTTCGAAGGAATCAGGTGTTGGGATTGGGTTCTTGAACCAGTCAACCTTCCCATGGATGAAATCTTTGGTCTCCACGGAAAACTGGTCAGACCGCGACACAAGTTATTTTGGGAGGAAGAACAAGCGATGGTGCATGTCATCCCATGGGTATTTCAGGGCGGTCAGAGCTTCAAGTATCTCCTCATCATTTTTGAAGCAAAGAAGAGATAGGTCTGATGGACCGTCGATGGAGGAGGAGATGAGCGAGTCGGTGGAACTGGACATGGTGTCTGAGGAAGGAGGTGGTGGGTGAACTTCTTCACTCAAGGTGATATCAGACTCAAGGGAATGTTGACAGAGGTCAGCGAGAGCCATTCAAAATTTGGGCAAGTCTTGGCAATGGTGGGAGTAATGTCCATACAAGCCGCAAAGGGTGCAAGCATGGTTTGTCCTCAATGACTTGTTCCGGACTACTGGTGCGGTTGGGAGTTCAACCACGGGGATGTTTTTGTTTATATCCATGGCATCTAAATGTGCATGAATCACTAGGATTTTAGGTCAATTCTGAGTTGGATGGCCCTGTTTCTCACAGACGGTGCAAGGTGGGAATTGTCGTGGCTCTATGGTGGATTTGGCGTTCTTTTCCCTAGCCCTTTTGGGTTGGTGTGGTGCAAATGCGGGTGCAGTGGTTGGCTTGTGTGGCCCAGGTGGAGGGTGAGACTTGACCGCAATAGGTTACAATAGGGTTAAAACAACCTAGGGCATTGTTGGTTGAGCTGGTGGATCAAGATGCCACACCAAAATTCCCAATGTAAAGTTGGGTAGGCTTAAGGTGGCCATGACCGGCTTGCTCATGAAACCAGGTGGGGGAAAGAGGAAGGGAATCGTATGGACTGGAGATGAGCCCATATAAATCCCTGTTGGTTGCATGAGGGGATGCAGTTGTGGTTGCAGCTACGCGTAATGCTATTGCTACAAGTGATGTTGTGGCTGCTGTTGGTGTTGCGGCTACAGACGATGTTGTGGTTTTGGTTGGGGTTGTGGCTGTGGTTGTTGTTTGGGTGCAGTGGTGCTGGATGAGACCATGCACAAGTCCACAGTTTCATTTTGTGTCGGTGGTGGTGACATTAATGGGAAAGGAGCCGTCATGGTGGTATCGGCAAACAACCCAGGGCCCACATTCAACGGTGTGGAGGCTAGTGTGTTTTCAACCATAGTGTTGATTGTAAGGATGACATTGGCATATGTGGTCATCCCTTGCAGCTCAATGGTGGTGATGGTAGGGATAACGTTGGCAGGTGATGTTAACCCTTCATGGGGGAACATCATGAGACGAAAGACAGTTGATGCAACTACTCACATGGGATACATGTAACTCCTTCTGAGGAGGAGGCTGTAGTCCAGTTGAGTGGTGACGACTTTGATGTCAATCAACACTATCTTCTCAGCTAACGTGATGGGGACATGGGGGAGGATTCCTTAGGCTTTAGTGGGATGTCCATCATAAGCCCGCATATTTGTCGAGGACAGTTGCAGAATTGGTGATCCAAGTTTCTGCCAAACCAAGGTAGACATAATGCACATGGATGCCCCCTCATCCACTATGCACCGATGCACAACCAAATTCTAGATGGACATCGGGATTTGGAAGGCAATGGTCGAGGGCATGTGTGGTTCTCCGTTCTTCATGTCAAAGGTGATTAACTTGGATTCGGAGGGGTCTACTACCCCTAGGGAAGCTAGTAAGGATTTCCACTGCATTGGGCATGTTTTAAGTACCTCAAGAGCGGACATGGCGGTTGGCATTTGGTCCAAATCATCCATAATGCTATAGCTGACTGCAGCTCTAGTTATGGCATTATTGGAAACTTTGCATATGCGGGGGCATGGGAACGGGGGTAACTGAAGAGGCAGTTTGACTATCTTAGATGTGGATGCTGCTAATGAGTCAGCAGGTTCGGTGGTGGTACCGTACTGATTCCGTCTGGTTTGCAAGTTAACTTCTTCAGTCGTCATGGCTAGCAGGTGGTGAACACCTGTTTCGGCCGTGGGAGGTTCCCCCAGAGCATTGTGATTGGGCTAGGGAGGGGGTGCAGTTGCCACCAATCCTTGGTTTGGCAGTGGGTTTTGAAGCACCATGGGAGGAGGTCCTTGAGGTGACGGGTTCGGTTGTGCTTGGTTTGCAACGTTGGCAGTCTGTTGGACCTTGTTTCGAATGGCTTGTTTGACACAACCCATGAGGGGACACTCGAATGTGTAGTGCCCATAGACCTCATAGAGTGTACATGGTTGGTTTGTGCACAACGGGGCATTGCGTCTTGGTGCATTTGGTCATGGGGGGTTCTGGGCTGGCTGGCTTATCGCAACGTTGTTGGGAGGATTTGGTTATTGACTGCCTCCCTGTGGTTGGTTGTTTCCTTGGTTGCAGGGCCAGTTATTTCTAGCTTTCCCTTGTTGATTGTTGGGAGCAAGCTGGTTGGGACAGTTTCGCTATGTGAACACTTGTCCCAATGGAGCGGGTGAAGCAGGGGTGGGGGCTTGAACTATTTGCACTAGTGGTGCATAGTAGATTTGTGGGGGTGGCAGTGCCACAAATGTGGGCATTTGCCCCACATACTGCTATGTTGGCGACCTGAGCCTGCTGCAGTGGCGCAGGTTGTGCATAGGAATTTGTTGCTCTGGACTAAGACATCATTCTTGTGTAGTCCAGAGCTTGGTTTTGGTAAGCAACACTAGCAATGTTGCTTGGTTGTGGTGTAACAGCAGGTGGTGTCGGTCAAGGTTGTGGTTGTTGGGAGACTGATCCTATGATGCCATCTGCAGCATGGGATGACCCCGATGCATCGCGGTATGAGGTACTTGGGCGGGGGGCATCTGGAATGACAGTATACAGGTATACAAACTGAGCATAGATAAGGTCAAATTATTGGGCCTTCAGTATGGCCTCTTCTTCATATTGGGGACATTCAGATGCGACGTCATTTGTTGTGGGTAGGAGCAAGGTCTTAAGGAACCAATCCAAGAAGATCCTATCATCAAGTTGGATTTTTCATAAGCTGCGACATCGCCACCACTCATGGATATGGTCAGTTATATGAGTGGCAGTGCTTTGACGATAGGATAGTAGGATCTCCACCCCTTTGTCATATCTAACGGGGAGTTGGAAATACTGTAGGAACATGAAGGCTAGGGAGTTGAAGTTCGGATATTTGGCCTGTGGTAGCTAAATGTACCATTTGGCCACAACACCTGTAAAGGTGTGGTGGAATAGCCTCATCCTGATGGAATTTTCTATGATGCTATTGGATGAGCACCATAGATGGAATGTCATTATGTGGTTTTGGGGACATTCCCCGGCTTTGTCTTCAAACTTGGGGATGTTTGATGACAGCTTAGTTGGCATGGGCAGCCAAAAAGCTTGGTGGCGAATGGGGTTATTTGTTAATATAGCCAAGTCAGGCAAGTTGAGATGAGCCATGAAAGGAAGATTTGACCTCAAATTAATGTGGGATGGCGCTGCGATGGTGGTGGGGTTTGCACGTGCATAGTGCATCTGCACAGTTGGGGGTGCTTGTGGTGGCACCATCATGGATGAGCCAATGCCCCCAAGTGTTGTGGGTGGGACGGTATGAGTGGCGGGGACATTTCCCCCATGTATGATAGTAGGGGCAATGTAAGTGGATGGTCCACTGCCCCCCTATGTGGCAGGAGAGACAACGTGTGTGGAAGGGCCACTGCCCCTGTGTGATGCCAGTGGGCCAGCTTGGATGGTCACTATAGGTGGTGGTAGCTAACTGATGACAGTCTGCATCACTGTGCTTGGGCCACTTGCCAGGTTATGGGTGACAGGTTGTGATGTGGACATGCGTCCACTTGCTAAGGTTAGGTTGAAAAATGGATCCGGATTTGCGCTAGCCACGGGGCTTGATGGTGTAGTATGGAGGTCTAGTTCAGACTGATATGGGTCTGAATCAGAATCAGAGGCTGTGTGACCCTATGATGGTGTGGGAGATTGCTGAGAATAGCTACGACGGTGCCGACTGAGTGTTCCAAATTCTGGTGGTTCGCCTCTTAGGCATGAGGAAGAGTGTGAGGGATCAATTGTGTTAAATTTTATCAAACTAACGGGAATGATATTTGGACCCCGGTTTCAGTGGCTTCCTATTGGTTGAAGGCGGTCACTAGGCTATTAATACTGCCAAAAGACAACACTTGGATTTTTCCTCATAGGTGTTTCTACTCAATCGGAAGGGGTCGTTGCTCGTTTCGCTTGGAAATTCCTCTCAGCGGCTAGCTACTTTGGGGTTCCTATGGTACTCCTCACAATGATTTTTTGGGTAGAGCCCAAGTACTTCCCATAGTTGAAGCAGTCAGGGACTTATTTCCTCAAAGACTATAGATTGGTTTCTACATAGTGTAAATTAGTAAATTTTAAGTCTCACTCAGTGTCATGAACTGAGTTGGGTTAATTAGTTGGTATGGTGTATTTGTTTGTTCGTTCTTTTGGTGCTTGGTTGCTGCAAATGGTTTATGAATTCATCATGGTAGAATTCATATCATTGTGTATGCATGCATTGAATAATGAACAGAGATTATGAACAAATACAGTGATTAACCCTGAATGTTTGATAGCCTAACTAGATGTCTACCTCTCACCAATATTCCTCTTCAACCAAGAGAAGGTGCTGGGCTCTCAACACAATGGGACTAAGCCCATTCATATATCCTCAGGTCACCTCCCAGATGCAAGGTTGGTCAACAAGGAGGACGCTTAGTGCCCTAAGAATCCCTCCTTCTCTGCCCCCTCTACCTTGTAGGTCATCTGGTTTTAATGGTTTGGAACAATATAGTGGAGTGCCTAGATCTATATGAGCTTGCCCTTCATCGTATCCCAGAATAAACCGGAGGATGATGACCAGGTAGAGGAGGAAGGGGGAAGTAAGATATTTAATTTTAGGTTGATTTTAGTTAGAGAAGGTTCATTTGATTAAGCCATTATCATTTACTTGGCATTTACACATTGTTTATGAAAGAAATTGCAGAAAATAAAAACAGAAACTGAAATTAAACTGGTGTGGTGGAAGGAGGTGGCTGGGCCACACTAACAGTCCTCTGAAACTGAAATTTACTATCTATTGAACTGAAATTAAAGTTATGTTTGATAGGCTGTGCATTTCTGATCAAATCTGGTGAGGGGGGCATGAGATTAATTTAGAAATAGGCGAGGGGGTCGCACAGAATGCAAAATCAGTTGCAGACTTCATTTCTGGGTTGAAGTCGCACTTATTGGGGGATTATGTGCACCCTGGGTGCATCTGTTTTCCCATTAAGTGTGCCCTAGTCTCACCTTTTTCCCCGATAAGAGCACCCTGCTCCATATTGGGGGTTTTTTTGTGAGACAGAGTTAGATCTGGCCAATACTAAATTGTACTATGGTCAACCTGACTCGGTTTTGCCTAGAAGAGGCTTCGTCAGTACTGAAAACAGGAAATAAACTGAATCTAAGATGGATTTAATAGGAAATTTCTGAAAAACTAGGGTAAAATTTAAAAAAACTTGAAAAAATAAAAATTTGTCCTAGGGATCCTGTGGGATCGACTTGGTATGGTCGCCAATTTTGTAGCAAGCATTTCTCCCTGCTACAGGGGCAGGAAAGGCTCCCTTCTATCTATAGGACAGAAGGGTAGGTTCCTGCATGGATGGAAAATGTAGAAAATAAAACAGAATGTAAATAACAGTAAACTAAATCTAATCAAAGGACAAAAAGAAGAAAATGGAGAAGCACTGGTGAACCCCTCTACACACAAGAGGTTAGGGTTCGGCCTCCTAAAACCTGCAAACAAACCTAATCTATAATAACCTGCAAAACAATGTTAAGTAAAAACCTACAAAGGAAATAGGGGTTAGAAATCAAAGCAAACTAAACAACTAAGAAACAAAACATGGCTATATCTTCTCTGGTGGAAATGGGCCACCATGCCTAAGCTTGTGGAAGCACCTTCCTTTTGGATGGAGATCTTTGGCTCAATGGAGATGGAGGAGAGGGAGTGTGGGTGGTTTGAAGGGCAAAGGTCTCAAAGCATCCACGGGCAGCATAACAATAGGCAAAGGGAGAAGTGTTTTGAGAGTGACCCCCCACCCTCCTTTTATAGCTTTTCCAAGGGGTTTTAGGGTTTTAAGCCCTTGGTCAGGGCTTTAGCCTCTTTTTTGTGCTTTTAGCCCCTTTTTCCCTAACTTTAGCCCCTTTTTGAGGGCTTTAGCTCCAAGGAGGCTATTTTGGGCTCTTTTTGGGGGTTTTAAGCCCTTTTCTTCATCCTTAGGCTATTTTGAGGGTGTGGGGGTCTAACAAAGGGATATGAAGGTCGTGAGATCATGTCCTTGGGTGGTGTAGTCCATTAAGAGCTAAGTGGGGGATTTTTGAGTTAACAAATCAGAAATACAAAAAACACATAGGAAGAATGTCAACAGTAGTAGAGGATGACAGTCAGCTCTAGAAGCCCAGCTTTGTGGGTATGAATGTAAGCCTATGGGCATGAAAAAGGGGGGACCAGGCCTGACAAAGAAGGCTTTGATGGCATTTAGAGGACATTTGAGTGGCAGTAACATCTCCTACCATCATATACCATTGCCCAGGGATATATCATATCAACAATTAAAAGAGGTTGTTCTTAAATATTATAAACCAACAGTAGTGAGGGAACAAACTTTGAAGAACAATGATAAAGTCTCACACCACTAGATCTATAGGTAATAATACTTGAAGCAATTTGAATAGTGATGGCCACCACCAGAGAAGGTGAACAGGACATTCTTAATGGAAATTCACACATCTTGTATTGTATTGTGCAAACTATAATGCTTTATAATTAGCCCAATCTTGAATTTCTAGGGATTTTGACTTGTATTAGAGATTGTTAGATGAATATCATTCTTTATGTTTCCATACGAGAGATCATGGATCTAGATTTTGGATGTTATTGTTTTATGTTCGAGGGTTTTGAGCCCAAACTCTACATAAGAGAGGCTCCCACACATTGTAATGGTTGTTGGAGAATTGGATAAACTGCTATTGTGTTTGGCTTATAATTAATTTCATATTAAGGCTATGCCAAGCAAAGGTTTTCTACATGTTCGGCTAGCCATAATATTCATCTTGTTGATTTTTTGTTGAAATCTTCTACTAAATCTACTGCAATAAAGACTTCATGTCAGGTCAGCTATATCATTGAAGGAGAGTGAATGATGTGTTATCTATTCTTCTCTTTGTTAATTTATCTTCAAGCTGGAAACATTGATGTTATATCATTGCATTGAAAGACTTCATGGTGTATTTCAGCTTGAAATAAACTCTCTCCTTGTTAGAGAGCACCTAGTTAAAGCCTGGAAAAAACTGTTAATTTCTAGCCATCTAATATTGCATTCATAGGTAAATTTATGCATGTATGCACATCATATTTACTCCCATTCATTCATAATTTCTTGACCTCTTAGAAGCCCCAAGACTCCACATTCTGAATAGGGTTATTGGCACTAGTCACTCACCTCCAACCATCCTAAATAATTAAATTTAAACAAATCATTTAAATTTCTATTTTATGAAAAAAAATCTTCATTAAATACTAATCCTTCATTGCCTAAGCCACTATCTCATCATTGCATAAATGGCCTTGTAAAAATAGGGATTCAGTAGCTCGATCATAGGTATTGAATACTACTTCCCCCATAACATAAACTGTATTTAAAGAGAATGCTACATACAACAAGCCATTTCCATAATAGCTCTATTGCTTCAATGAGCTATTCCATCTTGTTGAGATATTGGCTTTTGCCAAACAATGCAACGGGATGTCAAAAATGGATGAAAGTCATCATCGAAATGTTCTCCTCCTTGAACAATCCTAATAGATTTGATCTTGTGATCACTGTGATTTTTTACAATGATTTAATTCCTTGATATTCTTAAAGACTTCATCCTTGGAATGAATAATATATACCCAAAGGAAGTAGGAGAAATCATCGATGAAGGTAAGGAGACATCTAGCCCCACCAAGCGAAGAAGTGGTCATAGGCATGAAAATATAATTATAAACCAGCTCAAGATGTTCAGAGACTTTCCCCCTAAATCCTTAGGAAAGAACTCATGACGGTGTTCCCCCAACATACATTTTTCATAGACACCCGTACATAGTTTAATATGTAGAAGCTCATATGCCATCCTTAAACAACTCATATGTTGCAAGGTCCGAAAGTTGATATGACCCAACCATTGATGCCACAATTTGTTAGTGTCATCAACATTAGTAACCCACCACTTCATCTTGAAGGAAATAAATATTTCCCCAATTTATACAAATGATAGGAGCCATCACAGTAACTGAAAGCAACCACTTTAAAACCATCATTCATGTCCTTGATAACCCATCAATTTGGTCAATACTCCTCCTTTTTGCTGGTGTGAGTCGAAAAATGTATAGAAAGTAAATTTGGTCCTATTCTTGGAACATGAAGACCTTTTTCAATCTTGGCGTTGTTGATAAGATCCCCACATACTAAAACTTGCAAGGGTGAGTCATCACAAATAACAGCTTCCCCATTGTACTTATGTTGATAGTTTGGAAGTAAGTGTTGGTTTTTGGTCATATACCTAGTGGTTGTGGACTCAAAAACCCGTTATTATGGAGGGATGGAGGACTAATATGCACTGTGAGAGTCATGACTAATCACCAATAAAAACTTCCCCATTTTACTTATGTTGATAGTTGGGAAGTAAGTGTTGGTTTTTGGTCTAAGCCTACAACAACAGACTTCCATAACCTTGGTGGAGGCCACGGGTAGAAGCAACCATTGCTCCAACCTTCATTGGAAGCCCAAGGCAACAACAGAAGGTTACTCCAACCCATGGTGATGGTATATATTGGTAGCAACAGTAGTTACAGGTCACGGGTTGCAGTTAATAGGATTCGAGAAGTAGTTAACAAGATTTGGGCAGTAGATACAGGTCACATGCCATTCACAACAAAAGAAACACATCACAGTACACATGGTAGCTGAGGAAATAGTTGTAATCCTACTAGGGTTTATGTGTTTTTGGAGAATTTTATGAACATTCATCTCAGAATTTTGAGATCAAATTTTCTTCTTTCGTGTACAAACTCAGTCATCTCATTTAGAGGATGAATTACTAATTCTTTGGGGGTTTTGTCCTTAAACGGTTTCCCCATGAAAAATCATGTGTTCAATTGTGTGATGCTTGGTTGACTACTGTACTTGTCTCTGATGTTTACGTTTCAAGATCTATCTCTATTGCAGTCTGCAAAATTTTAAGATTATCATGCACATGTTAAAATTCAACATAATATGCACTATGAGGGTCCATTAGCCTCTGTTGCCTTTATGGACTAAGATAATGAATCATGACAGTAGCACTACCATGAAAAAAGCACAGTAATTTTACACTGAAAGTAGATATGGGTTTGCTTCCCTAGAAGAGCATCTTTATGCACAAATACTACCCTTGTTGAAAATAGAAAAAACAAAGAAATTGTAGGAATTTCTGAATTGTAGAGTTTTAATGCAAAACAAAAATTTCATCTCTTAAAAAGAGGTTTATTGGAGCTTAACCTTGTGAATTTTCAGCCTTACAGCTGATATGAAATATAAAAAAAACAATTGCAAGTAGCAGCAAACTATATTTCAATTCTTAGCAACCACAATCCACCATGCAATTCAAGTGAAAAGATACGAATCAGTTCCACTAAGTTTCAGTGCTTGAGTAATCTTACCATGCATATAACAGATCTGAAAACACTTACAACAGCTGTAAAAATAGTAGTAAATATTCCCTTATATTCTTTGATTATGGTGTTAAATCACTTAACATATTCACCCTTAACTTATGTCAAATCAGCAAGACATATAGTGCTGGAAATTACAAACCATGAAGAATATTGATGGTTGAAAATTAAATCTAGAATTTTCACAAGTATTGGACAACTAGAAACTTAATTAATATGAAATATCCATAAAGATGAAGTTCATGCACATACCATAGCCTTATCACAAGGCTAGTACAATATTATAGCCCTCCAAAACCCTAGCTAGGGAAAATGATGAAAACCTTTCTTGGAACAAGGAGATCCAACAAACATGCATCACACAAGAACGTCCTCCAAGGAAATACGTCTCCTCTTTTTCTTCTCTCACCAAGTACAGCCTAGGGGTTCTTCTCAAAATATTCATCTACGAATATACAAGGGATGAAACCCTAAACCTAGTCTTCAAGATCCTTTAACAAGCTCACCATTCTAGGGCTACATGTTCCAAAACTCACCATAATCTCAGACTTTTTTCTTTTGTTGCATATACTTTGACTCTAAAAGAACAGTAAAGTAAAATGGATGCAAACTATTAGCCCGGAATGCAAAATAGTACACTTGAAGAAGCTTGGTGCGTGAAAACCCAAGGTGAAACATCTTAGAATTTTTGCTTTTGTTGCATATACTTTGATTTTAAAAGAACAACAGAGTAAACTGGATGCAAAATTTTAGCCCTGTAGGGTAGCTCGAGTGGTTGAGAACTTTGAGCTTTGGAAGGGATCAGGGTTAATCCCATAGGCTAGCTGCCTCTGTTGCATTCCTCACTCAATGTCCCTACCAGGTCAAGTAACACATATTTCATTAAATTTGGAAATATTCTATTACAAGGACTTCATCTACATTGAGTTTTTTTTGTAAATCTCTAAATACATATTCCATTAAATCTAGAAAAATCAACTCAAAGAACTATTCCATTAAATTTCGAAGAATTAATCCAATGAACAATTTTCTCAATTAATATTTTTTATTTATTTCAAGTAAGACTTTAGTATTCAACCATTCAAAAGGAAATATTACATCTCAATTAGAACTAGATGGGCTAGATCTAGAATTTAGAACTTCAGCTAGATTAAGTTCTTTCAAAATGAGGAAAGTCATATCCTTTCAATCCTTACATAATTTCTATTAATATTATTTATAGTTTGTATTGGATGTTAAATTGATTAAATTATTTTATGACATAATACCAACATTGTATTTGTTACTACAACAATTATAAACATTGTCATAGTAATTATTTGTGTCTTTGTTGAGTATGTTGTTTTATTTTTGGAAGTTGGCACCACTTATAATCAAAACGAGAAAATATTTTATGACTTTAAAGTCTAAGTTTTACCCTTGGATTAGAGTAAATTATGAATTAAAATAGCAACATAATTTATTATTGTTGTTGTTGGTAGTAGTAGTGTATTAAAAACTAAGTTGATGAATGTTTGCTTTATGAATAATAGATTAACGTGAGAAATTTCTTACCTATAAATTTATTTAATGATATTGATGTTAGTAAAGCCTCCCTTATTTATTAATATTAATTATTTTAAAAATAAAAATCAATTATGAACTAGAATAGCATTAGTGGAGTACACTTTGGTTTTTTTCATATCTAAAAGGAAAGGGGAAAACCAACTAAACTAATTATTGCAAGTGTTCATTATTTATTTATGAAGTATTTGAACAATGTGTTTAATTGAAAAGAGCATATTTATATTGAAAATATAGATATCTTACAATATTTATATTATCATTAAGATTTTATATCATTTATTAATTTATGTTAGGGCATGGAGGAATCGAACCACCACGTCTTGCTTGTAATGCAGGTGCTCTTCCATTGAGCTAGAACCCTTTACAACATGAGTGGAGAGGGACTGTGTTAACACCTAGATCACACATTTCTAATCTTCTCTGACAAATCAAAATGATGAAAGTCTTAGACTTTGATTCCTGACATAATTTCTATTAATATTATATATAGTTTGTATTAAATGGTAAGTTGATTAAGTTTATGTAATGACATTATTATTGTATATGTTACAATGATTAAGAAATTGAATTATAATTTGATATGGTAACTATTACATTGTTGGTGTTGACTTCCTATACTAGTAAAAGGTTGATACAATTTTAGAATAACCCATTTAAAAACTATTTAATGACATAATACAAACGTGTTTGTTACTATAACAATTTTAATTCTCGGCATAGAGAGTAATATTGTATGTGTTGAGTATCATGTTCTAATATATTAGAAGGTTGCCAACATTTTACAAGTAACAAGAAAAACTATTATATATTTTAGTGTTACTATGCTAAGTTTATTATTTTAATGATAAAAAACAATTAACGTTAGAATAGAAATATAATTTATTTATATTACTAATATTTATATTTCTAAAAACAATTAAGTTGATCAATTATTATATCACGAAAAATAGATTGTAAAAGATTTTTTTACATATTATTATTAAATTTATTTAATGACATTAATAATCAATGTGTGTTGCTATTATTATCTTGGGATTTCATTTAAATGAAATTATGTTAACTAATGTGTCTAGATTGAGTTACCATAGTAAGTAAGTCTATTTTGAGTATGATGTTTTATTTTTGGAAGTTGGCACCACTTGATAGTGGACAAGAGAAAATATTTTATGACTTAAAGTAAAATAGGTTTTATCTTAGTAATTATTAAAATAAATTATGAATTAGAATAGAGACATAATTTATTATTATTATTGTTGTTGGTGGTGGTGGTGTATTAAAACCTAAGTTAATGAATGTTGATTATATGAATAACATATTTATGTGAGAAATTTTAACTATAAATGTATTTAATGATATACTTTTATTATCATTAATATTTATATTTGTGTATTAAAACAAAAGTCATAAATATTTGACTAGTGAATTATTAATAATTCGTGGAAGAAATTTCTTACATAATATAAAGTTATTTAAGAGCATATTAATATTGTGTTGTGACTATTATTAACTTACGTAGTATTGACATTAAATGTTAATACATGGCTATTGATTTTTGGGATTAACCTATGTGAAATCTTTTCAAACCATAATGAATTTTACATTGTTCCCTTGACGATCATGCATGGAGTGCCCACTTGAAATGTTGGTTTGAAAAACTCACTAACAACTTAATCCAAAAACCCATTCACAATGATGACAAACTGTGAAAGCCTACACTCTAAAAATGTTACTACTTTGTCTTTGTTGAGTATAATATATTACACTAGTACAAAGTTCGCATCACTTTAAAGCCTACAAAAGAAAATATAGTATTAATTAGAATGCAGCAAAGTAGAACAATTAAATTTATATCAATTATAGTAACAAATAATAGGGAAAAGTCGCTTCAAACCTTATTGCAAGTGCCTTACATTTATTCATAGAGGAAGTCTAGAAGATGTTTTAAGGTTCATTATTGAATATGATTATGCACATTTGATATAGTGACAAGGTGAGTTTATGTAAAATACAAATTGAAAAGTTAAAAATTGAATGGTGTTATCTAATTCACATAAAGTACCATCACATGAATTAACATAGAAGTTGAACCAAAATTTTCATATTCGTAAATAACATAAAATTCCTCAAAAAAAGGCTTGAAGAGAATATTTGATATACAACAAACATTGAAAAGTGTTTCTTCTTGTATATTAATAACTCGTTCAAAGAGAAAATTACATTCATGAATCATCTCCACCTAATCTCCTTATATTTAGTCAAGCAAATCAATTACAATGTGTACACCACATTTATTAATCGTGGTCTTCCTGCAATCTTCGTTCTTATGTCTAACATGAATTAAATCTAACATGATGTTACTACTTAATGATTGATTTTCTAGATTAAGTTATGTGAAATCTTTTCAATCGACAATGAGTTTTTCGTGGTTCCCATAACAAGCATGGGTGGAGTGTCCACTCAAAACATTGGTCTGAAAGACGTTCACATAGTTTAATCCAGAAGATCAATCACAATGATGACAAACTGATAAAACCTACACATTCAAAATGTTAGTACTGTATTTATTGAGTATAAGTTAATATACTAGTACAAAGTTGGCACTACTTTAAAGTCTACAAGAGAAAATATAATTATGAATTTGAATGCAACATAGTAGTACAATTAAATTTATATCAACTATAATAACGAATAATAGGGAAAAATCACTTCAAACATTATTGCAAGTGCCTTACATTTATTCACAAATCAAGTCTATAAGATGTTTTAAGGTGCATTCGCATAAAGTATCATTAGATGAATTAACATTGAAGTTGAACAAAAATTTTCATATATGTCGCAAATAATATAAAATTCCTCAAAATGTTGCTTGAAGGGAATATTTGATATACTACAAACATTGACAAATTTTTCTTCATGTATATTAATTAGTTATTCAAAAAGAAAAATTGCATTCATGAATCATCTCCACTTAATCTCCTTATATTTTCTCAAGCAAATCAAGTACAGCTTGAGGATGAAGATTTCCACAGTTAATCATAATGACAAGGAGAGTTTATGGAATTAAATTGTGTCATCAGGATTTGGTACCCAATATTGTTCTAAAAACTTTCCCTTGTATTTCCCTTGGCTAGGTTGTCACCAATCAATCTTTACATGAAGGGTCTCATTGTCATCATCCTGGAAGATATCTGAGGTGGCTTTTTCCATCCAAATCATCTCTCTCTTATCTTCATTTCCTGATCTAACAAGCAACATCTGTCCTTTCTCAGCATCAATTCTAGGATCGAATGTTGGATTTGGCTTCTTGCACTTGGGTCCAACATATACTGGTTCATCTGTCACATTATTAAAATCTCCATCCATAATACTTGATATTGCATGGAGTGCATTACCATCAATAGTAACATTTTTCCTCATCTTGGGCCAAAAATCAACAGAAGAAGAATAGTTTTCATCCAAGGGTGTATGGTCATTGTATATTCCATCTAATGCATCTAGAACTCTTTTCCAATAATCTAGTTTTTTATTCCATTCCTCTGTAACAATTGGTGAATTCTCATTTCCAATAGTCTATTTCCACATTTTTATGTATGATGTTATTCCTTTAGTTCTTTTAAATAAACATCATTGTCTTTGGGACGTAAGAAATATGGCTTCCCTGTGGGCAATATAGGTTGATCTTCATCATTTATATTCCACAACTCAACTGGTTTTGACCATTCAATGTCTCTAATGGATTCTTTATACCTCATAACTGGAACATCATTGAGTACAATAAATTTGAAGTACTTGACATTAAGATGTCCAGTACCCATTAAGAAAACTTTTGACGTCATACACTTTGTCAATAAGTTTAGGTGGAAACACCCATTTTTCTTCTATTGTGCAATATGTATCCATCACCTCAAGTAAATAATATATATATTTACTTTTCAAGTTGGAAGACATTCTTCTGTAGGTTCCATCTATGTCTCCATGGGTGTTCCCCACAAGAAAGAACCCAACCTCAATAGTGATGAAGACACCAAGTGCAGTAAATAGTGATAGAAACATGAAAATATAACGATTCTTATTATCACTAGCTACATTGTCCCACTGTAACAACACATGTGGAGGAAAAGGTTTAAAATAAAGATTTTGATTGTTTGAGTTTCCATTTAAAGATAGGAAAGCATCCTTGTACACTCTACATTTTGAGTAAATAGAGTTTTTAAGTAATGCATTTGAAAGTGGGTTTCTTGAACTTCCACTCTCATAAAGCAAATCACCATACATATCAAGGTGTGGGTCTTCAAGGTCCCTTAAGCACTTTGCAAGAGATTTAATGGTAAATTTTGATCCCATGTGTACAAATGGTAGGGAGAAATGATCAAAACCTCTTGTGTTATTCCCATGTGTTAGCATACCTATCAACGACAACCCCAAGTTTGTTACTGCAACATATTTTGATTTGACACGTAATCTTGGGATTTAAGTCTTTGTTTTGTCCATTTTGTCATGAATAATGCTCAAGTATTCCTTTGGATACCGCTCTGGCATAATTCTGTGGGCACAGTAGCAATATCTTCCATAGATAGCAATCTTGTTACATTTCTTCAGTCTAGCTCGTGCCTTATATTCCATCTCTTTTGTAGTCGTTGTCTTCGTTTGTGCTTTCAACACGATAAATTCACTACATTTATTGAAGTTAGTGTTCTTTGAGAATGCCACATCTGGAAAATGAGTATTCCAAATCTTGCTCATTGTTGGTTGTGATATTGATGGAAAATTGATCTCTTGAAGAGCCTCATTGATCTCTTTTAACAAAGAACTATGGGTGTACGTTGATGGCAACAATCTTAAGGGAACAAACATTCCATCTTATTCAACTTGTCATGTTTGGTTCGGTGAAAAATCTGAATTATCCATTACAATTTTGTGCAATATTTCTAAGGCTTCCAAAGTATGTGCACGTGGTTTGCATTTGTTGGTGTTACCATGAATTCATTTGACATGTCCTTGTTGGAAATTATGTTGGTAAGTATAGAAGGTGCTTTGAGGAATATTATGTAGCTTGTACCATGCTTTCTTACAAATAATATCTCCATTTAACCTCATGTCTTTTACTTTCCTAACAATAGGAGGTAGGCCATGGCCATGGCTCTTTGACGTGATTGTGTTGGAAAGGAGTGAATTCAAGACAAATTCCCTAATGCCATTTTTTTTCAAGAGTTTCATACCCCTTATAGTAGCTGCAATGGCTTTCATATCCTCATGTTGAATATAATCTTGTTTGCAACATTTATCCGCTGCCAAAAGTCAGATTTTTTTCTCTTCATCTCTCTGTATTTTAATTTTTCCAACTTTTTTTGTAGCCACAACTCGTTTAATCCTTTTATATGGCCTCATTACATGCATAGAAATTGATTCTGGATATTTTTTGTTATAAATATCACCATCCCATGTGTTTAAGGGACTTGTGTCCTCTATAAGATCCCATACCACCATGTCCTTAGGTACCTCCTTAAAATTTTCGTTCACCCTTAAAATCTTACCTTCATTGTCCAACAACTCATTTATTGGCCATCTAACCAAACAATGTATAGACTTATCCCAAATCCTACATCTTTCACAATTTCTTTCTATGTCTTCCACAAAAACACTGAATTCCTTTTCACCTAACATTTCACCCTCAACCATGTCATCCTCACGAACATTAACTATGATCCCTTTGGAAATGCACATGCTTGTTCATGTGCATTCATATGTAAGAGAAACCTTTTTACATGTTAATGTAAGCCTATTTTGGGGAGTATTTACTTGATGATCATGACAATGAGGTTCCAAATCTGATTTTGGCCAAATCTAATAAGATCCCAATGCACCTCTAGTGTATTCTCAAATCCAGTTGGATGTGGCA